>OZ005744.1:26103799-26556299 GCA_963930735.1 Dioctria linearis | reverse complement strand
AATGATGCCAAACCCCTAGCAGTATTCCAAAAAAAAAAAAAAAAAAAACGTCGTACATGAGAGAAGGAAGTCATGAAAAAGGTTATTGAAGCTGTGAGAGGAAAGGAAATAGGCACACTTAAAGCTTGTAAGCAATGTATAGAACTACCTACCTTATGCTGCTAAAAAATAAGTTTCAGTTGAATTAATTACCCAGTAAAGGAAAAAACTGCTTTCCTTAATAGTTGGAGGACAAGCTTGTCGACTTTGTAACAAATGGAAACTAAATTATTTGGTTTAGCTTTCTTTCCGCCGTCCAACAGGAACTTTATTTGTATGAACAAAGTCATTTAATAGGGTGAGTGTCAATGAGTTTTTTTAATATTCTCGAACAGATATTCAACCAATATAAATGTACAGCTGAAAGGATTTACAATGTTGATGAGACAGGGATCAGCATTGTGCCCTCAATAATGCCGCAAGTTTTAGGTCGTAAAGGGAAGAGACACATTGGTGCTCTTTAACATCTGCCGAAGTGGGTTCTCTAATAACATGCGAAACGACCTCTAAAAAAATATATCTCTGATGAAATTCGATGCTGGAAAGTCGTTTCAAAAAAGCAAAGTAACCCAGGACGTTAAGCTGCCAAATCCTCTTTATTAACTGACAATTTGCTTTCATCTTTTGTTACGAGTTTACGAAAATTTATTATTTTTGTTACGAGTTTACGAAAATGTATTATTTTTGTTACTAGTTTACGAAAATGTATTATTTTTGTTAATCGTTATTGTAATACTAACTAAATACTTTAACTGCTAAGATAAGATACTTGATTGAATTTCAGACTGAATGAAACAAGAAAAAGAAATATATCTCATTAAATTACCATAAACCCGTGTGGTATGTCATAATTGCCGAACCTACTCTACATATAACAATTGATTCACTTTTAAGAATTTTTTTTTTTGCTGAATTTCTCTTACACGTGCGTTTCACAAAACAAACAAAAATATATTCATTCAGAAATTTATGTACGTGAAAAGATTATTAAAATTTGGGATTGTTTACGTTATTCGAGAAATTTATAGAGCTTAAAAAAAACGTTTCTCTGTGTTTAGCGGATGTGGGCAATTCCAAAAGCTTTGTCAGAATATCTATTGGGAATTTGCACTTTAGAACTAAGTCGAAGCTTTTGTTTTAGTTAGACATTTGAAGACGCAGAGTAAGTTTTACGGACGTATAATAGTCATAACAACTCATTTAGAAGAAAAATCTGTCGGTAAAATGTTAACAGCTAATTTAACAGTCAATGTACAAAATTTCCTAGGTAAAGCTACATAAACTGAAATCAAGAGGAGTAGGGAAGTATTCATGTGTTGCATTAAAGTCAAAGAACACATGCGAATCTATATATAACTTTTGTTTTAGTTAAGAAGTACCAATTATTAACAAAACTCTATATCACTTTTTTTAATTTAGTTAAATCAATCTTTCCTACATTTTCTAACATGTTTTATTCCATTGCCAAAAGTACAACCGGAATCAAGAAAGAGAGGTAAACACCAAGCAAGGGTACTTATATAAGGCAATGATGCAAGCACGGAAATCTGAAAAGGAAATGTGTTAAGACATTAAGAGACAAGAGGACTTTCTCAAATTGTATTCAATTCTAGGTCTGATGCAGGACTTACATATACAAAAGCACCAGATTATATGGACTAAAAATTTCTGACACGTTTTCAGAAATCCTTGACAAGAGAGATGTGATTAATTCAGCTTAACTTGATGGAGATACTATTGAATCTAAGAATTCTAAGTGACAGTGTGTCAGTAATCAATGTTGGGAAGGAATTAAGAAGGCGACTCGAATATAGTCTAAGAACTATGCAGAGAATTTTAAGTTAACAATTTAACCGGATTAAGAATTGTTATTTTCACAAACTTGAAAAATTAAATAGTTTTAAGGTGAAAGTCTGGTAATCTTAGCTCATAACCAAAATTAGTAAAACATTAATAAAATTGAGCAATTTTCCAAAATTGAAATTTTACATAGGTAACCGTTTATAAATTATTTAGTTATAATACAATTTGTGGAACATATTTCATTGTGGAAGTTGCTAGTAGTAGTGAATTTCCACTCAAGCAAAGAGCACGGCAATTAAATTGCAGCATATATTTTATAAATAGCTCTAAATTAAAATTTTTATATTTATTTAAGATTAAATTCAATATAGGCCAACTCTAGCAGCGAGGAAATCACAGAATGCGGATGTTATATGGTGGGCCCCAGCAGTCAAAATAACCAGGCAGGCTTTTCGGAGTGTATACACATGTGCCAATTAAACCAAAAAAAAAACCTCTTTAAGATTTGCTTTTTATTTATGCAATATTTATATAAAAGTGAGAAAAAAAATTAAATAAAAAACGCCATAATTCGTCAACAGTTATTCATCAGTTTTTAGTTTATAAATCCAAATTTTATCCATAATACGAATAAGGAGATGCAGCATATCCTGAATAAGGATAAGAGTATGAACTGTAAACAAGTTGTGGCACAGGCTGAGGTCCAGGTCTTGGTAGAGCTAAAGCAACAGCGATGATGGTCAAAACCATAATAAAGATCTTAATAAAAAAAAAACAATTTTTAAAAGTATTACAAATAAAAGTTCGAAATTTTATTTATTTGGTTTTTCCTCTCTAAACTCAAACAGAAAAACTTTGCAACTTACTGCTTTGAACATGATGATTTTTCAGTGTTTATCTTTTGAATACCACAGAGGAACTTCTGATATAGACCAACTGGCAGACAACTCTTTATATACCCCCGATTAAAAGCTACGAATACCACTTCTCTCATTTGACTAAATTTGAAACAAATTCCGTAATTAAATTTGTCTATTCCGAATGCATCCTTACTGTGCTATTTGATAAAGGCCAGGGTAACGAGAAAATTAAACAAGCAGCAAGTTAATTGAGTTAACTGTGCTAAATCTGTGAGAGTATACTGCAGTCGTGGCGGTGTGGTAGCAGAACAGAACAAGTAAATTTTTACGCAATTATTATTCCAAAAGCATATCAGGTGCAAGGCCAGATTTTGCAACATTACGGGAGTCAGAGCTTATTGTTGTTTTCCATTAAATGCGACAAGAAATGACCAAATGAATTTTGATTTAAGGTCACAACAAATTAGTAATGAGGAAAGAGTTTTAAAATTTTATTATTTTCGCAAAGATGTATACCTAAGTAGTATTTGAAAGCAATGGCTAAAAGATCATTCAATTTCTTTAAAAAAAAAAGGAAAATCAATTGTTTTTTAGTTGGGCACATGGGTACAAGTACACCTAAGGACGTTAATAGTGGTTTAAAATTACCAAATAATTCAAATTTATGATTTTTATGAAAAAAAAAAAAAAAATAAAAAAAAAATTAATTTAAAGCCGCAAACACCAACCAGGATAATACATATTCACGTTAATCCATCGTATTACACCGGTGTAATATTTTATCCGAGATTTGCTGGGGATATAATTTCTATTCGAAGATAATTCCGAATAGGTGCCAAATTTAAATTTATTTATTTATTTATTTCGCCTACCGGATTTACAAAATCTCACAGACCAACAATAGAAAAAATAGTTCTTAAAAATCAACATGCACTAAGCCTATAATATAACTATATACAAATAATACATGCGTAACTAGAAAAGCACATTTTGCATCTAATAAAAACATAATCAATAAATGTAAATCGCTTCTAAAAACTATTAAATAGACAAACTTTTGGCACAAAAAGAGAATGAAAATAAACTCACAAAGCAATGCGTCATCTGGAAGAATATACAAACTAGACAATATTGTATAAAACAGCAACGAATATACATAACAAATAGTAAATTAACGTAGTACACACAAATTAATAATCATAAAGGTTGAATTATAGATAAAAATAATAACTATAGCTCGAATTATAGATAAATAAATAAATATAATAAATAATAATAAATAATAAATAATTAATTGCTGGGAGAAACAACATCGCAAGCATTACCAATCTTGATAAATATTTTTAAATCATCGGCAAACCCAAGGCATGATAAAAAATTGAAAATCTTAAAAACATCATTAATAAAATTATAAAAAGAATGGGGCCTAAATGGCTGCCCTGTGGAACACCAGATGGAAAGCGAATAAAACGAGATGTCACGTCATTTATCACAACCATTTGCCTACGATCAAACAGATAAGCTGAAATCCAGCTGAGCAATGAGGAATGAAAGCCGAACTTACTAAGCTTGGCAAGTAGCAGGCGAATGTTAACCGTATCAAATGCTTTGCTGAAATCTGTATAGAGGATGTCAACCAGAGTCCTCAATAACACTTAGGGAATAATTAACAAACGATACAAGATTGGTCTCAGTAGATCTTCCTTTAATGAAACCATGTTTAAGAAGAGAAATGTGCTCCTTGGCAAAGAAGGATATTTTATTTGTTTCAATACTCTCAAACAGGAATAACAGAGAGCTTACAGATTGGACGGTAGTACATGACATCGTTTTTAGCACCAGCTTTATAGATAGGGTGCAGCACAGAGAGCTTCCATTGATCAAGAAACACTCCTGATGAATGAGAAAGATTGAAGATGAGATACAGGGGTTGAGATAATGCCCCACGACAACTAAATACAAAGACAGCTGGAATGCCATCAGGACCCGAGGAAGACGACGTACCAGGCTTGTTAAGGGCATCAGTAACATCATCAATCGATATAAATAATGGCCCAAATCAACCGATGAAAGTATGCTATTCAAAAGGTCATCATCTAATGGTTGTCCAGTATCTTCGACGTAAAATTCCAAGTACAAGTACCAGTACAGTATCAGTACCTGGACTTGAAATATTTTAAGTACAAGTCCCGGTACTGGTACTTTAAAATTTTTCAAGTACAAGTCCCGGTACTGGTACTTAAAACAATGTCAAGTACAAGTCCCGGTACTGGTACTTAAAACAATTTCAAGTATAAGTCCAGGTACTGGTACTGTTACTAGTACTTAAGTATCAATGTACTTAAGTATCTTACAGGTCTATACCTGTAAAATTCCAAGTACAAGTACCAGAACAGTACCCGTTCCTGGACTTGAAATATTTTAAGTACAAGTCCCGGTACTGGTACTTAAAAAAATTTCAAGTACAAGTCCAGGTACTGGTACTGTTACTAGTACTTAAGTATCAATGTACTTAAGTACTTTACAGGTCTGTACCTGTAAAATTCCAAGTACAAGTACCAGAACAGTACCAGTACCTGGACTTGAAATATTTTAAGTACAAGTCCCGGTACTGGTACTTAAAAAAATTTCAAGTACAAGTCTCGGTACTGGTACTTTACAATTTTTCAACTACAAGTCCGGGTACTGGTACTTAAAAAAATTTCAAGTACAAGTCCCGGTACTGGTTCTTTAAAAATTTTCAAGTACAAGTCCAGGTACTGGTACTGTTACTAGTACTTATCCTATTTCCCATGATTTTATTAATCATTAGAGCAAAAATCTTGTTTTAAAGTGGAATAAATTGAGTTTTTCGGTTTACATTTTTTCGATTCTTGTCTTTGATGTGAAAGTGCCTTTACTTCATCCAGGTTTCTTTTTTGTGTCATGAACCTCCCTTCAGTTATATGAGATATAATAATTATCGGTAAGAAATGGATCATGAATTTTATAAAATTAACCAGACCTGGGTGAGCTGTCACTGTTCTAACTGTATCTGATAATTTGCTGGAGAGAAATATCGAAAATATCACAATAAACGGAAATTTTATCGGTATTACGTGATTCCTGAATCTGGTAAACATAATTTTATCAGGAATGTGTACCAAGATACAATCGATGAAGTGTATGTAGTAGAAGGGTCTAAAATCATCTAAGGCCCTAATGATGATGCTGATGTATGAATGAATAAAAGCGTTCATGACGATAATCTTAACTCTATAAAATACTGCATAAATATTATGTGCTTACTTCTTATGAAGCCTCATCTTACTTTATTTATACTGCTATTAGCTTTTCTTCCTTAATAAATTTTTAAAGAATAATACCACTTCACCACACGACTTCCTCAACGAAAATATTATAATCAAAAACGTTATCATATAGCAAAGCCATTTTAAAGGCACCATCTAATATGTTTCCTATTAAAGAAATTTTGCTTCCAGTGCGATATCAATAGCATATCGTACATATGTATCTACATGAATAACCACAACCCCACAAAGAACAGGTAGTACTGAATGAACGTATTATGTTTGCCCTAATTTTGTTCGTAATTTAAATCTTATTAAGGGATTTGTGGGCAATTAAAAATTCTTCGCTTAGAATATTGTTCTTTTCAGCATCAAAAGACGAAAAGCTGTGGATTCTTCATATTATGGTAAGCCTCTTTAAGGAATAAGAATACTCTGATTCAGTGAAAACCAACACTCATTACATACATATCATTAAAAATAACAAAATTGCGGCTTCTGCCTTGATAAAAAATACATCAACGAGAAACCTGAAATGCTAACGTATGCAAAAAAGTTGAAGGGAAATATTTCAAAGACGAAACGAAAAATCAAATTTCACACCACAGCGCCAGAGGATATTTTGATATGAATTCATCTGCTTTGCATATTTGTTTTGCTTACTCAAGAAATTTTCAAATGTTGTGGTTTGTTTTAAGAATAAACATATTTCGGCTGAGCAGCATATCTATACTCTCATGATGTACTAAAAATTCAACAAGTCGAACAAAGTGGTAAATTTAATTTTAACAAATCCCAACTCCTGGGGCCAATCGAATCTTGGAAGTTATATGAAACAAAAGAGTCTTTTCTTCATTTCCATTTAGTTACCATGTTGGCAAAAGAATGAAATATACCCAAGAGATTTGATTTATTTTGGTCTTTCGACAAACCATGCTAAAAAATCATAACCTCTTCACAAAATGCACAAATATGTATATGCAAATTGCGTTTATACTCGTTTGTTTTCAGAGTTGCTTTTTTTTTGTATGGTTTTTACTCGACTTTTTCGATGTCTATTCCAAGTCCTTGCGAATTTCTACATCTGTACAATGTCGGAGAGTATACAGCACCGTAGCAGTTCACATCCGTTTTTCTACCTGATAAATCCCATTTGACCATCGGCTCCAACAACTCGAAAATGCTTGTGTTGCAGACGGAGTTTTGTACAAATAGAGAAAAAAAGAAACATAGAAAAATAGTAGAAAAAAACGGATTAAACTGAAGTTAAGTGAGATAATATCAGAACTTGAATCGCTTATTTTTATGTTTTCATAAAACTTTCTGTACAATTTTTCGTATTAAATTAACAGTTGCTCTCTCTCTTTTTTTTTGCTTTTTTTTGCTTTTTTTTTTGTATGCAGTTAAATTAAATCTGGTTACTCAGTTGCCTGCTTTTTGTACTTATATAGCAACTAGAAAGGGGAAATTAATTAAAATCAATACATCAAAGAAGAATCTAAAATCTTTTGAAACTTTTAGGGAATTAGAAATATTCGATTTCCGCAAAAGCGAATATTATTTTTCGTTCTTTTAAACCTACTTTTAAACCTACTTATAAAGTCCTTTATAATCCTTTAAATAGAACAAAAAATGTTCACAATGTTGGCCTGTTGTGAAAACCCATTATTTATAAAAACAAATTCAGGTCTTAGATAAGTTAATTGAGATGATGGGTTTGGAAATGAACTGTAAGAGAGATCAACAGAAAACATTGCTACCTCTCCATGTAAAACAAAAACCAAAGTTTAGTGCGATTTTGAACTACGATAGCAGTTGTGGCTTGGCTACAATCGTAACAAATAACTACTTTGGGCAACGTTTGGCCTCAAGCATACCTCCTAATATGTTGGACACCCTAGGGAATTTTTGAATACGTAACCAAAATAATTCCAATAATTTTTTATTTTTATTCTCAGCTCTGCAGCAGCCTTTTAATTTATTAGTACTGCCTCAAAGCAGCTTAAGTGATGAAAGATTTTTTCTCTTAAGGCAAAGTTTTAGTTAGGGTTATATTTATGTAAGATATTAAGTTTTTGATGACTTTTCCACGTGTTGCTACTCGACTCAAACCACTTTCAAGCTACGCTAAAAAAGTATACTAGACGGATTTCGAGTGGCAACACTGAGATAGCGCTATTGAGCCTGATTTTCCGAAATCTAAACCACTATGCAACCGTTACAATGTATAGAATACATTACCATACGATACTGATTGAGCTTTGTTAGTCTAAAATGGATACTGTTGAAGCTAGACGATGTTATTTTCTCCTTTTGAAACTAGTGCATTACTAACTAAGTGATAAATTTTTCGATATCATTTGGCCGCCAAAATCCTCTGACTTTTCCTTTGTGCAAGATACGAGTAAGGTATACGACAATACTCTATAAACGATCCATAAACGATTAAAATGCTCAAAGAAAATATCAAAATTTTATTTCACAATGTCAAATCGCAATTATGCCGATGATAGAATGGTCGTTTGTAAGTTAGGCCGAGATGGCCTTTTGTAATATTGGTGTAATAAAAATGTCACCAGTCTTTGTAAAAAATAAAATTAAAAATAAATGAATAACCTTATAAGAAAATTGCCTTCAAAAAATGCTATATTCTTTAATAAAGAAGACAATAGTTCGAGTGGAATCTATAAGTTAAGATCAATATCATACAAATTTAACTAAATTGGTTGCAATAATGAGATGAGAGACAGATATCTAGAAAAACTAAATCGTTTTTAAATTAGTAACGTTTATACATATATTTAACTTTAACCGCTGCTTGGCTAGGAGAAAGAACGAACAAACATAATCAAATTGGGCTTGGTACCTATTTATTATATACTTTCCTGCTGAATTAAGGATGCATCACACGCGCATTTTATTAAAAACATCGCGTCGTCAGGGTATAATTTCGGGTTCATGTTATCACTAATTTTTTTTTAAGTGGAATCTGACTTAAGAATCCTCTTTTATATATTACACAATCTGTAGACATAATGAAACCTTCCGCATTCTTTTTCCACAAATACATCCGATGGCACCAAGGAAAAGTATTTTTTTCAACGCTACAAAGGGATTTCATCAGGGCCCTTGTAATTCCTAAATAAGCCCACCCTTGTAATTTGGACAGTACACAGGGCTTAGATACTTCCTGTTTTAATTCACTTCCATCAAGTGGGTCAAATGATGAATGTAAACCGTACAGATATAAACCAATGTGTCATGCCCTACATCGGCGATGGTTGTCCCGTTGTCTCGAAGGGTCTTCAGCATTTTTACAAACAAAAACAAAAATCGAAAGCCAGACCTTTCGTAATTAACTTTACCTTAAATAGATATGAGATGGAAACGATAGCTCACGGTATTCGAATTAATTTGAAAATGCATCTTCAAGCTTGTTTTTTCTCCCAGTTTGACCGGTAGTAGTTTTACAATTAGTACTTCTTTTTAGAAATCAGCTTTTAACATCTGTGGTAAATAATCGACAGAAGTTTTGTTTAAATTTGTAGATAAGTGTGCACCTACCTATTTCACATTTTTAATAGCCCCGAAAAGTCATAAAGGACTGTGATTTCAGTAGATGACAAGGAGTGATGTCAAGCAATTTAATTTTCATTAGTAGTTATCAGGTTGTCTATTGCTCATGCCACTTTGACTTTAACATCATAAATCCGAAAGTCGGATACAAACTATATGCTATCGCACCTTATCCTTATTTAATTGACCCGAAAAATTACCATGAAATTCAATCGTATATTATACACTTATACGTGAGATCTAATATTTACGAAATAAAATATTAAAACATAACCAAATAAAATATTAACGGTAGATGCACAGAAATCTAGTATGAAACATATTTGTTGTATGTACTAGTCTAGTGGCTAGTTCTAGTTAATGACGAAACTCCGTTCATAAAAGATAGATTCCACAATGAAGATAGAAAGACGAATTTTCAAAAATTAAAACAATATTTAAATCATGAAAATACCCAGTTGGATTATGTTGTTATTAGAGGACTAATGACCGGTTTCATAGTGCAGGCTTACGCCAGAGTTTAGCTAAGCCAAGAATGTGGCTTAAGTCCCGACTTTAAGCCTACCCCATTTCACAGTACTCGGTTTTTTTCAGATGAAAAATTTTAAGTTGTCAGCATCTGGGAGTATATCTAATTCAAAATCATGATTCCAGAATCTTTCGACAACCTAAACCGAGTATAAAAATCTGCGTCATACCATGCATCGAAATATTGTGACGCAATCTTATAATTTTTTTTCGTCTGACACTTTGGGATATTAAATTGTGCATATCATCGTCACTCACTCATGTCTTCTCCATCAGATAAATATTCAATTTTATAGCAGTTTCTTCCTAAAATCTGGGAATTAAAAACAAAACTTTTTGCACCTGGCAGATGGCAACAATTGACAATATCATCGTCCGAGTATTGGTTTGCCCCATCCAGCAAATGTGCTGCTAATTGAAGTTGAATTAAATGTTTTAATCAGCATTTTCCTAACTTAAATATGTTTTGAAATAGATAATCTCATATCTTTGACACAGAAGGGGCAAAACAAAACCTACTAAGGCGACGAATTGTACCTATAATGTCAACAACCAGTAACTAGATCACTGACCCCAAGACGGGCTTAAGTTAAGCTTGGCCAGTCATGTGGCTTAAGCCAGTCATGTGGCTTAAGGCAGTCATGTCGCTTAAGCCTTGACTGTGAAACGGTAGAAAAACTTAAAACTTGGCTTAAGCCATAGCTATGGCTTAAGCCTGAACCGTGAACCGGCCGTAAGTACTATTTTATTCCATTATCTTTCTTATCATTTGTTAATAATTATATTGACAAAAAAGCTGATGCATCGGCCGGGAATCGAACCCGGGCCGCCCGCGTGGCAGGCGAGCATTCTACCACTGAACCACCGATGCTAATGAATAACCTTCATTTATGTTGAAATTTTTATACTTGACTTTTTGTTTTCTTCTTAGACCACAAAAAGCTTCTAGTAGCTTCGTAGGAAATTTTGTATTTATTTTAAGATATCAATTCAAGTTCAATGCACTAGTACATTTTAGTGTGGTAGCAGGATGGCCAGTTTTAGGGATAGCTATGGCTCAAGCCAGGATTTAAATTTGTCTACTGTTTCAGAGTCAAGACTTAGTTTATATGACTGGCTTAAGACAAGCTTAAATTAAGCGCTGCATCTTGAGTGCTTAAGCTTCTGTTATCTAGTTACCGGTTGTTGAGATTACACAATTGTCAATTGTTGCCGTCCTAGGTGGTTTGTTTTTAATTTCAGGGTACCTACTGTAAAACGGAATAGGCCTAAGCTCGGCGCTTAGGTAACACCAGTGGCTAAGCTGAGCTCTATCTTAAGCCTAAACTGGGAAACCGGCCATGAGGAATTAACCCGACCTATTTTATTCAGTATTATTTTTAGTAGTTGCCGTTTATGTAATTTAACTATTATGGCCATAACATGTTGCCAACAGTAATAGCGAAAGAATTTAAGAAACATCATTTGCTATTGTTTGTACCACTTTGTCAAGAATTGCCAATTTTTTAATGTGATGTAGGAGAGATGATAACTAAAGAAATTGAAATTAAATTAAAAGCAACTCATTTAGGAAATTTTTACATATAGTCTTTGAAATCATTTTTGATTTACTTTCAAGCTTATTAATTTATTTTTCATTAATTTATCGCAACTGCACGACAAATTTGTCAATCAATAGTCAAACAAGTAGGTAAAAAAACTAAAATTAGTAAGACCAATTCTTATGATACCCTAGATGAATGTCCGTATGTAATTTCGTACGGTTACCCACCTGGGCAAGTTTGATTTTTGAAGTGGTTTCTTGCATATATTTCTAGAAGGTTCTTCGAACAGTAAATAGATTATGACCAATTTCATAGTATTTCATGTTCTGAAGATCTATCAGTACAATAAAAACGTCTAGGGCTGATGTGTTCACAGCATATGTAAAAATCCGAAATTTCTACATGGCAACACCTAGAAAGGGTTGTCCGATTTAGACCATTCTTGAAATTATATATACTATTTTTATGGAAAAGGGTTGTACAAAATTTCAGCTCTCTACGTTGACGCGTGCTGGGCAGTGTTCAAATATGTAGTGAAAAACGAAATTTGTGTATGGCAACCATACGAATTTGTTACCCGATTTGTCCCATTTTCGAACTTAATTTTACTTTTTTTTTAAAAGCCCAGGTACAAAATATTCGGCACTCTAAATGAACGCGTCCTCGAATTATCGTGAAGACGAACGGAGTGACGGACGGACGGACATGAAAAAAATCAAAATATGTCCTCTATCAGTATTATTTCTGTGCATTACAAACGGAATTACAAACTTAGTATAACCTATGATTTCATCTAAGCTATAAAAAGGAAGTTGTTGCAGTGGGGGTGATTTCTTTCACCGGACAATCAATTTCTTTGGCCGGTACTGTTACTGTAGCTGTTAGCAATGTGTTTTAGCTTTATATATAAAATTTTCTTTGGTAGATATAAATAAATAAGAAATTTCACAAGGGTGTAGCAAATAATATGTACGACAGACATACATACATAATATGACTATAAGAATGGTATAAATATTAGTTTAAAGGAAAGCTTCATAATGGCTAGAAATTTGATCGGAATTGCTAAAGTCTCTCGGTGTAGATATTTCAAACTTGTATTAACTAATTGCAGTGTTGGCTGTACTTAAATACATGATGGACATCATTGACTGGATTTAACTTTTGATCTCTGAATAACTCACAATCAGACAGGCCTAGATTGATGACTCTACCAAATATCAAGCCCAACCTAACCTTGCTTTATTTGTTAGATATGTAAATGTACCTAAATATCATCTTGTTATCTTCTTTGTAATTTTATACTTTATATAATTCGAGATAATATTTCTCTGTATTAGATGTGTGTCGGAAAATGCGTATTATATTTTGGTGTGTTGCATTTTAGTTACTAAAGAAAAAAAAATGTATGTGCGCAAAGACCTACACAATATTATATTATCTGTCAATAAATATTTAGGAGTCTATCCTTCGGCATGGAAACTTGCTCATGTTCAGCCAGTACTCAAAAAAGCAAAGGCAATCAATCCCTTAAACTATAGACCCATTGCCCTTATTTCGATTCTTTCCAAGGCTTTCGAAATACTCTTCAATGGATGGAACATCTAGAGGCCAACCACCTTATTAGCGACCACCAATACAGCTTACGTCCTGGCCGCACTACTGGAGATTTATTAGCATGCATTCCTTACCGATTGTTAAAGCCAATGTCTCCATCATTTTAGTGAATCAGAAATCTTCGCATTAGATATTTTGAAGGGCTTCGATAGAGTCTGGCATCCAGTTCTCTTAGCTAAACTTCAGGAGTTACATCTAGACCCTCCTTGGTTAATATTAATTGAAAGTTTTCTCTCTTCCCGTTCAATGCAAATTATATTGGACGGAATTACGTCTGATCTTTTTGTTCTGTTCTCTCTCTCCTACTCCATTTCTAATTTTTATTAATGATCTGTTAAAAACATTACATAATTTTCAATTATTAATTGTAACAAAATACAAAACAAATAACTTCGAAAACAAAATTAAATTATTTAATTTAAAAACCAAAAAACAACAAAAGACAAGAGTAAGATTGTTTTTATATAATATTGGTTTGTGGAATAGAAGGCAATTCAATAGATTTTCATCTTCAATCGAAACAACGATAGCTAACATGTTTCTTAAATTACTGCGAGCTCGATCTCCATCTGCTGTGTATTTGGAGTTCATTTGGATGCATAAATCATTTTTTATCTACTTTTTCTATAATTTTTTAATCAAGTATTGATATTTTTTTTATTACTCTGTGGTACTAAAAATAAAATACTTGTAAGAAAAGCTCAGAATCTGTCTGTAACGCGTCCGAATCCCAGCAGATTTTTTTTTATAAATTTAAGTATAACCGCTAAAAAACTAGAGATCTAAGCAGTTTTTTTTTATATCCGGAATAGCCGCAACTCTGATGAAAGGTGGACGGACCTTAGATTATATAGCAAAAAGAATAGGCTATTCTATGTAAAATTCGTGTATGTGTAATAAGCATTTTTTTTTTGCAGACACGGGAAGGTAATGAGAAGAAGGCTTACCATTAGGTTAAGTTGACATTTCTGCTTCATATCTGACACTTCTCATTTTACGAAAATAATTCCGGTATTATTTTAGTAATTGTTTGTAATTGTTTGTGGAAAAAGTGATTAAAAGATATTAATGCTTTATAATAAAAAATAAGTGTTTTGTGTAATAGATTTTATATAATCAAGACTCCGGAGTCTTGAATTTTAGTGATGAAGTGCACTGTTCTGTGTTGTAGAAACAACCGGCATAGTACTTGCAGGAAATCATTTTTCAGGCAAGTGTAATTATTTTTATAATTAATAATAGTGCTTTAAGTACAATATGAATTGTCATTGTACAATTGAATTGTTATTTTAGCCTTAAATTATATCCAGCTGGACAAAGCCAACACCAAACACGAACACGTCGATGCGGCTCTCCTACATGAAAAAAATGTTTAAGTTTTCTTCCTCATTTTGCAATATAATCTACGGGACGAACAGTACACAACGAATTTAAGCTTCCAATTCCGCTTCTCAATACTTTCTTTTCATCGATGCGTCTTAATTCCCCTAAAGCTGAAGTTTTGATGAGCTGCCATTTGGAGGGAAAGTGGTAGTTGTGGGAGGCGATCTTCGGCAAACTTTACCAGTTGTTGTCAGAGGAGCGCGCTTGGATATTATCGAAAAAAGCATAAAATTAAGTAGATTTGGCAGCATTTCACAACACTATTACTCACAACAAACATGCGTAGCGAAGGGCAGGATGAGCTCTTAAATGTTCGAAAAGAAAACCATTTACCAGTTCCTGGATTAAACTGTAAATGTCTCAATGGTTAATGGCGTAACCTTATTGCATCGATCTGCGGAGACTACATTCAGCAAATGTCTGTTGAGGAAACGCGGTTCAACAAAATGCTCATATGCTGGAAATGGACAGAATAATCATTCTTATGCTGCCAGGAAGTCCGAACATCAGATTCTGTCGCCCAGCGATACATTGCAGCAGAATTTCTTAATGAACAAACGGCATCGAATATACCACCACATGTGTTGCTGTTGATAGAAGGAGTTATCATAATGCTGTTGCGAAACTTGAACCCAAAAAAAGGATTATGCAATGGCACACGTATGATTGTCAGAACACTTCACCGTAATTCAATCAGGGCAGAGATTATTTCTAAATGTAATCGAGATGAAATAGTTCTTAACACACGAATCGACTTGGCTGCATCAAACACTACCTTGCCATTCGTCTTACGACGACGACAATTTCCGGTGCTCTAGCCTATACGATGACAATCAACAAATCACAAGGAAAAACATTCAACTATCGATTTAAATACTGCAGTTTTCTCCCATGGACAACTTTCCGTGGCCTTATCGCTATGCAGAATATCGCATCAGGTGAAAGTAAATATTCATTAAAATCAACAAGGAGAGCTGCTGAATGATTAAGGAATCTTTACAAGAAATATGGTATTCCATGAAATTTTGAACAGTAAACACAGGAAACTTTAGCTAGTGTTTAATATTGGCGCATTGGTATCCGAAAATTCTGAACTCAGTACGGTTATATCCTTTTCAGATGAAACACAGCATAAGTTCATAAGTTTTTGAACTTTATCAGTTACGTTACTTAACGAGGATGTATAGATATCAAGGATTATTCTATAATATTATTATGAGTAGCATCTGATCCGTCAGAGTTTGCGGAAATTACACTTAATTCATTATTGTTACTTTAAAAAAAAAGTCTTTAAATCTCCCTTCGCATTAATATTGACCAATGTTTTATAAGATATAAAACTTTGTCAAATTCAACTTTACTCCAAACATGGCTTCGTAAAGACTGTTTATACCAGTATCATGGGTTATTGTACTATGTCTTGATTACATTATTTTACCGAACCAACTTTATGAGTCTATATGCTTCCCATGAACCATTTTTAACATAGGACACATAGTACAATTTCTGATATGAAAACAGAATTCATAGGAAATGTAATACAAACGATAACTGACTAATGAAAATCTATTGAATGATTTCTTATCTTATTCCACACTTCTGCGAATTTCAATTATTACTTTGCCCGATCAAGTCGTGACCCTATTCATATCGACCCTTTATGGACAATGTGATAAATTGTAAATTATGGCACGAAATATATTACAGCCCCGATTTTGTTTGTCATACTTCAATACTTCCTCAAACAGTGTCCAAATATACCCATAGTGACAAGAAAAATCTTTAATTTATAGAGTCATTACGAAAGAACTGCTCAATTTTACCGATATTCTTATTTTTTCATAAGATTATAGTATACAAAATTTTATCACTCTTAGTCAACCCGTTTTTGAGTTATCGCTGGAATATTAATAATATGCTTTTAATATTAGTCATAAATGTCCAATCGATTTTGCTGCATACCATAAATATTTCTATTTATTACAAACGGATAACAAACTTAGTAAACCCGATTATTTTATTTAGGGTATAAATAAAACTGTGCCTCGCCAAATATATCAAAATTGCACAATTATACAATAATGGCAACACTCTAATGACTCAGTATAGTTCAATAAGTATTATTATCCTTAAAGCGTTTTTCTTATATAGATACAGTATATATATATATATAGTACATATAACAAAACAATAAAATCCGATATGATGGCCCTCTTGAACCAATTTTCATTGAAATATTCGTGAAACGAATGCATTACAAACAATTTCATGCTATTTAAGCGAAAGTTTCCGTTTACATTAAACACGGTATAACCACTTTTAGTTACCTAATTCCGCTATGCAAATTCGGAGTTGGATAACATGAGTGGCTCAAAGTATCACAACATGCTAAAATTGTACACAAAACACTATTTGGAAGTGTTGTGACGTATAGTTAAAGCAATTTTCTGGCTGTTGTAGTATAGTGGTCGATATATTCACTGAGAGTCTAGATTAAACTGAATTATACCACGCCAACTGTATAACAGAATTTTGAGGTAAAATTTAGATCAAAGTGCGCTCATTCGTCATTGCGAAAACCATGTGGGAGTACACCGAAGAAACAACAAAATAACTTGAAAAGTTTTGAAAGTATTTGATTTTCAAATTTTCAAATATGCTTTTTTGGCATTATATGTAATGTCGTGGCAATAACTATTAATTAGTTAAAATTGTGTAGTTTACCAATGGAAAATAAAAACATGTGACGATACTACTTTGCTACATATTTGAAGACTTGATGATATAGAAAGCGCAGTGCTTATTTAATAATATCCAACCCCTTTGATAAATTCTTTAGAATTACATAAAACTGGGTATAATTAGGGACTAATTTCCATTTTATATTACATTGATACGATTGCTGAAGCGATGTTTTGTAATATTCACCACTTTCATTGTAAACCGTTTTTATGATCTTTTCAGCATGGTTGGCAAAGATATGCAAATCAAATATGTATGTGCATTAGGTACTAATTTATTGGAATTCTCTAATTAGTGCGTATTTGCTGTGGAAACAGGCAAACAGTAATGATTTTAGTAAAGATTTTGATAGAATTGGTCATAAAATACAATTAACTTTTATATTTCCTACTATTTTTGACAATATTGATAACCGCTCTTACATATCTCATCAAACTTTTACTTACGGAGCTCTTTTTAAAGAGATTTTGAATATTTTAATTAATAATTTACATCAATAAAAAACATAATTACCATCATGACTAACTTGAAAATTCTGTTACCCTGGACGATGTAAAAATGTGTCCTATTATTTTTAGTGAATGTAACTGAGTCCTATTCTGACTTAGAAACCGCTCTCTAAGAGATTTATTATAAAATAATTTTTGAGAAAATGTTCCGTAATTTAAAATTAATTCAAGGCGGAATATAAGGCGGACTGACCTTATACTAATACTTATAAATGCTATCCTTCTAACTTAAAACGGTCCCATTGTCATTTTCCTACGCTCATACTACGACCTTTCTTGCATAGAATTCTTCACTCGCATACATCCAGAACCTCAACCCGAATTCATCCTCACAACTTGGAAATCAAATTCGGACGCAACATGAAATTTCGTAAATCTTTTATAAGTAGAAAGTCATCCCTTCATTCTACCCAATAATTCCAAATTCAACCATCCCATCCCTTTTTTCATCTCTATGCTAAGGCTGTAATATGGTATCATAGGGCATCCTCTGATCTTTGATAGTGTATAAAAAAAATCTAGTTTTATGTGATTTATTCATACAATAACAAACAAAAGAAAAACTTATTCAACTTTTTAATTTTGTTCAGGCTGTTAGAAATATATATTTATTTAAAAAATTGCACATTCCTTCATTGAATTGTGAAGTGCATTGCAGAATTGTCTTAAGTTAAATTCTTGAGCTTTCCACATTTGATCTAATAATTTTGGAACTGATGCTGGTCGTCATGGACGTATCTTCTGGAGTTACAATAAAAAAATCAAGTAGACTACGAAGAAATAAAACTTTGCAAACGGACTCTAGTACTTCTTTTAAATATGTAATGAATTAATTAAATTTAAAGGTATTTTATGCAGTGACGTCTTTTTTAATGTGCTTACTCCCCCGAAAAGTTTTATTCCATTTAGATACGCCGCTGATGGATTGAACGATATCAATTTCTTAAAATTTGCGTAAAATTTGTGTGTTGCACTGAAGTCCCATCGAAATCGGCATAAGGAAAATTTTCCCGAGTTATGGTGAGGACAGACCGACAAACGGATGGACGGACCTACGGACGGACTTACAGACGAACAGACAGACAGACGGACGGACAGACAGACATGCAAAAATCAAAATAACTTTTCATATTATACGTGAGTGTCCAATCCATTTTGCTCTACTATCATAATTTTTATGCGTAACAAACGGAATGAAAAACTTAGTATACCCTATAGATTTCATCCCAGGTATATATAACAACCTTCTCTACTTTTAATACAGAACCTTCAATCCCTGCCTTATTCTGTGACCTTCACATATTATGGATATTCCTTTAACTACTGTTCAACTATATTCTATTAGTTATGCTCGGCATTAATATGATTACACTATGATTACATTGCATTGTGTTGTAAGCATTTGGACAGAACTGTAAAGGCAACTAACATAACAAGCCTTTTTATCATGGATTGTATGCTTGAAGACTACAAAGGCTAGAAGATGACATTGAATTTGACGAGTGATGGAACTTGTATACATAAACATTTCCTGTGTTTTTTTTTATCTCCCCTAGAAGAAATATACTGTGCGAATATCCAATGCGTCTCTACCGATGGATATACTTTTAAAGAAATAACTTTAAATAGTTACCTTGCCTTAATCACCCTATACAATACATACACAGATCTACATTTATGATAAAACTTTATGTTACAAAAGAGAATTTAAATTAAAAAAACATTTCCTTGGCTTTCATACCCTTGCAGCAAGCACACTTTTTATGACACAAAAAACCAGAAAAGTTACGTTGTCTTCAGCTTCAACTTAACAAGAAAAGTAAAAAAAATTTCTCAATTACTTCTTATCGTAGTACTTTTCTTGCATTTACCAACCCTCTCCTTTGTACATTATTACCTAACAGTTTTTATCAAAATTACAGATCTACGAGGACAGAAAATCTCTATACTTGCATAACCACCTGGGCACCTACAAGTATCAAGATAAAAGATTTATTGACCAACTTTAAGTCCTCCACGTGATAAAAGAAAGTTGTTATTCCGATTTTTTTCCCCCCCAAATATCTAATGAAATATCCTTTGGAAATGTCCTGTTCCCCAATTTCGAATTAAGGGGAAATATATGTGGTAAAAAAGTTCAGGGTTCAGGTAAATGGAAATAGATTCGGTTTGTATCTGCGCTTACTATAGGATATTTTTAAACGTTCAACAAAATTGCTAATTTGCTCAACGCTCAACTCACACTCGGTACAGGTACCTGTACAAAAATATCCTTGATAGAGAGAATTTTTTTCTTCTTCTTGTTTTTTTTTATGAAATATTAAAGGGCAGGTACATGTGCAAAAAGTATCTACGTACACATTCTTGGAATAGAGCAACTAAAGTTTCCTCCGTTTTTCAATGAAATTCCATAAAGTAATTTTGTTCTTTTGATATCGCCTCACAGTGCACTATGACTGGCAGCTAATATAAAAGTTTCCCCATTTATCCTATTCTAGAAAAAAAATGGAAATGCAAACCACATAGACCGTTTCCATCCATTCACATATATATGTATGTACATAGATATGTAGGGTAGGAATGTAGATATGTAATATTTCGAGCAGCATAGAAAGTTGCAAGATAAATCACGCCGAAAGGAAGGTGGCAAATTTGCATTAAAACGAGTTCACAACTCACAAGGCACAGTAAATCGAGAAACAAATAACCTAATGAACACCGAACAGTGAACAGTAGTAGGCACTATATTCGCTCACAAAAGCTCCACGCCACCACGATAACTAATACCATAGAGAAAATCCTGGCAGGCGACATAACTCAAAGTGGAGTCGATTTATGTCCACCATACATAGCTGCTGCTATGCTGTACTGCAGCATTAGGGATATACTATTGGTGACCCCACATACTACATAAACTGTGGCCCTATTCCTAGACGAATCTAGTGAATCCTGTGGACCAACGATATCAGATTTGGGTCAATAAAACTCCCCGCCCTCCAACGTGTTGTTTTTTTATTTATGGAATTTGCAAGCTTCCTGTGGTGCACTTCCGGCTTACTGGATGTATTGTGTACTTATTTTTTGGCTTTTTTACTTTTGTTCTCTTTTATCTGTCGGAATTTAACGATTGTTGAGGCTTTTTGAGAGATTGAAGATATACAATATTTATTCTCCGGGATTTTAACGTTCCAGTGAATCAGGAATATACATACATTCATATATCCGCTAGCAAAACAGACGAAACATTGAAATCTTCTATTATATAAATTAAAAGTATGACCTTATATCCGATCAAATACAATTGTACAATGTACATAATATACAGAGTCGTTCAGCCATTCAGTCGTGTCTTGTTACTTCGAACCATAAGAATATTTATGACAAAGTCTAATGTTTCCCATGTTCCAGTCCAATTACAGGCTCCAGAGCAAGTCTAGCGCCATGCTTGTACATGTTAATTTACTGAAATACTTTTAGAGCAAACGCTCTACGTATAGAGTAGAGGTGGCATTTGACTTAATCAGGTACATATATCTAACAAGTACGCACACCTGTGAATGATATTTTTCCAAAAATCTTAACTTTTACAAGCTCTTATTCTCGCTCAGTCTCAAGTTATAAGTCAAAAAATTTTGGTGAGTCTAAAATCGTTGCCCTAGATATTTCAAAAGCCTTTGATAGAGTCTGGCATCCAGCCCTTTTAGCCAAACTCAAAGCACTTGGTCTCTCCCCTCCTCTTGTATTATGGATTGAAAGTTTCCTATCTAGTCGCCAAATACGTGTTGTATTAGATGGCGTTACGTCTGAACCGCATCCCATAAATGCCGGTGTACCTCAAGGCTCTGTTATTTCTCCAACTCTCTTTTTAATTTTCATTAATGATCTGCTTTCCCTTACTTTCAATCCCATCCATAGTTTCGCAGATGACAGTACTCTTGATTTCGCTTACTCCTTTGACACTCTTGCGGAATCCAGGGGGAATGCTGCATGTGTTAAACGAGATTGCATGACTAGATCATTGAATAACGATCTTGCCAATATCCTCGCTTGGGGCAAAGCGAATCGCGTCGAATTCAATGCATCAAAGTCCCAAAGCTGTCTTATATCATTAAAACAAGATCATAACTTAACCACACACGTTTCTTTTGATGGAGCATTCATTTCTGATTCACCGTCACTAAGCATTCTTGGCATTAATATTTCCAGTAAGTTAAACTGGACAGATCACATCTTCTCTGTTGCCAAAGAAGCATCAAATGTCTTGGATTTCTGAAAAGGTGTAAGAAATATTTCAGCCCGTCAAATCTAGCGCTCCTCTACAAGTCCTACATTAGACCTAGAATGGAATACAACTCCCATATATGGGCCGGGGCTGGTCGCACAGCCTTAGCTTCATTGGATATTGTCCAAAAGAGAGCCTTCAAGCTCATTGGCGATTTGGCAATAACTTGTCATATCGACTCACTCGAGCACCGCCGCAATGTTGGATGCCTTTCGCTCCTTTATCGCTATATGCATGGTCAATGTTCTGATGAAATATCTAGTCTAATCCCTTGTAGAATGATTCCTGCACGCAATACTCGCGCTGCAAACCGCGCACATCCTTTAACCCTTCAAATTACTTTCGGCCGTACAGTAAAATTCCGAGATGCTTTTTTATCCCGAACAGTGCGAATGTGGAACAGCTTACCATCTTCTGTTTTTCCTCCGGCATACAATCTGCGGAAGTTTAAGGGCGACATACATCGGCACCTCCGCCACTTTCCTCATATCCCCTAATCCTTTCCCTATCTCCTTCCTGCCATGCTGTGCTTTGCATCATAGGGTATCCCCTGAGCTTGGCTTAATAATATAAAAAAAAAAAAAGTCGGAATTGGTATATGGCATCCCTACAAAGGAGTTACTTAATTTTGCCCATTTTAAAATTAAGACCTGCAATTTTCCCGAGAAAGTCGTATACAAAAGTGCACATCTGGACCCGCTCTCAAACAATGTACCTAGTAAAAAACGAGATTTTTGTATGATAATTCTCCGAAGAGTTGCTAGATTTAATTCATTCTCGAACTTAGGACCTGTACTTTTTCCAAAAAAAAAACAAACCATGTACAAAATTACAGCTCTTTATGTTCTCAAGCAGCGTCCAATTATATTAGAAAAATAGCAATTGTTGAATTGAGTCGCTCAGCGTTAAAAGGGCCCAAACCCAAATTTTTATAATAGAGATAATTGGTGTTGAAAAAAACAAAAACATAATTTCAATGGAATTTTTTTTTATAAATTCAAATTCATAATGTGTATAAATGTATAATATAAATGTAAATAAACCAATAATTTTGATTAATGATATAAGGAACTACCTACATAATCGTTGGAGAATAAAGATAAAAAACGGCCAAGTCCGAGTCGCAAAGGGGTGTTATGGTAGTCAAAAGGAGGAGTGATTGGCTTGGACGTAAAGTCCAGACTGCCAGCGTGGGCTGACAGATCACTCGGTAACAGCGTTGAAGTGCAGGGCGGCACGCTAGTTCGCCTCAGCTATGGGCGGAGAGTGTGGGATGGGTATCACGAAATACCTGCCGCTGTCACCTTACCATGAACAAAAAAATTCGTGCCTGTCTTCCTGAGAAGGAGACCACAACGAAAGCACACAATGATCCAGAAGGGATCGCGTACATCACCTACCCGAAGATAATCCTACGGATCGGGTGACCTGATCCAGTGCCGTCCCCGGCCTCCCATGACATCCTGTCGGCTCGGTTAAGATGTCCCTATTTTTTTTTTTTTGAAAGGGATAGAGGAGAGGTCCTGGAGGGATTTGAGAAGGAGAGAAACACTAATAATTACTCCTTAATCAACATTTTATTTTATGCATTAACATATACAAAGAGAATTTCATTATATTTTTTTTTCTTATAATCACCCCCGTAGCAGAGAAGGTATAACCCTATCTTCAATCATTGACTAACTCGTTGGTGTAGTCATTCCGAAGGAACTCCTCTCCTTTTATGTACTCACACAGCACGCAAAGATTCGTTCTTTCCTTTTCCTTTCAAATCTCTCCTTTTTTTTTTTGTTATCAAAAAAATAAGTTCTTTTTTTTTTTTTTTTTTTTTTTTTTTTTTTTTTTTTTACAATGGAAACTCACCAAAAATGCCTTTTTGGAGGGGGAAGGACGCGGTGGTGGTTGTAATGATCGCGCTCAGAGAGGACCCTCCCGTCGGGAAAGACGTTTTTACTAATCCCTTGTCTTTAGGATATAAACAAAATTCTAATTTTAATTATGTTTCACTTCATGTTTAAGAAATTTAAACTCTATACAACGTTACGCTGGCTTCTAACTAACTGATCACTACTCTAGTTCCGATACAGTGAGTTCTTGACTTTAGCCTACAAGAAATATTGTATTTTTAATTATATTTCACTTCGTGTTCAAGAATTATAACCTCTATAACGTTACACTCGTTTCTAACTAACTAATCACTACTCTAGTTCCGATACGGTGAGTTCTTTTGTGGTAAACTCGGTGGAGTTGTCCCGCACTAGATGATTGAAATTGGCTTTCGCACCAAAAATGTTAATAATTCATAGGGATGCTTACTCCGTTTACGTGCCCTGCTGGCACTAACACTATGTATTACGCAAAAAAACACGTTTCTTATATGGGGCCCCTTTAATTTAATTTTATTTTTATTATTTGTTGTTATAGCGGCAATGTAAATACACAGTCCGTGAAAATTTCAACTGTCTACCTATTACGGTTCATGAGATACAGCCCGGTGACGGACGGACGGACATAGGAGCCATAGAAATAGGGTTCCCATTGTTACCCTTTGGGTACGGAACGGAACCCTAAAAATGAAGTTTCATATCCAAAAATGTTGCTTAGATCGTTTTTGCATCGCCGAAAATTTTATATAATCCAAATAATGAGGGTTAGGCAGATTATTTAAAAAAAAAAATATTTTAGTGTAACGTAAGTTTTCATAAGTATATAAATTATGTACAAAGAATAAAGAAAAAGAATTTAATCAACTTTTTCCTCCTCTGTGTTCTCATTATCGGTAGTTTTTGCACTGTTTTTAAATATAAATTGTGTGAAATACTGGTGAGATTTATTGTTTAAGATCTAGCAAACCCTCATATTTTTGGAGTTCGATTTCTCTTCCTTTTGGATAAAGTGGTTGTAAATCCATTGCCATTGTTTTGCATACGTTTCTTTTTGCAATATCGAATTCTTCAAACTCCGCTACTTCATTATTTGAATATTTTATAATAAAAGGATCTTTACGGTCGTATCGTAACCATTGAATTTTCAGCTATTCTATACTTTTGATTTGCTTGCTCACATTTTTCAATTAGTAATTAATTTTTCTAGAGGTGTAATATTTTTAATGTCTTCTACTGACATTCTTACTAAATTCAATGGGGGTTTTTTCCTTGCGGTTAATATTACACGTTCCTAGTCTGAAGGTGTAAAAATATCTTTGTAAAAACGCTTTTCTTTTTCAATTATCCCGAAATCTCGGTCGCAGGGTAGCATAGAATGACCAGACACCAAAAATTTGTGGTCTATGAGAGTGACTGAAAAAGACATATGACACTCATCCGTATATTTCTGTTTTGACCACCACCATACATAATGAGCTTTTTGCATTTAACAAAATTTTTAACGTAATACATAATGCAAGATCCTATTTCTTAAGGACCACGTGAAGCAATACCTTCGTTCCATGTGTACATAAACGCTTCACCGTTAATAAGATTATCTATTCCTAAACAATAAGTCAACAGCAAGCAACACCAGTAGAAATAACCGGTGTTGTGTTGGTAAAGTAAAATCTTGCTACCACAACAACTTCGTGTTTATTGGACTTAAAATCTTGTTCCATTCCTTTTCTGGCAAACTCAGCCTTTCGAAGATGTAGATCTCTTTCTATCTCCAATTTATTTTTCTGAACTGAATCTTCTTCAGCTACAGTTTTAATTTTTAATGAATCACAAGTTTTGCAACTATCGGAAATAGGTGCAAGAAAATTTGTGTTAAATTTCTCTGAAAATACTTTTGTAAAAACATATTTGGATACAGAATTTGCAGATGATTTAGCATATATAAGTCGTACAACAACGAAATATTTAAATCAGGTGCAAATCACTGCCTGTTAATATTTTTGTTTCTCGCATAAAGAGAACTATATTTAGGAAACTTTTCAATGAATGACTTTATCAGTTCAATTCTCTCGGGATTAGTTTTATTGTATGCCTCATGTTAACCTCGTTTGTCCAATTTTGGTATTGTAATGGAGTTTTATTGCGTTTGTATTCTAAGGCACGTATTATGCGGCCATCGGAAACTTGCAAAATTTTTGCATGCAATTTGGTTTGTATTATTTTCTTTAGGTAATTGGTATATTCTAGTTTTGTTTCTTATGCTCTCACCATCTATTTTTTATATGTTCTTTTCTTTTCAGTTACAGATATTTTTCAAACCAAATGTACTGTCTGCAAATTATGGTCATCAAGCTCATAAAAGTATTGCAAACCGTTAATTCCCTTCAGAATTACAGTCTTCTGTATAGATTCCAACGGAAAAAAGTTAGTTATTGGATTTCGATTTCATCAAGTTGAGAATCTTTTTGAGAAGCCTCTACCATCCCTGACAACTTTAGGAATAGCTTATGTAACTAGGATTAGTACTACTGAGGAAATATTTGAAATTGGGGACATAATGTGCAAAGCTTTATGATTTCCTTCCAATTCTGGATTTGTAACAATTCCAAATACTTCATTACTGTATATCCTAAAGTAAGACATTTTTTAAACATTCACATCGACTTTAAGAATTCTTGTTTCACTCTCCTTTCAACAAAATGCAGTCAATGAAAACAAATACGCAGTGAAGATCTTGGTATACAGTTTTGTTTTATATTATTCCATAATCATTAATTAGTATATTTATAGAAAAATAAAATAAAGAAAACTTTGCAAGAATCCGAAAATACCAACCCAATAAAAAATATTTTGCAACAACTATTCCCACAATCCAATAATGGTCAAATTTTTCCTATAAAAACTATGGAAGAATCGTATAAAACTGCTTAACTAATAAAGCACATAAATGAAAAAGGTCTGGTAATTATTATTTATCAGAATTAAAATAATTTTGTTCTATTTAAAACAATTCTATAGGTTACCTATATAAAAGAAATTATAGGCCCAACTCACATTTCAAAATGCCTACATTTGCTTTTCGAAGAAGAACTAATGTTAAAAATAAATTGGGATGGATTCCAAAAAAAGACCGCAATTAAGGATAAGTAGAAGCAACTAAAAATGAAAAATTTGGGTACGTAGACTTTGAAAACGCCATACGAGCAGGATTCCGTGT
The DNA here is from genome assembly GCA_963930735.1 of Dioctria linearis. Classification (NCBI taxonomy): domain Eukaryota; kingdom Metazoa; phylum Arthropoda; class Insecta; order Diptera; family Asilidae; genus Dioctria; species Dioctria linearis. Next base: position 26,529,023 of record OZ005744.1, on the reverse strand, counting down.
GGCAAAGAATAAATTTTACACAACACAATAAACATTGAAAAAATTTACATAAGAAATGTATTTTCACGTATTAATTTTCAACTTTTATTGGATTTCAATAATAAAAGAATTTGAAAAATAAAAAAACAAAATTATCGTACTTTCTGTTCTGTCAGAATTTTTAGATTTCTATATTTGAATGTGTTTATAAACTTAGCGGTAGTTTCCAAATAGGCGTTACCCTTTCAATACAATAATAATACAATAATTTCAGTACGAGAGAATATTGGCTTATAAATATATATAAATATACATACATCTATATATATATTTATAATATATTTTAATATGTTTAATCAACTTCATTAAATTTAATATCACAAATAATCAGAAGCAAGCGCAAGAGCTTCAATGCTACTCTCAGGAAGCACTCTTGAAGGGCTCTTCTGTGATTAAGGAAGAAGCACTGCAATGATTATCCAAAAAGCTCGTTAAAGCTTCTTAAAAGACACATTCAACTATTTAAGAAACTTCTTCGGCCATCATTTAGAGCGCTCCTAGAGCGCTTCTGAAGAGCTTGCCTCTGTGGACATGTCTATGTTAAAAAGCAATGAACTGTGATAGGGAGAAGAAGCGCTACGACCTTCAGGAGGGCTCTTAGAGCACTCTTTTTCCCAGTGGGAAATAATAGAATTTTTAATCCATGTATTGAAGTGTTAAAGTGAAAAAGCATCATGACTGCTGCAATTAATATAATATATATTTTATAAGTACAGTCGTTGTGACGCTCAAGATGGCCTAAAGTGAATAATAACAGTCATACCATTGTTACTGTCAGTATACCGTGGGTGCATTTATCGAATAGACATAGGCCAGAGAATTAATAAGTTTATTCTTTCAGCTTTTATTTTTAACGTGTAACTTTTAAAATGAACATTTAAAGAAACAAGTATAGTACAAAATACTTAAGAGTTAATAGGTATATTGTGTTTGTTTAAGATAAGATTTCAGCAAGAAAGCCTGGAGTAAACAGACATAGCTACAGTGAAGTAGATAAGGTACTCGCAGAGATCCCACCAGACGGGGGGGGGGGGGGCAAACTCTAAAGTCATGAAAATTTCCGAGAAATATATTTTTTCTTCTAGATTTTTTCAATTTTATTGTTCTTACTCCTGTTTTTATAGATTATACATACCTACGCAGATTGTGTTTAAATTACATCTCCAGCACATCTCACTTACGCCCGAATTACAATTAGGACTTCTCAGTCGACTTCGACTTTGCCGAAATAGTAAATTCAAGTGGCAAGATTAAATTACAACCTCGACTTCGACTGAAACTGAGCTTTACTCAATGTGCATAGTTGGTATTGGTACGGTCAACTTCAGTTCAGATATGTCCACGTTAAGGAAATCGGAAAAGTCAAAGTCGTAGTTTAATTACAAACTTCACCTCAGTCGACATCGATTCGGACATAATCTCAGCGATAATGCTTATAGGCCGGCGTACACGCTGCTGGCATGCATCACTTTGCATCACTTTTCCTTGTTAAGAGGCACTCGGAGGAAGGCAGTTTTACTCTCCCTGAATGCCTCTCACCCGAAAAAGGTGCAGTGTGCTCTCCTAGGCTATGTTAGTTATCTGAACAACCCAGGGTACTAACCACTATATGCAAATGCTAGCATATACGCGAGCAAGTGCTTTTCAGAATGGCAACCCACAATAGGATAAGAAGCCGTTCGTCCAGTTTTAATTCATTTCGTCAACTCCCGCCTGTTCGCTCATGTACTTTGTATAAGTAAATTTAACAGTTTGCGTAAATAAATACAATACAAATGTCAGTCGTCATACATAAGAAAGCCACATTAATTGATCAGTCCATTTAAATTCAGTAGTCTTATTTAAAGAATTGACAAAAAACCGTTAAGTACCAAAATAAATTCTCCATCTATAAATGAATTAAAGAAACCAAATCAAATGCGCGAACCTTTACCCCGTATCATCAACAGTACAGACAAGAAAGGAAAAATCTCCCAACTTCCAAACCCGTGACACTCGCGCCACCCACTTCAATACTCTTCGTCGGCATTGCCATGGTTTTTTCGACACTCACGCCACAATTTTTAATACACTCCGTCATTGATTCCGCTTGGCGCCATCATTCGGGAAGAGCAATATATGATACGCTTTCAAAAAGAAAAAGCTTTCAAAACCAGCAAACAGCACCTGCAACTTTCACTAACTCTCCACTAGTCTTCAAAGTTTCCTGCTGTAGTCGATACACCCACACAAGAACTTTCGCTTTTCTCCGGTTCACCAGATAAATATTCCAAAATGTCTGTCTTCCCCCATCTGCAAGTCTCCGTGACAAATGTCAAAGTGGTGACGATAAAAACATGAAAATGTTTACTATATAATTTATGGACTATAATTAATGTAAATATAACACGGATAATTGATATTACTTAAGGAATATAAAAACTATGCTATTGCGTTGTCTCAAAGTTCTTGTCGCGATAGTTTTGAGTTTGATGTTCACAATTTCCTTAGCTAAATTGGTTCTTTACTTTTGGGAAAGTGTACCTTTTGATAAGGAACTTTTGCAGTTTAATGTGAGTGATTGGTTGGAGGAAAACAACTTAACGGAATATAAACAATTGTTCAGAGAAAAAGGTGAGATAAATAAAGTGTTTTCATTGTTTTATGTAAAATGCATACATTCTTAATGATATAATATATACACATTATAGCGGCGTTGTTGTTTATGTTTATGTTTATGATCAAATTTTAAATGTTCCTTCTAACCCTTTATGACATAAAAATTATAAAAATTATCAGAAGTCGAAAATAATATGTACATATGTAATACATACATACATAAAAAAAATAAAAGTAATTTGTTTTATAGACAATTTTAAGAATAAAAATAATTGAAGGTCCCACCGAGACTTGAACTCGGATCGCAGGATTCAGAGTCCTGAGTGCTAACCATTACACCATGGGACCGGGTGACGTGGCAACTTCAAACAAACAGTATTACTTGAATAAAATGTAAATTGGATTACACGAAGGATTTATAATTTCAAGAAAATAATTTACTAAATTTTTCTCTTTCTCAACGATCTTAAGTTCCAAACTGTGACTGCACAAAATGCCAGTTATTGAGCACGGAATTAATAAGCTTTTTCATTTCACTGATTACATTAAATTGAAAATAAATCGTTGCCGATTAACCTTATTTTCCGTGTATTGTTAGTTTCTTTTAAAAAAAATACTAACTTTTAGGTTCAATTAAATAGAGAAGTCATATAGTACCTTCATACTGATATCTTCTTGAATAAATTCTTTCTCTGAAGAACGTTTTTTTTTTGAAAAATTTGTAAATCAAGAGAGAATTTTTTTGTGTTAGAAATTGTATTCAAGAAGAAGACATACAGAGCCCCCCTAAATAACTTTATGATAATGCTGTATGCCTAGCGGTACAATACAGCGACAATGATTAATACTGAATTTCGTTTAAAAAATGTCAGCATAACATAAACAAAAATATATTAAGCAAGGCAACGTGTAATATCAACCAAAATGATTGATTGAAAAAGCTATAACCATCCCGTTGCCATGCCATTCCTAGAGTTAAGCCATAACACAGGTAGTGTAGTGAGTAGTGACCTGTCTACCTCTCTAGTTGATCTTTGAGATAGTTCTGATACCTATTTAAGTTATATCATAGATGGCACAAGAACTAGATGTCGCATTCAGTACCGAAAAAGTATACAAAATGTATATGGCTGGATGGTCCATTCCGGAATGGATCACAACATTTGAAATGATGTATACGTCGAGTGATTCATATTTTTTCGTATCTGAAGTGTTGAGGAAGTCGATCAAATGTGTACGAAACTGCTACTATAAAAACACTTGGTTTCGGCGCCCTCTAAAACATGTTATGGTTCATTCCAGAATGCATTACCAATTTCATAATCTGTATACTCTGCTCTAGTATGCCATGCGACATCTAGTTCTTGTGCCATCTATGGTTATATCTAATGATAACAAATAAAAAAGCTGGAATTGTTCTAAGACCAATTCTTATGATATCCTATATGAATACCCGTATGTAATTTCGTATGGTCACCAATCAGTGCAAGTTTGATCGTTAAAGTGGTTTTTCGCATATATTTCTAGAACGGCTCGTCCGACAGTAAAAATGACTATAACGTCTATAACCAATTTCATAGGATTTCATATTCTGAAGAACTTTTCAGTACAATAAAAACGTCTAGGACTGATTGTTTCACAATATACGTAAAGAACCTAATTTGTTTATATGGCAAAACCAAGAAGGGGTTGCCTGATTTAGCCCAGTTGTGAAATTATATTTACTATTTTTATAGAAATATTGTGTACAAAATTTCAGCTCTCTACGTTGACGCGTTCTCATGCAGTGTCCAAATATGTATATAATGAAAACGAAATTTTTGTATGGCAATACTAGGAAGAATTACACGATTTTTCCAATTTTCGAACTCAATTTTACTTTTTTTTTTAAAATCCCATCTGCAAAATATCAGCTCTCTCAGTACACGCGTTCTTGAGTTATCGTGAGGACGAGCAGACAGACTTTCATGCAAAAAACAAAATTACTCTTAATATCCAATCCATTTTGCACCTTCATTCTTTCTAGGTGTTACAAACAGAATAATAAACTTAGTATACGCTATGATTTCATGTAGGGTATAAAAAAATGTAACAGAACAGAGATTTCGAAAGGTCTAGAAATGCATCGAAACTATGTATCTCTAAAACCTAAAACCTATTTGAAGCTAATTTAACCTAGTCAATACTTAAAATTATAGCTTTGTTAAAAACCAAAAAAAATCTTACACTAATCTACATTAGTTGAACTTTCGCCCAATTGCAATGGAATAACAAAATTTTTAACCTTCCTGGTTTTTTAGTTACTTGATTAGAATCATATTTGATTGAGATGATAAAATTAATCTCATTTAAATCAATACCTTTTCGAGGTACCTCAAAGAAGCCAACTAGGACCTTCCCTATTTATTTTATACAATATACATAATGATTTATCAAAAATGTAATTCAGCATTTTTGTTGACGATGAATAGTATTATCACAGACAAGTAATGCCCTAGACACACAGCGCTCTTAATGAAGAGATAACTAACGACTCATTAGTCTATAATGAATCATTATAAGCTGCAGACACGCAGCCATTTCTTTAATTAAGTTGTTCTGTCAAACTGGTTTCGATAAACTTATCACATTAAAAAAGCAATATGGATCAAATTAACGCGATAAACTTTGTTTTCATTTATTTTATTTTCAATTTAACAATTTGCAAATGAGAGAAACATTATATTAAAAAAAATATTGATAATATAATTTGTGATTTGCATTTCTTTGCATTCCTTCTTATTTTTCAAATCGGCAGATGCACAGCGGAGCTCTACATTTACATTATATGCCAAAACTAGCACATTTTTCCTCATTATATCTATAATGAAGGAGGAAAACACTTCATTAGTGTACTTCATTATCTTCTGATTTTCGAGCTATAATGACGTATAATATGTGACACACGGCATTTTAATGAATAGTTAGTACAAATGATTCATTAGTTCGAGCTGTGTGTCTAGGGTATAATATTATTGTCTGTGGTAACAAAATGAATGACGTTCGAGTAATTTTAGATACTAAATATTAAAAACATATTAATCTGGTAAGATTTGATTTTATAAGGAGATTGTTTCATCTTAAACGTTCTGTATTAAGCTTTTGTTCGTACATTTATTAAATGTATTGTGTTTTGGTTTGGTTTTATGATGTAGTAATTAGATGTTTTAAATGCGTATGTATTCAATGACTTTAACTCAAAAAAATCTTTTTTTATGAACAAAGAAGATGCTTTCTTCATATACCTATGCTCGCTAGTAAAGGTGGTTTTCATACATCAAATTGCAATAGTTTCATATACGCAAGCTTCGTCCCATCGTCTATACTATATATTTTTCATCATCTTACTAGGTGTAGTTATTTAAAGCCTATTGAGCTATGATATTAGTCTTCACTAATCATTCAGATGTAATAGGATTTTAATACACAATACTCCGTCAAGATCATCGTATTTCAAAATTTACTTGCGTACCTATTTATTTTTGTTCGTATTTTTTATTTTTATTACCTTTTTTTTATATGATAAATGCCTGACAGACATAGACGCCGCTGTAAATACTTAGTACCAACTGAGAAGGAACATCAAGATACTTCTGATGTGGATGTCTAAGGACATAAAAGCGTGCAGATGTACTTTTGCTAGCCATTCTCTGAGACTACAAAATGTTATCTTCAAGCTTTAGTAAAGTTAAGCTGAGCCTAATAGAAAGCCTGAGTTATCACATAAATAAGCCGAGCCTAATAGAAAGCCTGAGTTATCACATAAAGAAAATAAATATAAGGGTCGGTTGAAATGTTCTCATCCTAGAACAAAGATGGCGCCACAAATTATAAAATCTGTTCAGAGTTCTATATTTTGAAAAAAATTATCGTCAAATTTCAAAGATTTCAAAGCGGGATTCATTAAGACGTAAACGCTTGCTAATGTAATTGTGTAATTTTTTTCCAAGTGTAAAAACTAGGTGTCATGTAAGTTGATTAAGTTTGACGCTTACCAAAATTAAGACTAGCTCAGTCCAGCTGTTGAGTATATCTAAAACGGATTTATCCCAGGTGCGATAATTAGCCCCGTTCTAGTAGGTAAAAAACGGATAAATTGAAGAAATAGACAAAAACAAACTTGGTCTATTGTTTTGAATTATTGTCGATTGAATTTACAAGAGATAACAGCCATTGCCAGTATATTAAAATAGCTTGTGCTTACAATTTTCAAAAATTGTATAAATTATGCGCTCGTTGGATGCGGCGTTTGCTCACAACGGAGCAAAAATACAATCGAATGATAAATCCTAAGGAACGTGGTTCCACTGGCTTGACAGGAAGAAATTCTCATCGAATCCTCTAAATTGCTATTATTTGTAAGACTTCGATATTATATATATTTCGTATTTTAAACGTGAAGTGACCGAATTTTTCTTTTGAGACCTGATACCGTCATCCGTCATCGTTGTATGCAATTCTTCAAAATAAAGTCTGTTTTCGCTACTTTTTGTCTTATTTAAATTGCACTTCATTAGAGTCTAATAGCGGTCAATCGATCATAGCGCCAGGCAGTTTAAGCAATACTGAGACATTACGATTCCCTTTTTGATGAATTCCTTACTTCTTATTCTGCAACCATATATTGATTACGAAATCATAAACTCTTTTGTGAAATTGCTCTACTTCCGAATGCAAAACAAAATTTTCTCCTTCCTCACTTTTATCAACCATTATAAATTCGCCATAAAATTCTTGAGTATTCTGTCTTTGCCCCTCTTTTTCTTGCGGTACGGTTAGGTACTTTTTGAACATTGTACGTCTTTAAATTACAACCATCTGCACCATGACTTAAAGGTACCTGTTCTGTTTGCCGCATCTTGCACAGCAGAAAGGTTACGGTTCGTTTTAAAGGCTTTTATCTAATGTACTAATTTCTTATCAATATCACCTATATTTTATCTGTTTCTTTATTTTTTGTTTTTTATTGTTAAGACATTTTTTACACACTTTGAATAAAGAGTTCATTACACTGTCGTAACTAGGATTCCTACTTCTTTAACGAGCTTTGCTTGTTATACCCTGAATGATTTGTAACGCATAGAAATTTTGATGATGAATTTGGACACTCATCCATAATATTAATAGTTATTATGATTTTTGCATGTCCGTCTAACTGTCTGTCTGTTTGTCTGTCTGTCTGTCTGTCCGTCCTCACGATAACTCGCATTCACTTAGAGCGCTGAAATTTTGCCACATGAACTTTTTATAAATTCTGGGTATAGCGGCGAAAGATTTCTGCAGGAGCTGTAAGTACTCGGAGGAAATCGAATCCGTCCAACACGATCTTTGCGAATGATGAATAAAAGAAGTAGGTTATTGTAAGTATGGGTGAGCTGCAAAATAAAGAATTCAGATATATCCTGAGTTTTCTCAGAGAGTCAGGAAGGAGCTAGGCAAAGAGTCTTGGAGATATCCTGAGTTCCCTAAGGGAAGCAGGATGGATGTGGGGCGGCATGAAAAGGTTATCCCATGGGGTCTAGGGGCACAGTGGACCCACTAGAGGTCCAAGTGATGCAGACTTGTTGTCTTGCGGCATCCCTCCTATCTAACCTAACCTAAAGTTTAATTCCAAAATTGAACCGGTCGGGCAACTCTTTTGTAGAGTTGCCATACAAAAATTTAATTTTTCACTAAATATTTGAACACTGCCTGAGAACGCATCGACATGGAGAACTCAAATTTTGTACACGGCATTTTCATAAAAATTTCAAATACAAGTTCAAAGATGGACTAAATCGGGCAAACCCTTCTTGGTGTTACCATACAAAACTTTGCAGTTTCACTTTTCACTATATATTTATAGACACTGCCTGAGAAGGCATCGACGTAGAGAGCTGAAAATTTTTACATCGTTTTCATAAGAATAGTAAAAAAAATCAAAAAATGAACTAAATCGGGCAAGCCCTTCTTGGTGTGACCATCCAGAGCTATGGGATTTCACTTTATTTAAGTTTTATGTTTATCTAGGGTATGATAATATTGGTCTTAGACCAACCCATTGTAACTTTTTCTCTTGTTTCATATTTGAATTTACCAAGTAGGTACTTCGAAATTATTTGTTGACGTATGTTTTGTTCACGAGATGTTATTCCTTGATGGACTTAAATAATGAACTCAACATGTACTTAGAAAATTTCTTTCTTTTTTTCTTCACTTTCTATAGAATAAATATTCGCAATAGTACGAGGTGGGAAATAAATACAAATATTTAAGTGGAGTAATAGGTAAATTTTTTTCGAAACTATCATTAATGACTCTGCTGAAATTAAAGATAGAGACGAAAGAAAATTATACAAATCCAGGGTCTTAGATTAATGATAGCCTAAAATTGGACTTTGATATACATAAATGAACAGACGTGTTTTTGTAACAAAAGTTCATCATGCATTGAACGGCCAAGATACGTTGCTACCATATGGGGACCATTTGTTTAGGATCAAAGCTCACATGATTATCCTTATAATAATACCATAATAATCAAGCTTTATCAATATTTTCCAAAAGCTCTCTTCCCATTTCTCCGTCTGGCAAGGCTAAAAAAAAACTTTCCCAAGCATACTCATATCCTGGTGTAATATGAACTTGTGCAGTTGTGCACACCAGATGTAAAGTCCTTTCGTTTCTCAGTCGTCTATCATCGTTTGTGCTGAACTAACACGAATCCCGCGGAAAGTGTTGTTTAGTGTTCTGTTCTTAACCCACATTTTTACCATAAACCATAACCTCTTAACCCCATTTTCCCTTTCAACTTCACTTGTTTTTGCTCCACAAATCCACTACCCTATTATACTTGACATCTATATTTTTAATATATTTTGTTTTAACGCCAATATTTTCGTGTTAGGTCGCGAATTAAAATTATTTTTCCGTATATACGGTCGAAGTTTTCTATCAACATTACTTATCTATTCGGGAAAACTATAATTGACGGGCGTTTTTTGAGTGACTCTTTGTGTGTCACTATGTGGTATCCATAAGTTAGAAAAGCTTTATTTTTATTCAATACGAAAAGTTCTTCTTGTTGCTGCTCTGTTAATATACATCTTAAATTTATTATTGCTCCTGTTGTTATTAAATTCATTGGTGATGATATTTTTGTTGATATTGTTGTTATTGTTGTTGTTATCATTGTTGCTGTCGGCATGTGTATATCAAGATCTACGAATGTATATTAATAGTTGACCCGTTCAGAAGATTCTTCTGTTACTAACATATACGGATTTAGTATACTCGCATCGTATATAGATAAAATGTAATTCATTCACAGCCCTATACAACACGTACTCCTGGGGATTCGATGAAATGAGCTTTAAACTTTGAAAATTGCATAATTTCCTCGTTTTCGGCTGTTGTCATGTGAGAAGATTTTCAAGAAATTCTCAGGAGCTTTTTATCTGCTATCTCTGTATTTATTTTGTTATAATGAAGTTTCCTTTACTGGGTAAATGTGTCTTAAAAAAATCTAATTGCAAATAATGAAATGGACACAAAATGCTCTCTATATGTAGATATATGTGTTTAAGTAGTTACAATAATTACAATAATTATAATGAAGGTTCATGAGGGGTTTTTTTTCTTATCCTGAGTAAATAGAATCGTATCCAATACTTAAGAGGTACTTGATCTTTTAAAGTGTTCTCTCTATATATACATGCTCTTACTTTATTTAGAATGACATTATTTCACGTAATTACTCTCTAGAAGAAAATAACATTTCACATCGAAGTTCCTTTTTGTTGAAGAAAAGGTTCAAGGATAACATATTTAAATTAAAGTTAAACCCGCATGGAACATAAAAGTATTCCCATGGAAAGTAGAGTTAATAGCTGCTAAAGTTCAACTTCAACTACTTATGTACGTGTGAATTGTTGCTATTTATGGTGCTCGTAAAAAGCTTCATTTGGGTCTATTGAAACATTTTTTTTTATTAGAATTTTTATTTCGCCCCTGAATTTCTTCTAACTTTCTATGTAGATTTTGTTTTTCCTTTGAACAGAGAAGGATAAAATATATAAAGCTTAAAAGTTATACAAAATTAGAGAGCAAAAATACAGCGAAATAAGTCGTTTTATTTCGTTTTTTTTTAAATATTTAATATTTAAAATTTATATTGGACATTTATATGACAACGTTGAGTTTTTAAAAAGTTGAATTTAATTTTACTTTTTTCCAAAATAAAATTCTACCAATGTCCCAATATAAGAATTCACGTTCAAAACAACCCAAAAAGTTATAACCAGGGTGTTCGAGAACAAAATTCTTTGATTAATGGTTTCAAGAGGAATAAGACATTTTCTAGGTTAGAGCTCGTTTTTATGAAATACTCTCGAATTATATTCAAAACTGGATAATACTTACTAAAGCTATCAAACTGCTGTATGACCCGTTAAAAGTTATTTGCAATTATTCTCATCAAAGTTCGACAAAGTTTCTAAGTATGTATTTATCGGGCCAAAAATAAGTGGTGATTATAGTTCAATTTAAGAAAGGATACTCAGGAAACCACGTTTATTTAATTGTATTTGTACTGTTTGGGATCACAATAAGCTTATTACTTTGGATTTGTATTTATCATATCCGTCAAAATGGTCAACAGAGATATCTCACTCATCACATTGTATGGAAGTATGAGAGTTTTATATATATTTATATGGTCATCCATATTCATCATGCATATAATGCACAGAAAATGGGGATTTCCTGCGATATATTTTCTATACAGACTATACAAATTGCTCCATAAGTCGAGACATTCGACTGATTACTAACTAGAGGTGAAAATATTTGATAAAAAAAAAACAATAATTATTGAGGAATTATTTCAATATAAAATGAATATATGTTGCCATTAAACGCGAAATATAATATTGGTTGAATTGCCATCACGACTGACATTTCAAGTTTCCATCTCTTTGAAAAAATTTTGCATCACATTTTGGCATAATTGCGACGAAATTTCGTCAATAACACGTTGAAATTCAGCCTTTAGTTTTGGAATCGTTTGAGAGATGTTTAAATATATACATACACCTTCTTTTTTTCACATAGTACCAAAGAAAAAAATCCACCAGTGTCAAATCGCACGATCTTGTTAACCGATTTTTATAACCAAAATGAGTAATGACCCGATCAGAATATTTGGTATGCAATAACTGTATAGTTTCTCTCGCTCTATGGCAATTTGCACCGTCTCTTGTTGAAACCACATATTTTTCTCCACATCAGTATCATTCAATTGATGTCAAAACTTTCTTTTCTTTCAAATAACTTTCGCCGTTCACAATTAATGCAGCACCATTAACATTTTCAGAAAAGTATAGATTATGTCACTAGCCTCATACAGTAACCGTTTGTGGATACATTGGTAGTTCTTGAATCACATAACGATTCTATGGACCACAAATGTGACAATTTCATTTATTCATGGAAAAATAAATAATAAGTACCAACGTTTTGTTTTTCCGAAACCCAATTAACAAACTCACTGCGTTGACTATATGGTTGACTGTTGGCTGCAATGCCTGTGTCAACTAAAATTCATACAAGTATGTAAATGCATATCACTGGTGAAAGTATGCTATATAAACTGCTTCATGAAATGTCTAAATTCTGCGAACGATGGCAAATGGAAGTGCGTGCATTAACGAACACTTTCTAACACTTTCTAACACTTCTGTAATTTTTCCACTGATCAACCAATACAAAAGCGAGTTGGCATATCTGCATCAAAAAAAGGTCGATTACGCTCCAAATTGTTTCTATTGTGTCTAAAAAAACTAAAACTTTCACGTAATTTTCGAAATGTCACAATATTCTCACATTTTTTATAGAATTTTCATAATTATCGTATTGCACTCCTTAACTGAAAATATAATTTGACAAATATCAGCTGTACCTATATCTTTAACAGACGAAAAGTGTTGCCAGAATTGAATTTCCACCTCTAATTGGGACACCCCTTATGAAGTCGTTTAATTGCTGCAATGTGCTAGTGATACTTTCGGAGTTGGTAGATAAAAATAAATCTAATAATCAACTTTTCCCTACTAGAAACGGAGGATGTTCTTTGGTAAATCAAACAAAGTAAAATATTTATCGATTTGTTTGACTTATGGTATAAAATACGGTATAGGAAGTAGGAAAAAATTGAAGAGAGAAACAAACATTACTTTATACTTAGTAATGAATCGAGCTGCTCGATCCCTTTGTTTTTTTATGGCAAATTTAATCAAGTATATGTATTTAATATTTATACTATTCTCTGCCTCCTTTTGCTATAGTATTACTTCACATTTTTGTGATAGGTACTATTTTGTTGACCATAATATTTATGTACTTAGAAATAGAGTTCAGGCCCGATAGATCTAAACTTTGTCCAGATAAACAAAAGAAATGCTAAAATCATAAAAAAAAACATCTTGAAATTTAATTACACTTGACTCATAACGATACAGCTACTTAATATGAACTCACAAAGATTCTATAGGATATTTTAATGGATACTACAACAACTGGGGATTTTTAAATGAAAAATTAAACTATTTTCACCCAACTATTTCTCATTAACTTTTAATTGAAACATGAAATATGCAAATTTAAAAACTTGTCATCAATGTTGACTTGTACTTTAAAAACAAAAACGAACGCGCACACCTCTATGTGTACATAAATTATCCAAAGAAAAATATAAACCACAAAATAAAATGAATGTATCAAACCATCTTAATTTTCCAATCTAAGAAAAAAAAGACAAGTGCTTCTTTTTCTCCAGATCGCTTTTATAAACATAAGAGATATGGGTTATGCTTGTTTTTTTTTCAGTACTCCTATCCCTAAAGCAATTTACTTAATTTCAACTATTTTTACTGCGGGTCACTTCACATTAAAGGGTCCTTCAAGAAAATGGTACACAATTTGTTTTTATGTTCCACAAAACATAAAAATAAGGAAAAGATAAACTCATGATACCATCATAGACGGCATCAAGAACCTTCTTGAGCTTTACGATTGGATTGAAGGCATTCAGGAAGGAATTTACATTACGATTTTTATTATAGACAGAATATAGTCCTTTCTCCTTATATTTATAAGCATCCGACCATGTTGTATTTGATAAAATTGTTGTTCAAAAATTATAAGATAAGACTTACCTATATGGTATATGTATAAAAAAATATATGTATGCAGGGTCTTTTCCCTCAGGAGGTCTATAGAGCAGGAGGATATAGTACTCACATACACAAACAAAAAATTGTATGGCGGGGGTGCTATATCAACCGTTTAGGAGTTACAGGGTGATTAAGAAAAAAAAGCTAGATTTTCTCAAAACTACTGGGTGCACGGTCATGGTTAACAGCTCATTGTATGCAGAACTTCATAGCCTTTCCAACGACTTCTCAACCAGCCCCATACCCGTCTCCTCTCAGTAGTTACGAAGGTCTAAACAAAATATTTCCGATTTTTTCACTTTTTTTTACGCTATTTTTTTTGCAAAACGGTCGTTACATAGCTTTTTTGTATAAAAACTATAAACTGTATACTACCCTCTTTAATTTGACCTATAATACCCTATGTGCTATCTGCAGCCGTTAAAGAGTTATTAGCTCAAAACCTGAACGAACGAAAATATTGAAGATGAAGGTTCAAGTTAAAATATCTTCTTGGAGGGGATTGAGAGTAGGAGCCAATGAAAACCTTCAAATGAAATGTATTGGGAGCGAAAATACAAAATATCTTACCAAATTTGTCAGTTCGTTTGCTTGGACCAACAATATTTTCATCCCAATTAGAACAACAAAAAGTTGGACATAGCATCGTTTAAAGATCTTAATCGAGATAAAAAAAAAAGCTACTGAGTTCTACGTGTAACGTGATTGTATTGAGAAGTACAAACTAGAGGAACAAAAACTTGTATGGGAGATAGGAGAGGTTAAAATATGTCGTTTGGAAGGTAGAACATGTTAACAACTTCTCCTTCGCACACCCTATGGTGACAATTTAAAATTTATTAGATAAATAACCCTTAGGGTTTGTAATGGTCCAAATTTTTCTCCTGCTTCCCCTCGTTATTGTTCAACAAAGGCAAAATTTTGGAATTTAACTACTATTTTTATAAAAAAACGCGTAATCAGCACCAGTTTTTCATTTCGAATTTAAGAAGCCCATAAGCTTTCAGCCTTACTTTGTACTAAAAATGCAACCTCTGTGTTTTTTTTTCAGCACTCCATAGATAACCTATGCAATTTCTTAAGTATGCTCAGTATAGCCTTTTAATCAATATTCTATTTAATGATGATAGGTGGCGTATATACAACGTTCTTATGGATATGAATCGAAATTTTATTCAAGCATATTTTCAATGCTCAAAGTAAGATCTGCTAGATCACAACATCCAAATTTTTGTAAAACTCCAATCTGAGTCATTCCATAGGAAATCGATTGGACTTCAAACCGACCATCATCAATTTCCAAGGTATTCTCATTAACATTTTGACACATGTGATGTGACGTAATTTTGTATGCCAACAATATACATCTATGTATATAGAAAAGATAGAGAGAGGAGAGAGAGTGTTGTGTTCTCCGTACCGTACTTTCCTCCTATACATTTCGTGTCATTTTGTACGCTAATGTCCGCTAATGGCGGAATGTGGTTCGTAATGAGAATAGCTTTCGTTCTTCTTTTGCTCAAAGTTAGATAATTATGAGATAAGAATTCAACTAATTTATTTTCCTGCAATACGTGCTATCTGAATTTAATGACTTTGAATTCCTTAAAATTTTCCGATTGATGGTCTACTAAGTTATATAAGAAAAAATCATCACTTTTGTACTAATTATCACAGAGGCATGGTCCGTAGAAATTAACCTTTACAATTTGTTTAATAAGATAAAAATATTAATAACTTTTGAACGGAAGCCGATATTTATATAATACTTTTTTTTTGTCTTGAGGGGACTGTTAACATGTCACAATTGAGAAATATATATATATATATATATATCATTAGTGTAAAAATTTTACTGGATAAAAGATAACGCAAGAAACTTGTATGATTTGGTTTTTCAAAAAAAAAAAAAAAAAAAGCTAGACCTCTATTCACAAAAACATGTCTTCACTAAAACCATTGCAATACCAACTAGAAAATTTAACAATGTTCGTAGTAACATTATGATTATTAAGATTTAAAAAATAACAAAAGTTAAAAGAATGCATTTATAGAATTCAGTCGAATTAGTTTTGAAGTCGGTTAATAATACGCTCTACCTCTGTGATAATTAGAACTAATGTTATGATTTTTTTAATATAACTCAGCAGAACAAAAATAGGAATTTTTTAATTATTTCTAGGTCATTTAATTAAGGCAGCATACATCGAAATACAATAAAAAAAATTAATGAATTCTTTCTCTTATAATTACTTAATACTAATTATTAATTACCTAAATACTAATACAAAAAAAAAAACGAAATTGGTGATGGTCGGGTTGGGGAATACGAATTTTGACCGATTTACTATGGAATGAATCTGCAAATGTTAGTCAGTATTTAGAGGTCATGGAAAAATCTGACCGTGTCATGAAAATTTATAGATATAGAAAAAGTTCAATAGAAATTTTTGTCGTTAATTCAACAATTCAAAACACATGTGATCAGTCCAAGTTGAATCTGGAAGATTTAGGTACTTTCAGAGGAGTCTAGTCATTAAATCGCATTCTATTGGTCCCGTCAGGTTGACACAAAGACAGTTAGACAGTTTTCTCTAGATCTAGAAAATTGTGCAATCAAGTCCAGTTCCCTATAGTGCAGTAGGAGTTAAATATTCTGTTACTTTCAGATTTTTCAGTTTTTGATAAACCGTTTTAACTACAATCTCAACAATAGGAAAAAATACTCTGTATCACTGGTAATATAAATTTCCTGTCAGACATAGTTGTTGTAAGGTGCTTATTATTGTTATGACAAATTTTGAGTCTATTCGAGACGTTCGACAACATCTGCCGTAGCCATTCGTTGAGAAAATTAACTACTAACTGTACCTTTTTAATCTATAATATCTAAAAGGTAACGACTTGTCTGAAATAATCAGCAAATCCAATATATATACATATTTATGTTGACGGTGATGTCCAGATTTTCGGCTGAATAGCGTTTTCTATTTACCTGGTCCTGAAAAAATCAACTTAAACTAAACTCAAGAAAATCGTATGTACGCAGGGTTCCTCGCGTGACAGTATCGATTCTTTAGCACTACATTTACTAAGTATTTAACTTGGTACATTTCTCATTAACTATATTTAAAAACAAAATCAACATATGAGTCACCTTCACCTCTAATATGAAATGTTACGACCTTGTAACTCAAATGAATATTGTATAGTAGCCTTTGTCGGTTTTGATTGCCACTAGGTGTGTTTTCAACTAAACTATGTGCGTTGTCTTCTTCATTAGTTATATCTATATAGTGGCATAGCTGACTATGTTTCCAATTTGGTCGTAACGACTGTGATATGCTCCGCAATTTGATTATACAAGCTTTTGTATAGCGTAGTTCCAAAGTTAGTACGTACAACTGATTTAGGTAACTATGCTTAATTGTATGTAGAAAGTATAATCATTTATGTATGACGCATTTTTGTTGCTTATGATATTTTTATGTTTTATATGAGAAAATTCTTTTACCCAAACAAAATTCGCTGTCGCAGATATTATATATTCTGTCCAAAATGCACTAGAGTGATTTTTTTTATGGTGCATTCATTGAATATTATTACAAAAATCTGCGGATATACTTTAAATCCTTTAGTCAAATGTGTGAAATTTCAATCATCATGAAAAGAACCCGCAACAACAACAATAACTTGTATTTACTATCATCAACGGGCTATGAAAAAATACGAGACTAAATGCGTAAAATCAATTTTTACTCAAAAAGCTTTCCGAAGCCGTTTCTTGTCTTTTGTGGCTATTTAAAGGAATCCTCAAATATACGTATACAAAATAAGGACTTTTCGTCTACACAAGCATTCTTTATAAATATTTAAAACAAAATAGTAGTGATAATATAACTGCAAACTGTAACTAGCTATGGTGGACATAATCAAAACAATTATATGACTTTGGAAATTTGAAAATTGTTTATACAAAAAAAAACAAAAAACCAAAAACGGTTCTGAGTCGTTTGCATATTAAAAAAGTACATAAAAATACATATTCAAAAACTTTTAAAAAGTATTTTCGTGTTGAAAAAATCTCTTTTTCATATAACGAGCTTGTTTAAAAGCTTCGTAGTTTTTACGAAAAAAAACAAAAAATCATTTTATAGAAGAAAATATGTTAATTAATTAGAAAAGCAAAATGGAAAAGTGTTACATATTAATAGGAAAATGATTTAGAAAATACAAACTTCTTTATAATAATATTAAATCAAGAGGAAAAATCTACCTTAAGCTACAACTGTGATCACTTCATATCAGAAAAACATGTGGTCTCCAGAATCAGAAATCAATGCTATTGCCATGACAACCATGCGCCATTCAACATCAGCATCTTCGGGTTTGTATATATATTTTAATTAAATTCAAGCTTTGATTTTTATCTTTAATTGCTGTATACAAAATTGACGCTATGGTTAAGCATAGCTAAATAGTGTCGTTAGGAGGAGTCTACCGTGCATGAACATAGCAAAGTCGAACATTAATTACATACATACCATATAACCAAAATTAAGCCATAGGTAATTAGTTTTCTTTTTAGTAATAATCAACTCAACCATCAGGAAAGAGTCCGTTGAGCATAAGTAAAGCTGGAGAAAGGACAAAGAAATCGTGTGACACGCAAATTTTTATACGACATTTTCCGGTATTTTAGTGCCTATAGTCAATACTTAGCAGTAGGTACCCTACATAATTACATATTTTTCGAGTGCCAAACGGTTGTTTATGATGATGTGGAAAGCTTTTGTTGAAATAATAATTAATTATCCACTATTTAAGTCGTTTATTAGTAATTGATTAAGAAAATTTACCCAATTAATTAGAAGGTGACAAACAAGCATTAGGATATTTGAAAAAATCATTACTAATTTGATTAAACCTTTTATAATCTTTGAAAATCATTAGAATTCATAAAATTTAAGCAGGAGTATTTTAAAAGTAGATTTTATATAAATGGAAAAATCTATAACGTTGCCAAGGCAATTTTCACTGTATATTTAATGCCTTGGTCTTCTTATCAACATTCTTAATTTTATATTCTATAAGGTAGATGGTTTTGGATTTTTTCAAGAAGGTGTGATATCTCTACAAGCGTGACAACCAAGACATCCTAAACCAGATATGTTTCTTGACTAGATGTAGCATGATGGACTAATAACTGATCGGTAATACTAGCTGACAAGAAATCTTTATTAGGAAAACCTTTTTTATTAAATAGTTCAATGGTCGTTAAGCACAGCCTCTGTCTGTTTCTCAAAATAAAGATACCAAATAGGAAAGAAATAGATACAAATCTAGGAAATGAAGTCCAAATCTAGTACACTGACGGTTCTAGAACCGACAAAGGAGTAGTAGCAGGAATATATGATGTAAAGCGAAGAGCTCATATTTGTTAAAGCCTGGAAAACACGCCTTAATATTCCAGGCAGAGGTATATCCATCGCTAGATGTGCATACGAAAACTTCAACCGATCTTATAACTACTAAAAACATATATATCTATACATATATCTCATCAACTGAGGTCAAAACGAAGTTAATGTGGGAATGTAAAATGCTAAAAAATTCATTAAAAGACCTTCACCAAAGTAGAACCTAGATCTTATAAGGCTTTCTAGGAATCAACTCAGAATTATTACAGGAGACCTAACCGGACACTGCAAACTTAATAAACACATGCATCGGACAGGTATATGTATATAATCCACTGATGTAGGTACACTGTAAAAAATGCACAAATTGTTGCTTTGTGGGATTTTCCCTAAAATTTAAAGATTTTTCCCCAATTTTTAAGGGAATATTCCCTACATTTTAAAGAATATTCCCTACATTTTAAAGAATATTCCCTACATTTTAAAGAATATTCCCTACATTTTAGGGAATACTCTCTACATTTTAGGGAATATTCCCTACATTTTAGGAAAAAATACCTAAGCTTTGTGGGAACAATTGTGCAAATTTTTTACTGTGTAGGCTATTACTTGTAGAGGATGAAACATCGGAACATGCGTTATGCCAATGCGTTGCACATTGTAGATTCCAGGCTTTTGGTTCATAATTCCTAAAGCTTTGAAGAAACTTAATCCAAGAAAATACTGCTCTTCCTAGGCAGAGTAGGATTGCTGGATTAACTGTAAAGAAAGCGGTGCAGTGCAAAGCCCCTCATGGCGCTTAATTCTCTCTTAAACTAAATATGGTATATCATATATCGTCTGGATTACTTCTGAGTCAAAAGTTTTGGGCACACGACAAATACATCTTAAAAAGCTTATATACATTTCTGTCTAATGGTCAAAGGCGAAGAGAAGAGTGGGATGGGAAGGCTAACATAATATTTTCGTTTACGAAATCGATACTGTTCATCGTCAAATGTAATTCATGATAGTCAGAAAGCATTAGAATCACATTTTCTTTAAATGGACGAACATGAAATACAAAATGTTCCATAAAGATAATTATTTATATATAAAATTCGTCAATCGTTATCCATTCTTATCCATTTGCAGTACCAATGCATTCTGGAGGAGAATCTTAAACGATATGATTCTGAAAGGTCTTTCTTG
The DNA here is from genome assembly GCA_963930735.1 of Dioctria linearis. Taxonomy (NCBI): domain Eukaryota; kingdom Metazoa; phylum Arthropoda; class Insecta; order Diptera; family Asilidae; genus Dioctria; species Dioctria linearis. The sequence continues at coordinate 26,508,526 of OZ005744.1, read as the reverse complement.
GAAATATGAGTAAAGGACATATGGAGCACCTCGAAGCTTGAAGTGATGCCATCACCTAGTTTCGTTTCTTGTATAGCTATTGATCTTCTGATCAATAGTCATAAATGTTTCATTCTGACTCTAGATTTTAGCTGCATTAAAAGCGCATCTATATCTCCAACACACGTTGGCTCTACTAAAATTCTTGGACTCTGGAGTTCTTATTGACATGTGTTAATTTTTCTGAAGAATTATTGTAAACCAGTCTTCTCCGGAACTTTTATTTTTAGCGCAGGACACAGGAACAGGAGTTTTATAAATTCTCTGTCATACTATCATCATTATCATCACATACAGGGTGTTTCCCACTAGGAAGTCAATAGAGCGGGAGGTGATAATACTCACCTAGATGAACTAAAACTTGTATGGCAGGGGAGGGGGGGGGGGCATATCAACCGTTTAGGAGTTACAGGGTGATTAAGAATAAAAACTAGTTGTTCACAAAACACCCTGCATCTTAAAAACTACAGGGCGTATGGCCACAGTTAAGAGCTCATTGTATGCATGGTATCATGGCCTTTCGAATGGCTGTATATGGGACACCCTGTATGTTCATACAACAATAGACATTTCAGAAAATTTGACTGCGTTTAGCCTTTCTCTATCAAACCAAAGAATTTTCAGCTTAGAAGAACTCTCATTCTGCTCACCTTCAATGGGCGAATATTGTAAATTTATGTTTGAACCGCAACATTTTACCGAACAGGTGTGCTCTGATGTATATTTACCAAATAACTTAAACTTTTCTCATGAATTCTGAAAGTTGTTTTATTATACCTTGTAAATGGAACTAGGCCATTTTAGTTTCAAACATTTCCCTTGAAATCGGTATCACCTGTTTGAGTTTGCCTGTTCGCAGAGCTATAAATCACTATGGCTCCTTTATTGCTTTCCTCAAGCTGCAAGCAAAAATGTTCTAAGCCTATTATAACCAATGCTCGCACTCTTGCAATACAAACAAACTAAAATATCGATTTACATTTCAGTTGGAAAGTTCAGAATGAGAAGATATATATAAATGTATGTGAACCTCATGGGGTTTCATAGCAATTATACAAAATCGAAAATTCGATAAACATATATAGTTGAATATTTTTATTCGGCTACATACTAACTGAAAAGGATAATATATTTGACAGAATCCTGCACAACTGTGTAATTAGTACAATAAAATTGATTTCGTTTATATTCGCGTTAGACTCGATGTTTAAATGAAGAATTAACCACTTCTAAATGTATACGAATGAAGCTAAATATATACGTGATGAAAACTTCTGAAGCTATTAACGATTATCCTGCACGTAACAAAACCAGAAATGTATATACATACATAATATGTACGTATATATAAAGTATGTACAGTATGATATATTAAGTATGGAAATATATGTATCCAAACAAACATGAATCTTATGAACACTCTAACAACTCTTTTCTGACATCTCAAGACCATAAAATGTCCTCAGGGGAAAATGCATTGAAATGATTTTATCCCTCCTCAGACCTCAGCTAAGATTTCTTCTTTTGATAGAAAGCTGCCAACAAAGTCATTTTCTTTGCCTCAACTTGTGGCGGCAAAGTTCAAGGTTGATACTAAAATGAATCATGTATGATTTTATTGAACTTTTATATGCTATGGGAATTTACCTCGATAATTAAAAGTAGAAAAACGTGTATTGTACATACACCTAAGTCAAATTTATTCGAAAACCATATTTATGTGTAGGAATGTTATTGCTTTACATGAAAATTTGCATAATATTTTTCTTTAAAATCCTTTTCATTAGCAAATGAGGGAGTTTCATGTAGGGAGTCTATCATCATTGATTGGTCAAATCTAATAAATTAATGTATCAAAAGTTGAATATTGTCATGACGCGCCCTAAGTCCACATGGTTTTGGAAGTACAATCGTTGAATTATCTGATTAGACCAGTCACTTAACAATATTGGTCTAATTTCTAATTACATGAATTACATTGGTCTGACTTATAGTATAATTAATTAAAGTCCCAACAATTATTGTTTATTACCATTTCTACACTTTCAAAACTTGTATGTGGAATTGTACGTGGGTCAGTAATTTTCTAATTTATGTTGTTAGACCAATTATGTAAGAAGATTTGTCTAATTTACCGGATTGATGCCTCAACAGTTAAATATTGCTACGTACTCTAGTTTGACGTACCTACTTACATAGCTCTAAGAGACGTGCGTCAAAATTCATTTGTTCTATTCATTAGGTTAGACCAATCATCTTACATAATTGGTCTAACACAACATAAAGTAGCAAATTACTGACACACATCCAAATCTACACATAATTTGTGTAGACATATGTATTTAATCAATAAAAAAAGCAAAGAGAATTTGCAAACTTTATATATATATTGAAGATCACACAAATCTTCAACACCTGAGTATGATACAGTGAAAAAACCGTATTTCAGGCCCATAGCATTCATTTTCTGTCCATAATTTGCATATTTTGCTTACATTTATCAGCCCATAATAGGCTAGTTCTGTTTTACTTTTATTGTTATTTATTCTTCTCAATCTACGTATTTCCAAATATATACATAAGTAAGGTGTGTACTCTACTTTACTGTCTTATAAAGATTTTCATATGTGCAGATAAAATGTAACACACAATTGGAGGCACTGACGTACCAATGTCGTAAGTTCAACAAAAGTTCTTTTAATTGGTGCATATGAATGATATTCACAACCAGCCTCAGTTAATCAGTATTTGGAGTCTTTCATAACTGAATTTTAAGAAATCAAGAAAAACGGATTCAGTTTTGAAAACAAATAATACTTTAAAGTTTAATAAGAATATGAAGCAAATAAGAATGAGAATCACGGGAAGGATAAGATAGCGAATTGATAACCTATCGCGAAGAAGTATCTAATGAACGCATCATCAAATTCTTATATGGTTACCGTCACGCCAAAATCTCTCCTGGAGGTATCGCATATGGAACCATTTTCTACCTTGAAAGAAGTAATTTCCTCAATAGGAATACGATATAATAGAAAATGGAGATATATTCAAAAGTGAAACGTATCCTATATTCCGGAAGATAAATATTGTTTGCTGGGCGTCATTGCCTCTCCACTCTATGAGTCTAGGTTTGAGCCCCATCGGCACCAGTTGTAATGTTTTAGTGATATTTAATTTATTAATTTGGAGTCCACCGAAAAATGCAGAGTCAATTATATATACCATTCTGATAAGAAAGAAAGAAATTAATTTATCCATCAGTCCAGATCGATCTACGAAAGATCTAAGGAAGTTGAAAAACTAAGAAAAGAACAGATTTTTATTCAAGTATTAGAAAATACGATAACCACCTCGCTGAACCCTGCGAACTAATCAATTAATTTGGTTAAATATTGTTTAGCAGTTTATTTGGAATCTAACTACAACGCCATATTGTCTAAGGTATTTTTTTTTGTGGCTGGTTGGGGCTCTCTTTGCTATGTTTCAATTCATCTTCTCAATTTTTTTCTAATCATGTGAGAAGAGACCGATCGATTCTTTGTATTGCAAAAACTTTTGATAAAGGGATGATACTCGATTTTTCATTTCACACAAAAACAATCTACCTAGCTGCCAAATACAAATTTCTTAACAGATAAATTTGAAATTTTACAGATATTTCTTGTCAAAATGACCTTCAAAAATTTCAAAGATTTCAATCGCAATCTCAATGTTACGGAGAGCAGTTTTTTTTAAATCTCCCTCGTTACGTTACTATTTTCATTTCAAGCGCCTGTTACATTTTCCTTAGCGTATATATACATACATATATACTTTTTCAATCATTCAACTGAAAGTTTTGTGAAACCTCATCATTCTGTAATGGAAATTTCACTGGAAGAAGTCTGCTGATTACTTCCATTCCTGGCTTTTTTCCAAAGCTTTAGAATTCAGTTTTAAGGGAAGCGGAAGATTAAGGAAAAAAGTTCAACTGCAGCATTTCAACAAATCTTCATCGAATGCCAGAGAATTTTAATATTGAAATGCCGGAAGAAATAGAGAATATGATTATATGGATGATAATTTTTTTTTTTTTTAAAGAAATATGTAGTATACAATTTCCACTAGAGCGATGAAATTTTCATTTCTGGCAGCAAATGAGTTCATTTCCTTAGATACAATGAAGATAATGAGAATTGATCTTTTCATAATGATTGTAGTAATAACTTTTAAAAAATTCAGGGTGTGAAGACGATATCCTTGAGAATGAACATATCTGGGACTTAATAATTATGGTTTCTCGATTTTAGTTTGCAAGTCATTAAGAGAAGCGATAAGGTGAACGATGTATAATTGATTTTTAATATTCATAGTATTATCATTCACTGCCGTAGTTTTATTGTGCTGCAAACTGGATTTTACTGGTGAAATGATTTAGTTTTATATATTGCAGACGAGGAATTTATGAATGTATCTGATAACATCATACTTTGACAAGCACATCAAACTTATTATTAAACACGAATCTTCAATATATAAAATTAGGCGATTATGTTTTGCTAATTTTATTCCAATATTAATACTAACGGATAGCTAATATGTAACTATCCTAAAATACGCAATAGACCTTATCATTGCATTATTGAATTCAATAAGAATATTTCATAATATAATCTTATCTCTATCTTTGTTAATTTCTTTCCTATATATTCTAAATAATCTGTGTAATATTACACAATACTTTTACAATATAATTGTAGCAAAATTACAATTTGTTTGATGAAATTACTAATTTTAGAAAAAAAATTTAAATTGACATTTAAACTGAATTTTATTTCGTGATTCTTGAAATATTGCGATTAAGTTTATATATTTATGAAACTCTTATACAAATTGGGTACAATTTACTTTTCATGATGCACCCTGACAGTGTTATACAATTGAAATATTTAATTTTGTTGGCAGTGCGAAAATGATTTCAAGTAATAAATATTTATGTACTACGAATATCAATATCAAATCTTATTTTCTCCGCTGCGATTGTTATTTGTACTCAACTCTTTCTATGGTCAATATACATATAGTCCAAGACTTAATTTTCTTCCCTGTAATAATGATCCAAAAACACGAGAGCTACTTGAATACGTTCCTCCTTGTGTTGTTCTATCAATAAGTGAGGCATCCATCGAGTAACGACTGTTCGAAACTAAAAATGCTCAGCGATGTCTTGATGTGCACTTCCATGCGAAATACCCAATTTATCTGCGATATTTTCTTTGAAAATGAAACTAGTTTTGCCGCAGCAGCTTTCATAAAAATATCTCTTTTTAGATAAAAAGCTTTGGGTGAATACAACTAGCTTAATGATTCGGCCTCATGCTATGTATTCTCAAATATATTTAAGAGAAATAAGGGAAAACAATCTGCAAGATTAAGATACAACTAAGAAGTACACGATAAATAACGGATAAATTATAGAGTATTAGGGGAGCCCGTCGGCGTTGTCCGACGATAAAAAAAGATAGATGGGTGGGGGTGGGGTGGTTAGGGATGCATAATATCTAAGCTATTATCTGACTTGATCGCGCGATTCCGTACTCTCGGGTTTCACTCTGTGTGCGTGCATACATTCATATGTGTCGGAGAGTGTTGCTCTCTACGTCGATGCGTTCTCAGGCAGTGTCCAAATACAAGTAAAAGACGAAATTTTTGTATGGCAACCCTACCAAGGATTGCCGGATCGGTCCCCTTTTCGAGCTATATTTGCAATTTTTATGAAAAAGCCGTGTACAAAATATGAACTCTTCACCTCGACGCCTTCTCAGTCAGCCACCACGCATACAGTGAAAAACAAAAGTTTAGTATGGCAACACCAAGAAGAGAAGGCGTAACCCGATTTAGTCCATTTTTGAAATTTTATTTACCATTGCTATGAAAACACCATACACCAAATTTTAGTTTTCCACGTCGACGCGTTCTCAGACAGTGCCCAAATATATAGATAAAAACGACATTTTTGTATGGCAAATTTACAGTTTTTTTAAAAAAACGCCGCGTACAAAATTTGAGCTCTCTACGTCGACACGTTCTCAGACAGTTTCTAAATATATATAGATATAGTGAAAAACAAAAATTGTGTATGGCAACACCAAGAAGGGGTACCCAATTTAGTTCATTTTTGAAATTCCATTTACCATTGCCATGGAAACACAACGCATCAAATTTTTTGTACGGCAACCCTACGAAGGAGTTGCCCTATTGGTCCCATTATTCACTAACTAAAGTTTTGTATGGCAACGCCAAAATCTTGTATTTGCAATATTCAAGAAAACGCCGTGTACAAAAATTTGAGCTCTCCACGTCCACGCGTTCTAAGACAGTTTCCAAATATATAGTAAAAAACAAAAAAATTGTATGGCAACACCAAGAAAGAGCTGCCAGATTTAGTACATTTTTGACATTTTATTTACTATTACTATGAAAACACCACGTAGCAAATTTAAGCTCTCAACGTGTACCCGTTGTTAGGCAGTGTCCAAATATGTATGTACTAAATAACGAAATATTTGCATGGCAACCCTACCAAGGATGGCCCGATTTAGGTCATTTTTGAACTTGTATTTGCAATTTTTATGAAAACGTGTTTGAAATTTCAGCCTTCCTATCTTTAAAGCTGGAATCAACTAAACACTTTCACCTAATTTCATTTAAATCGGTTTTGGAGATTAGCCTGTACGAACACAGTGACACTTGATTTTTATATTTATAGAATATAGTAAGCTCCAACCCCCATTTATTATTTTTTCAACAGCCAATATTATTCTTTGGAATATTTCTGGGTTAATCGGGACAACCCGGAATAGAGAAAAACCAATTTTATTTTATAAACATACAAAGGTGTTACCCGATTTCATGTCAATTCATTCTGGTATTATAGGTAGATGCTGCTAATATTTTAAACTAAACTCCTTCAAGTCTGGTTTTCACTGATCATACAGTTATGAGACGGCTTTAATTGATGTTGCGTCCAATATCCAGAAATCTTTCGATAGTAATCATTTAGCTATCTTGACACTTCTTAACTTCTCAAATACATTTGTTTTCCTCACTTGACTGGAAAGATCCCCAATCTCCATACATTCGAAAAAAAACAACCTCAGCCGGAAGATAATGCTGACCCTTTTCTTCGACAATCAAGGTGTTGGATATGTACTGAACTCATGCCCTAGAGTAATATAATTGATGCTGCGGCACTGGCAGCATATTGTAAAATGATGAAGAGCTTGAGAAAGGTGATTAAGGAAGGACGCACAGGAAAACTGATAAAAGAATTGAGTTTCTTAATGACTTCATGACTGTCGTTCGGTACACCTTACAAAGGTCTAATGGTACAATTCAATTGGAAGGTTGGCACTTATGGGTAATTTCACAAAGGATCTTACAGGTCGCAGTGACTAGATAAGAGGCGGCATCTCTGTGTCCCATTCCCCATTTTAATATAAGTACCTTCACATAAATAAATAAATAGCCCTATAAATGCTCTATAGCTTACTTCTATTATCTATTATCAACTTATAAACATATATGCGGATGTGGTATATAAAATATAGAAATAATAAAAATATCGATAAGGTTTATAGAATTAACTCAAATAGCCTAGCTGAACTTAAAAATCGAATTTCACAACTTCTTTCAGGTCACACAATGAACAATTTAAATATTTAATTTAATTTTACCCATAAACCGATTTTATTCTATACCATAAAGATTCGGTTTAAATTTTCATTATTTATTAAAGCTACTGATAATAGCAATAATTGTTTTCAACCTCAAGCTAAAAAATTGTAGCCATATAAAAAACTTTCAATGCTTTTATGCAAATGTCCATCCATTACGAATTTAGATGTTCTTGCTCCCAAAGGGTGTGAGTGGTGAGTAAATAACAAAACTGGGAATAAAATACATCGTCTGCGTATAAATGCGCAAAATGTGGAATATACTCGAATGAGGCTGAGTACTGTATAAAAAAAAAAATAGTTCCAATACTCCATGGACTGTGTGAGTCACTTTTGTTCAACATTTATTCATTGACTGGCATGTTCAAATTATCATTTAATGGATTAAATTATATACCCCCCAAGGGCGTTAATTAGGACACGCATAATTTCTTTCTACCCAAAGAATCTACCTTTGAAAAAACGTTTATTATAAATTTTCTTCAGTTATTATAATCGCATGAAAACAAGTACGGCCGGAAATTTTTAACATAGCTCTTATGTCGGAAATACATAATGCAGTAAATTGTTTCACATTGGCAAAATTCAAAAATAGCAAATATTTATAAATGGGCGGGCGATAGGGATAATAAATATTAAATTCAAAAATTCTCATTTAAGTTTTGCAGTTAGGCAAGATGTCGCTATTGAAAATATTATTTTCTAATTCTTTGACTCGACAACGGTACTAGAAAAAAATAAAACGATTCCAACGTGGGTGTCATTTAAAGATAAGCCACGAGAAAGACGTTCTGGGACGATGAAATAATCTAAGCTGTAAGAAACATGCTGCTTGTTAACAATCGGCACACTAGGCAACGATAAAGCAACCAAATAAAAAATCGGAAAATTGGTATGATAATCATTGCCCCATTCTACGGACGTACAGCAGTATCATGGTTAAGGTCTTACTACTCTAAGTAGGTTGTCCAATCCAAATGGTATTTAAGCTCTGCAAATAAAATTTCCAGAAATTGTTTTCGAGAAAACCAAAAATTTTAAACAACGGAGTATATTTCGACCTTAATTTCTACATTCTCCTGGAGAATGATAGTCTGTTCTTTTTCGTTAAAAACAGCTTCACTGGCCTTATAATGAATGTAAGCTTATTTTCATAAATTTTTCATATATCAGTTACCGCTGAGATTATCCTCTACGATTTTTTTTTATTTTACCGTTCGTCTTTGAAGTAAGTGTTAACGATCTGCTAACCACGATCTCATTCATGATCTCAAATCTCGCCGTCGACACCTTGTCCTCTCGATATTTGAGACACAGATTTATTCAGCATTTTGTCTTTTAGTATTCTCTATATGTAGCGGAATTATCACAAAAGGTTCAATTTACTAATTTTTGTGCAAACTTCAGTAAATTTCATTAGTTAGGTCAGATCAGAATAGCAAGTGGTGATAAAATAAATTTGGGCGAAATTTAAGAAAAAATTTATAAATAAAAAAAGGATAAAGCATCAGTTCCAATTTTATGTTAGGTTAGGTTAGGTTAGGTAAGAGGGGTGCCGCTGGATAACCAGCCAGCCTCACTTAGACCTCCAACGGGTCCATTGTGCCCCTAGACCTCATGAGATAAACCATCAAGCCGTGGATTTATCCTGCTTTCCTTGGGAAACTCAGGATATATCCAAGACCTTTAGCCTAGATCCATCCTGCCTCACTCAGAAAACTCAGGATGTCTCTGAACTTTATACTTTGAAGCTCCCCCAGACTTGAAAAGAAGTAGCTACCTAGTAGCCTACCTCTTTTATTTATCAGAGCGGGGCATTCGCAAAGCACATGCTTGACGGATTCAATTTCCTCCGAGTACCTACAACTCCTGCAGAAATCGTTCGCCGCCATTCCCAGTCTTCTAGCATGGTCCCCTATGGCCCAGTGACCCGTCATGACCCCTACAAGATTCCTGGTATTTGCTCTGCTGCTGTTAAGCAGTTCCCTTGTCCTTTTCCTGTCATATGCAGGCCACCATTGCCTCGCAATACGACAGGTATCCCTGCTGGTCCATCGGAGGCCTGCCTTTAAATAGACTTCCCTGATGATTTCCTCCTTTAAAACTCCGATTGGGATCCTCACGTAAGCTACAGCTGCGGAGCTATCCAATTCGGAGCCCTTTTTGGCCAACTCATCAGCCATCTCGTTGCCTGAGATATCCTTATGGCCAGGTACCCATCTTAGGGTCACCTTGAGCCTTACAGTCAATTCCTCAAGCCTGGTTTTGCATAACTGCACCAATTTTATGTTACACAACCATTTTATGTAGGGGAGGGGTCGGTGACTTGCGTTGCCCCACAATGCTTTCTCAGATTTATTATGTTGGTACCTCAAATGTTTTGGTGTACGTGGAATTACAGCGAGCTGCTACACAAAAGGAAAAAGACGACATGAAAAAGGAACGGGAGACAAAAAGCTCGAAAAGCAACCCAGACAAAAATTCTGGCAAAACGAACAAAGCCAGCAGCATCTCCATCCTCATCGGAATCTGATGTAGATTTTTGCATGATTTTCATGCTTGACCTGCGCGAAAATTGACCCGGAACAAGTCTGTTCACTGGAACTCATGCAAAAGACCAGTGGATTTAAAGTACTCTAATATGAAACAAAGTTATTTCACGTGCGCCAATTGCGACTCCGACTAATGTTCATAAATCCATTTTCAGTTATTTTTTTTTTATTTTTTTTTAATACTTTTCACCTTTAATTTAGTAGAAAAAGCAATAAACAGTTCCTAAACGATGAAAATCCTGGATCTTAACTTCATTTATGCACTTTTTCTCCGTTATTATACCCTAGATGAAGAAATCTTTGAGTATACTAAGTTTGCAACACTTAGAAATAATTATAGTAGAGCAAAATGGATTGGTCACCGACGCATAATATTAAAATTTATTTTGATTTTTGCATGTCTGTTTGTGCTTCCAACTGTATGACCTCTTTATAACTCGAGAACGCGTGTACTTAGAGAGCTGAAATTTTGCACACGGGTCTTTAAAAAAAATAAATGTAAGTTCAAAAATACGACAAATCGGGTAGCTCCTTCGTGGGGTTGTCATACAAAAATTTCGTTTTTCACTATATACATATTTGGACACTGCCTAAACGCGTCAACGTAAAGAGCTGAAATTTTGTGCACGGCCTTTACATAAAAAATGTAAAAAGTATAATTTCAAAAAGGGATAAATCGGGCAACATTTTCTTGGTGTTGCCATATAAGAATTCAGGTGTTTTACGTACCTATATACTGTGAAAACTATTAATCCTAGACATTTTTATTGTATAAGAAATACTATGAAATTGGTTAAAACCATTTTACTGTCCGAAGACTCAATTTCTAAAACGGTTCTTACGACAATATGAGAAAAACCACTACAAATATCATAAGAATTGGTCTTACCAATTCTATCTTTTGTACTTGTTTTAAGATATTTTGGAGTGAGCCAACTAGCAGATCTATTTTTCGAAGTCCCGATTTTCAATAATTTTAAAAATTGGCTGAATTTTTTTTATTTTTCAGTAATACCAAAACTATTGTTGCATTAGAGTTAGCAAATGATACCAGCTTGCCAACGCTATATTCACTTTTTCAAAATGTTGAATTCTCCGCGTTTTATGGACACAAACGAAAATTATGGCCAACCTACGGATCTCTCCCCTACATACGAGTATAATAAGAAAATGAGGCAGGAGCCGTTTCCACTTATTAACCGCAAAGGCAATAATCGAGCTCAGAAAAAGGCTAAATTTATTCTAACCACTCTAGAGGAGGACACAATAAATAGATCAGTTCTGGTTGCGGTGTTGGCAGGGTCCTAATGACCTAGTCGACCTTAATCCTAATCTAATCTAATATATTTTTTTTTGTTTTAACTAAAGAGATGAGGTTAAATATAGAAGATAAAATTATCATTTGGTATAGCTTCTCTAGCTGCTGGGTAACATTTTTGGGGTCACTTTGTATGATATACAGTAAAGTAATTTTTCATTTTAAGGAACAGCTTCAAATAAATATTTTCCATTTATTACGATTTTAAATGCTCAACCACAAAGATAACTATTGCATATAAATAATATAATCTCAAAGGGAAAAAACTATATAAATGGATAAACAGATAAAAAAAGCACTCCAATTCCCATATCTGCGACATTTGCAAAAACCGCAACATGTGAACCACGTGAGCAGATACTTCTTACCTTCAATGTACCTATCTACCTAGCTATAATCTTCTTCCCTGACCTCGACTTACGAACATAAAAAACTCAAAGTGAAAGTTCATTTTGAAACGTGTTTGTCCTTTTTAAGTTTAGTTTGCGAAAAATACACTACTCCTTCCCCGCACACCGAGTATGGTTATGTCATCGCATAAAGAGTATATATGGGTATGTATGTATATGTGAGACTGTAGATAAAATCACAATCTACCTTAAAGCTCTAATCATTAGGAAGAGCTGGAAGGAACTCAGAGAATGTCAACGGTTAAACGGCAAGGATGGTCGGATTCGGATATACAGCAGCAACAAAACCAACTAAAGTAGGTTGTTACGGCAAATGTTATAGTCAGCGAAATGGTACCAGGACTCTTTCAATGTATCCTGTATATATGTACATATGTAACTTTATGAGAATTTTGCATAGCAGGGACAAAATAGCATTAATGTAAATTTAACAGAGTTATTTGCATAAAGTACCACCCGTATGTGGACATATTTACTTTTATCCTTTGTTGAACCCCTCATATAGAGGCGTTTTATTATTATTTTTATAGTTTTCGCCTGTGCTGTTGTGCCAACTTGTGCCTCGTATATGCCTCGTCAGTTCTAATGTTTTGGGGGTGTGATATAAGTCAACGTGTAAGAATGAGTAGTCCAATAGCAAGGGTGGAAATTCTATGAAAACACGAATAAGGTTTAGGAATGATATAGGAGTGCTATACGAGTACTGTATTGCTGCAGATATCGGCCCCAATACTTTATATTATCCCTGTGACGTTATACCGTAGTGACTCATACATAAAACTATTTTAACAATAGTCTGGTCTTGATTTAAGTGTAAAGCATTCGTTTTCCACAAACAGATTTATTTCTCCATTGGATGAATTGATTTATTTCAGGACTTACCTAGGGCGTATGCCGTATAGAATTTGGAAAAATTCCAAGAAATTCATTATGCGAATTGAAGTATAATTGCAAGAAAATTTAAAACTTTTCAAAGATTTCTTGTAAAAGTCCACAAAATTTGCTTTACATGAAAATTTTTAACTGTTCCCAAAAGTCGTAAAACTTTTAGGTCATCTGAATTAAAGTTCCTCCTACTTCTGACGAAAACTTTTTCCAGATTTTTTCATCTACTTTTCTACAAATCTATATCTGGCCTAATGATATCTATAATTCTACCGACACACCAACAACCTACAGGGGAAGCTACCACTACGAACAGAAACAGTCAAATGTGGCGTGATGGAACAAACAGAAGCAGGCTAAGACTTGGTAGAAAGAAAAACTTTAGAACTCAAGATATTCTGGAAGAAATCAAATTCAAATATTTCTTACATATTTTCTTAAAGGTTAAATAAGGCGGTGCTGTTATACAGGCCTAAATAAGCTAGCAAAAACAAAGTACGGAAAAGAAAAAAACCGCTGAGTTATAATTTTACTGAAAAATATTTTCAAGACAAGTGTAGAGTGAATAAGAAGGAAGAGCGTTAGGAGGGAAATGAATATCGAGAATTGAAATTCAAATAATGCAGTCTTATCATGAAAAGCGATAAAGAATGATTGATGTCTTCCTCGGCCACACATAGTGCGAAAAAATTCTGAGGAAAATTTTACGAATGGATTCCTAAGATAAGAGTATGAGAGATATCTCCTAAGACTAAGATGAATGCCTGCTAATATAGCCACTTCTCCATTCTAAAAATAATATGCAAGTAAGATCATTAAACGAAGGAGCTGCCCAATTTTGTCCATATTCGAACTTACATCTACATTTAACGCTGAGACTTGTACACAATTTCAGCTGTCTAGCTAAACGCTATACAGCTATCATATGTAGTATGAGAAAGGCCGACCAACATTCAAAAATATTTCATAATTCTATGCTTGTGTATCAAATTCATCTTACGTATGACTAAACTATAATAAAAACTTTGTAACGGTTATCGATGGAAAGAATATTCTGTGAAAGTCCTACATAAAATTTACTAAGCATAAGAGTTGTGAATTTATATTTATCATAGTTATTACAGTATTATTTAAAATCAGTGACGAAATATCAAATCGAATTTCATTATAAAATTTAATTCATTGGTACATTCCCAGATTCAATAGCAGTTGGATTATCTATGGCCGAGCTAATAACCTTTTCAAATCCCGGTTTATGCATTAAATTAAATCTTCTGAAAGACCTAAAGATCTACGAGATCTACGTGAATATAATTGTACAACATATATATATAAAGTACCTTTCGCATGTAATTAATAAAATAGCAATTAGTAGTAATAGTAGTTAATAGTAATTAGTAAATAGCAAAGGACCCAGTATCGATCCTTGTGGTACCCAACTTGTTAAGGGTTAAGGAATGATATGTTGTGAATCCCTACTCGAAGCTGATAGAGATAGAAAGCTTCTTAAGGAAAATGCTATCAAGGTCCTTCGAAAAATTCGAAAAGTGCACTAAAATTATCTTAATCATCCAAATTTGGATAAGACTTCTTCGAGATAGGAGCACATTGTAGTCATTTTCCAAGCAATAGGAAAACAACGACATAAAATATGAATTAATTATGTTCCAGATGTACTGTCAATAAAACAGAAAAGATCTTCTTGGTATATTGTTAGGATCTGATTAATTCAGATTTGATTACACCGATAGCAACAAGTAAATCACTGTAGTAAGTTTCTGAGATAATGAAGCTTTCACCTGAGAAATCTTATAATGTTTTCTGAATAAATAGAAACGTTATGGCTAATGCTTTCGCCCACTGTCGAATCTGCAAAAGTTCTTTTGTTGACGCCTTTTTTTTTTGAGACTGTAACAGGTTTTAGCGAAATCTCATGCTTTTCAGAAACTGCTCGATGTCTGTCCAAATTTTGAACTGATTCCCGCATGCTTCGAAAGTGTCTATAGCACTTGCTATGAGGTAACTATCCTGACCAAGAGTGGCATTTTTAATCTGGAAAAATTTACTCAGTACATTCACTATAGCGAGAACTGAGTGAAATGTATGTAAGGAAACGACGAATTCTAGTATCGTAATAATCTTTAGCCATCCAAGTGCTATGTGCTTGTCATAGTTCTCAGTGATCCATTTTTCCAAAGTTAATTTAATTGGTTCAGAATTTGTCAGTACTGCTTTGCAGTTTTCGTAGCGTCAACTCCATCTGGTAGTACTTAGACTTCCCATTTCATGGCTGGTATGAATTCTGAGAGTGCCTTGTAATTGTTGCAGGCTCGTATAATGACCAGTTTGTGAGAAGTTAATATACAAAGCTTCGAGACCGTTAAAATATGTATTTGCTAGTGAAACATTGATGCATGAGTCAACAACCACGAAATTTAGTTTGTGCGCTAAACAATTGATGAATATTGTGTAAGGGCGAGTTTCTTTTATAATAGCTTGCAGTCCGCTATTTTTAACAGACATGACGCGAGCGCCATCCTAAGACTGTGCGAGAATTGGAACATCACCCAATTGGTGTTTATTCAATGTATCCAAAATTAATTTGTCAGTCCTTGCGCATCTCTGGAGGTGGAACAATTTATAAAACCTAGAAATCTTTCGACTATGTCGAGACCGTTCGCATATCTCATGTTTATTGACAATTGTTCCTCTTTAAAGAACCTAGCCTCGTCCATATTGAAACAAAAAAAAGCCACATGCTTTAGTTTCTTCAAAAATTTGCTCTAGAGTGAGGTTCGATATCATTTCAATTATTTCATTCTGGATATTGCAGTAGTTGTAGTGTTTTTCAAAGTGAAGTGCAAATTTGTCATCATATTTACAAAAAAATTGAACAATTTTCAAGAAATTACCTCCTATTTTTAGAAGATGAGTCCTCCTGGTGTCCTCTCAAAGGCAAACCCTGGCGAAAAAGTGTCAGTATTATATCAATAAGTCTAGCGAAGTATTCTCTGTTTTGAACAATTTCTTTCTCTTGCTGTTCGGTAAGTTGTTGATGGACGTTAAAAATTTTCTTAGATCGTAAGTTACATTTACCTTTCATACACACCTGCTTGTCAGAAATTTCGCCATTACTAGAATTCGAAGATATTGATTTTTGTTAAATTTAATATTTTATGAGAAAATTTGTATAAGCGTATGCTTCATCTGTCTGGGATGGCTCTAACAAAATACAGCACTACACTACAAATGTCAAAGATAGCTTGGAGAAGGTTGTCAAGATAGCAGTGACACTGAAGGTGATGAAGAAGCTTGGAAGCCGTCCTTCTACAAACTAATTCCTATAGTAATTTTCCATTCTTGCTTTAAAAAGGGAGCAACAGTTAAGGAGATAGATTTATACCTTTAAGGCGTTAGTGATGTAACGGGAACACAGCATAATGATTTCATTGATTCTATCCTCCCAAAGGCTGACTTGTTTCAAAAGCTGATCTCTTATATTGATGACTACAGAAAAGTTAAGTTGCCCAAGAAACTCAGATTTGATTTTTATTCATAAAAAGGAGTGATGTTTACAGAAATTATCAGTTAACTGCTATTAGCAAATAAACTTCACCTTAAAAATAAAGCATCTCAAAGAATTATCATTAAAACTTTCAGACAAAGCACGCCTTGAAGAAAGACGAAAGTAAGACTCTGCATATCAATGATGAAGCCAATGTAGGTATATATGTCAACGTCATCATGTTAGGCATCCTTAACCAGCAACTAGGACTCCTAACATATGCTAAAATACTAGATGAAGATAGTAACTACCAGCAAATAGAGAAATTCTAAGGATAGAAAATGTGAAAAGAGCCGGAATGAAGCCTTAGAATTGTCCAATACAGTTCTTGGCAGAAATAGATTTAGTGGAGACGGCTGAAACAAGACCCACCCTATATGTTGGTAATTCAAACTATGGAGAATGATAATGATCTTCGAAGATGAAGAGCTAGTATATCGATACTATCAAATAACTTTTAATAACAAACTTAGTTTTTTTTCAACCCTAAGTAGGATGTCCCTGTCCTAATATATTTGCTCCATAAACTTTTCAAACATTTATTTTCCTTCCAACAATCAATTCAAACGCCAACAAAGTCAAGGACATTGAAACTTTTCATTAAAATATATTTCTTTGCCAGGTTGCTCAAAGAGAATCTGAAGCGACCAATGAAAATGCCCCATAAAAAAACAAAAACCATCTGATACTAGCCTTTTAGTTCTATAGAAACAAAAACATTTTTATCTCGTCTATTGCCACATTATTTTTCTTGTCTTCCAATTACTTCGACGGCTTTGTTTTAAGTACAAAGCCTCAGCTTGAAAAGAAAATCTCCTTAGAAGGGAAAATTGTGGAAGGATTTGTCTGCGACTATGAAAGACGAATGGAATGGCAGAAAGGGTTCTTTTGTCATTGCGCTACATACATATGTATTACAGAAGGCGGCTTCCTATTTTCAATTTCAACAGGTTTTTTTCTTTTAATATAAAATTAATTTTCTTACAACAATTTTCTTTGAATCTATGTTTTTATGTGTGTTCTCTTTACAGGAATTTCATCACTATCAAGCTGTGGAGATCCAGAACGTCTTCCTGAACTTCCACCTGGTGATGAGCAACGCCTACAGAGGGCAGCATTACATCTACAACAAAAATTAATCTTTCGAGAATGGTTAAAAGAAAATAGGCTACAACATCACTACACAAGATTGATTGGAATTGAAGTTGCATCTCTGGAAGATGTTTATTGGCTTGAAGATTCCCGAGCTAGTAAAATATTAGGCAAAGATTGGCAAGTTTGGTCTAGAGCACGACAAACATTACCCACATCTAAGCCCCTATTAGATGCATTAAAAGCACAATTATGGTCGACAGTGGTTAAGTCCAGTCAACATCAAGACGCCTGGACATGGGGTGGCATGCTCGTCGTATCTGTATCCGTGGCTGGTCTTGTTACTTTGGCTGCGATGACGCAGCCATCTCTGGCACCAGAAGCAAGACATTCATTGCTGCAGTATGTTACTGGAAAATACTTGCTGCCAGCTAATTGCAAAGTTCATTGGGATTGGACAGATCCACATATTGTTGGCGGTACCATGTGTTTTATCGTTCGATTCTATCAACGAAATGGACAGCCTTATCCCATCTGTGATACCGATCAGTTTTTTGTTGAAGTCACTGAAGGAACCCGTAAGGTAAATATACATAATAGAAGAAAATCGAATTCAATAAATTCATCAAATAAATTCACAGGTGGTCACAATCAGTGAATTGGGATCGTCGACGGATCCTAATAACGCGAATATAGCCAAAGTTAAATTCACTGTAAGAACTTCAGGGCTATACAAAATTTCAGTATTAATTGGATCTAGTCATATTGCTGGAAGCCCTTACACAAAGGCTTTTATTCCTGGTCCGATGGATGCCAGACGTTCGAGATTCATTAGACCTGCTAGCACTGTTGTATGTTGTGCAGGTGCGCCTACACTTTTACACATTGAACCAAGAGATGAATTTGGCAATGCTTGCGTTTTTGGGACTTGTGATGATCCAGTAAAGGTAATGTTAATACACTTTTTTCAATTGTATCAACTTAAACCATGATTTCTGACATTTTATTTGTGTATCTACATATTTATGCAGATGTGTTGCTTCAAGCTGTTCCATTGTCAACACTCCGTTTTCAATGCTATTCAGTTTTCAGAAGAGCGCTTTGAACAAAACCCGCTTTTCAATAAGCGATTAATTACCTATTACGATATTGCTACTACGAGTTCAGTCCCTTCCTAACTCATAATAAATCTAAAACGAACTGTGCTTCATTCTTAGGCAAACCCCTTCTCGAATTCTTTCCCATATCCTACTCAATGATTAGAAAATTGTGAATGTTCAGATTTTACTAAGAAAAAGGAAAGATCTTCTTAATACCTGCCAATAGCTATACATATGGCGAATCAGAAGAGCAATTCCGGCATTCATAAAGGCTATGATCTTTGTCCCATTTTCTCCGTATTCATGAATACTCTCAATTCTTCCCATAACCTTTCCGACGAAAGTACCCCCGAATTTGCATACACATTTTATTCATTACGCTGTACATATTCTCTATGCACTGTCACATCATTGTACCGCATCATATCCCCTGACACTCGACTTCATTTGATTTCACTATAAAAGCAAGCCACTAAGGCTAAGGAGTCTTACAGAAAGGGAAACGATCTGAAACCTTAATTTATGTCGTAGGGTTAGCTTTGTTCTCTCATTCGATAGCGAGTAATGCTCTTTAAAGTCAGGAACTGTATCGTACGACTCTGTTACTTCTTCCTTCCGGCTTGGCATCTGTGTTCAGCGTTGTGATAAAACTCTCCATATAGTCTAGGGAAGTTCAAGTGTGAAACATCGACGGAAGTAACTGTACTAAAGAAAAGCATGATACCATTAACGAAATACTAAGATGTCTTGCATATTCATTAAATTGGCTGTATTTCACGGGAGTCGTATTCTATAGATATTCTAGAATCGATGTTCAGGTGGCCGCACACAGGAATCTCAGTCAACCGAAATGAAAAGAAATAGAACTAAGAACAAAAGTCCATTCTCCTTCCTCAGGTTGTGCGTATTAAAAGCATCTACTCTGTTGAGAAGTCAATGGAAGCTTTTGGGTGCGTCTGACCAATATTGAAAGAAACTTTTGCCAGGCTTCTAGAGTATTATTAACCTAGCCAAGAAGGCTGTCAAACGTACTACGAAATATGGAGAAACTATACTCTTATTATGCCATTGAGAATATACAGATGATATTCCTTTAATGATCACGAAATCCAGCATAACTGCTAGTAGTGCATTCCATTCACACAGCATGGCCCTAAGATAGTTGAGAACTAGGTGCCTGCCATAAAATAACTATGAATCCGGCACCCAAGCGTTGATCGCTCTTACCTTCCCAAGATTCTTGGACAACAATTTCATTAAATTTTCTAAATTGCATTAAACTGGACAAAAATTGAAATTTTCGGCCCAGCGATCAGAGATGTCTTATCAGTATGGTTATGTCTGATCGCCTACCATAGAAGGTTAATGATAGAAGCCACACCAATTGCTTGTCTCCCCCCAGTGAAGAAAAACTTTTCACTCCACGGGGCGTATAAAATCGGTGGTCGTGCACTGCATGTACACATATATATTTTATGTGGCCGGCCGAAGGTATCAATTGCACTCTTAGTCAAAAGACTGTAGAATTTACAAAAGTTAGTTTGCTTCAATATAACCAATTACAGCCGTTTTTCGTATTTCACTTTCCACCATTAATGGCAAACGTGCTGTGTTTTCAGAGCTACGATTCGCGCGTTAATTTTCCATTTGTGTTCCTGATAGGGAAATGCAAATTGCAGAATGGCGTTCCGTATCAGTAGGAACCAATATGCAACCCAATCAGATCTTTCATATCTTCACTTGAATGGTTCCCTAACCGATAAAGAAGCCGATGCCAGACTTTTCGTTTTTAATCAGAAGATCGATATGGTATACTTACTTGGAATACACAGCACTATTTGCCAGGCTACATATCGCTATTCTAACGTATAGCTGGGTTCTAGGGTGCTCTAATACCTTTCAAGGACAATCAGATAACTTCTAAGATCGAAGACTGAAAGACTGAAAGACTGCATGGATATATTAGAAAAACCCTGTAATTATAATGCAGACGCCCTGGCCCTTATGAACTTGAGCACTGTTAGTCCTGCAATAAAAAAATTGCGGCGTAACACCACCCTTAAATTTAATCTAAATAAGTCAATTGCCCATATAACTTTGTTGAATATGAAACCTAGCATTATTTAGCATCCACACGTTAATCAAATACACAGTATTCAATACGTTCCCCACGTTCGATAAAAGCTAATAAAGGCTGCCATCGTCCTATATTTCTTTCATGCTGATATAGTTATGTATGTGTTCAATACAACGAAAACGATTATGTGCGGTATAATAACCAATGACGAAAATAACGTAATTTTAATATTTAGTAATTTTTTCTTTTTTGGCTGATTTCAGGGCTATAAAGTTGAAATATTCGATTTGCATGGTAGTCCAGTAGATAAGTTATCTCGTGCCATATCATTTTCCTACGATAAAGTCAACTGTCGAGTAGCAGTCACAGTACTCTTTCCTGAGCCAGTATGTCTACGAGCAATAATAAGCTTTTATTTACAAAAATTGCCCAATGGGGACTTCGACATAATTGTGTTGAGCAGTAAGTAGTTTTTTTTTTGTTTACACCAGCTTTTCTTAAGTAATTCATTAAAATTTATTCTATACTCAAAAGGTAGCGACACAACATTAGTTCATAAGAATATCGCCTCTCGGAAACATAATATTTGTTACGAAGCCAAACTTTTAAGTATATTTGGTCATCCAAAAACGAAACCAAGGAAAGTTCTTTGTTACGTAGGACCTAAGCAAGTGAGGACAAATAAAAAAACAACTTTCAATTACAAAATCGTTATCAAAAATTACTCAAAGAAATCTCTACTCTTTCAGGTTACAATAAAAGAAATGATATTAAAATTTATTCCAAAAAGAATCGCAACATTCCGATTGTGTCCATCAACAAAATTCCATTTCCTTCCACATACAGCACTACAGCCACACGGACCTGTATTCATAATTGATGATGGATCACAACCGAAAATTGAGCTGGCCTCAAAAGATCGGAATATTATTGCGGCGACTTTTACGCATTTCCTTTTAAAGAATATCGGCGGGTCCGAAACCTTCAAGGATAAACAGGACTTCTTCTATCATGAAGTAAGAAAGTTTCATTCGCACTACTATCATGAAAAGTTGGCTTTAAAAGTAAACAGAGAGAAGATATTGGAGAGTAGTATGAAAGCGACAAAGGGATTTTCTATTTCTGATTGGTGTGGAAATTTTGAAGTTACATTCCAGGGTGAACAAGGTATGTATAATCCAGAACTCTCTTAAATAAGATTCTTTCTCTATTTTCATCTTATTTTAGGTATTGATTGGGGAGGACTCCGAAGAGAATGGTTCGAGTTAATTTGTAGTTCTCTCTTTGATCCCCGAGGGGGTCTTTTTTGTACATTTCATGATAAACGTCAAGCACTTGTTCATCCGAATCCACATAGACCAACTCATTTGAAATTAAAACATTTTGAATTTGCTGGAAAAATTGTTGGTAAATGTTTATACGAAAGTTCTTTAGGTGGTTCCTATCGGCAGTTGGTACGTGCACGTTTTACACGATCTTTCTTGGCGCAATTAATTGGTCTAAGAGTTCATTACAAGGTAGGCAAATGTAAAAAATGTTTTTAATAATGCTTGTATAAATAAATTCGAAATTCGAATTGAAGAAAGTATCATATATATATCATATACTCTCGAAGGAAGATAGGTGAGGAAGTAGAAGATCGTAGTAAATTATTGAACGATCTAAAAGGAGACGAAGATTACCCATTCCAGCTAAATACACTTTTAACAGAAAACAAATTTCTTATATCTACTGTACAAAATTAAGTCCCTCATAATCATTAATCCAGGAAACACTTAATTCGTTAACTAGAGTCAGATAGGGTCAGAAGGATTCATCTTCTTCGAAAAACATTCAAATTGATGTGATATAATAGTCATCCGCTCCATTCGGTAGCAAGTGAGAAAATCCTTGAAAGGGGAAGAGGCATTACTGCTCCTCCCAAAAGGAATCTTGGATAAATGATTTGTGCTGGCTAACTAGCTCAATATGACGATAATTCTCTCAAGATGACATTAGGCAACTCTGACGTGAGCCATCATTCGTAGTGACTGGAATTGTTGATTTTTGTGGGCATTCGCAACGACCTCAATATGCTCGTGGAATATATGTTGTGATCAGAGCGATTTGTACGATTTGTTCACGTTTTGTTATAATCATGGTACTTTGGAAGTTGAATTTCCATCTGCATAGTGTAGAATGATCAGCAAGCTTACTCTAGCTCACTTGGTGAATTGTAGCTCCCTTAGTTTTTAAGTCCAGACGATGCCTTCACAGAGTTTTCAAATCAGTTTCTAGAATCAGAAGAACTTGAGGATGTGCTCTCTCCAATCAGTCAACCCAACCTGAAGCAGATTACAACTTTTGCCAGCAAAGCCGGACTTCTCACCTCGTGAATCAATTACTTCTCCTGTACACAGATCTAACTACCACTCCATATCCCTCCACTCCGTCATTTCCAGCCCAGCCATGAAACCTCCCTCAAACCTTTTCCATCCATCCACCCACATCCAAATAGCATATTTCATACGTCATGAATCAATCCAACTAGGATCCTACTCATCATACTTTCCAGTTATTCACTAAATGTTTTTTAATCATACTATATGGCGTTATACCCTGTAGGGTCGAGCCAGGAGAGAAGTAACTCCAGCTCCCATCCAGTGGAGCCCACAGTTGACTCACTCTTGAACCAAGAAAGAAGAAGAAGAATCAGTAGAAGTTGAGATTTACTTCGAGCTACCCATCTCGAATGACCCTTTGAATCTTATCATCCGTTGAAGGGTGTCACTTGATTGATTAATTGAAACAGACGTTTGGGACCCCGAGGTATCCCTCGTACGTAGGCCAAGTTAAGGCCCATTGTTCACCCTCCAGACCCATGAGAGATCGCTCATAGGTCCCAACCGGACGCTCCTATAAATTTCAGTATTGGTCCCCCAGACCGCCTTGCCGGCATCTGTGTAACTCGTCCAGGAGGTGTGAGCCAAGAATTCTGTAACGTATTTCTGAGAGTGCCGGGCAGTGACAAAGAAAGTGGGTCACTGTTTCGGACAACAAGTCTCATCCTGTGAAGGTGGCCCGTGAGAGAGGAGTGCCCAGTGAGAATGGACACCAGAGTTCTCAGGGTTGGCTTGTTAAGTCCTAGGAGCTTATTCGTTTGATTTGGTTTGGTTTACCCCACAGTTCCTCAGTTCCTTTGTTGTTCTACCCGAGGGATCTTTTAACCAAATGCAACTGTGTTGGCGGTCGGTCCAGCTTGAAATGATTGAGACAAGGTGTTTTGGTGCAATCCCGACTGTAGAGGCAGATTCCTCCGAGGCGGCACCAAGACAGCAAGCTCGTTCGCCCTTTCATTCCCGCTGATGTTGCTGTGCCCTGGCATTCATTGCACTATCACCCTGTTATTCCGAGAAAGAGGGAGTTCAGGGTGTTTTTGTACTCCATTAATAGTTTGAAGATTATAAAGGGTTTAGACAAGGCTTTGACAGCTGCTGGGCTGTCTGAGCAGATGGCTACCTCCTTATTCTCAGTATATGAGTTAAAGAGGTGCCTTCCCGCTTCACGAATGGCCTAGACTTCTGCCTGGAAAACTGGAGCATGGTTTTCAAGTTGCATGGCGAATGCAATTTCAGACTCCTCGCAGAAATCTCCCGCTCCGGTGCCTTCATCGGACTTAGAGCCATCAGTATATATTATAATTGGGTTTGTGAATGGTTGAAGCGCGGCATGTGATTCCCATTCTGCCCTGGATGGAATTCTAGATTCGAAATTGCTTTCCAGCATGGTCTCGAGGAGGTGGTCGCTATCCCTGTCGATGCCAGATGCGATAGACTGCACAAACTCATAAATGGATTCATGTGGAACTCTTGTTCCCGTATGAAGCCAGCCCAGGTTGAGATGCTTCTTAGCGCTGTCGACGCCCTCTGCTTAATATGTATTTGCACTGGGTGTATGTTCAGGATAACCTCTAGAGCCCGAGTGCTAGTTGACTTAGAAACGCCGCTTGCGCTGAGAAGGCACAGTCTTTGAATCTTCTCAAATATCTTGCGATGATTGGCGAAGTTCATTGCTTTCCACCACACTATACCGTAAGTTAACATGGATCGAATGACGCTAGTGTATATCCATAGGATCATCCGCGGTTTGAGTTCCCACTTCTTCCCTACCACTCTGCGGCACATTGCGAAAACTCTAAGAGCTAGACAAGAATCTTATGTGGGATAAATTGGAATGGAATGGAGAAGCAGACGACTCCCGATTGTTTGCATTTATACCAAGACATCTAAAGATATGACAATGGTAGCTCTATAATCTATAATTATAGACGTAGTAGACTTTAGTCCCCGTTTTCTGATGTAAGTATGTCTACTAATAAAGAAACCCGAATGGAATTTCCCGCAAATTTAGACAATATACCTTCCTTGCTTCTTGGTTCAGCAATATTACAAAACACTAAAATAGCAGATCAGTTAACTAGAAAAGAATTTGAAATGTGATTCCTAAGATCTTTGCCTTCTATGGATTTGTCTTGCCTTAAATGTATGATCTGAGATTTGAACAATTCCTATGTGAACATACACCTTTCATTAGATGCTTGCGAAGAAAAATACGTAGGTAGGTACTATGTATAAAAACCGATTTTCTCTGTCAAGCACATCTCTTGTAAAACTGCACTGATCTAAATATACTTGTATACATATTATATAATAAATTTGCTTCTAAGAACTAATTAATTTTTAAATTTATTCCTCGCTGTAGTTTCTTATACTTTTTTTTATACATAACTTAACTTTCCACAGTATTTTGAACAAGATGATCCCGATCTGTATTTGTCTAAAATTAAATACATTCTCGATACCGACCTGGACACCAGCGAATCCTTAGAACTCTATTTTGTTGAGGAGGTATATGATGTAAGTGGCCAGCTATCAAAGACCGTAGAGCTAATTCCGAATGGTTCAAAAGTACGAGTTACGAACTCAACGAAAAATCAATATTTAGATGCATTAGCACAGCAAAGACTCTGCAATAGTGTTCGAGATGAAGTGGAAAGTTTTTTGAAGGGTCTTAATGGTATCATTCCTGACAATCTACTAAGTATATTTGATGAGAATGAATTAGAGGTATTTCTAAATACCATAAAATTGATATTAGCATAGCATCGAGTAATTTGTTTTATTATTATTTACCGATAGCTACTGATGTGCGGTACTGGAGAATATTCAATAGCTGATTTTAAAGCTCATCATATTGTAAACGGAAATTCACCAGAATTTCGTCGAGTTCTTGGATGGTTTTGGGCTGCTGTTAGCAATTTCAGTCAAACAGAAATGGCTAGATTGTTACAATTTACAACAGGTTGTTCTCAGCTACCACCAGGTGGCTTTCAAGAATTAAATCCTCGCTTTCAAATAACAGCAGCACCTACATTTGGAAATTTACCAACAGCCCATACCTGGTGAGTGTTTTAAGGAATTTTTTCGTCTACAATATTTCATATTCATAATATATTTCCAGTTTTAATCAACTATGCCTTCCGGAATATGAAAGCTACGAACACTTTGAAAAAGCACTACTGCTATCTATAAGCGAAGGAAGTGAAGGTTTCGGAATGGTTTAAGACTTTAGAGCACCTAAAGCAGAACGCATATTTTCGCAAAGCTTTATATAAAGCAAAAGTTAAAATTTATATTCAAGGTACAAGGTTTATACCTTTGATCGGATTTATCTAACAGACTTAAAACAAAAATCTATTAATTGGAACTTTTGTTATCTGTGTAATGTTGCTTGGGTAGAGTATATAGGACTCTTGATAGGAACACATTGGTTATTATAAGCTTCTGCGTTTTAACGAAAATTTATAGCAATACTTTTCATAAAAAATAATACTCGTAATACGAGATATAATATTAAATTAATTGAAACGGAGAACGTTCATTGGAAACTGCTTTCGCAAGTAACATAAAAAAAAAGTATTCAACAAAAATTAAGTGTTCAGCTTTGTAAGTCAGAATTTTCTAGTCAAAATTCATTGAAATATTTAATAAATTAATTCTTTCGAAAACTTTGTATCTTTCGTTCAGTAAATTTTGTTTTTCCTTTTACTTTTGAATGTTATTAAAAATTTTAGACATGCATACTAAAATACAAATTGAATTCAAGCTATATTCGGAACTCTAATTTTCGACACTGAGGACAATAGCTGTTAGTGTCACTAGCAAACACAACTATTCCTGAGTAGATTTCTAGCAGTGATTGAATATCTGTCAAATGATTTAATCTTTAGTTATAATATACATAATTACTTCTGGAATTGTATGTAATATCCAGTTTTTCTTAATCAATCAAAAATAGCCGTATTCAAGAGATCAATCCCATGTACTCCTTAGAAAAATTCCAATATTTAATTCATGCATTTTTACTAAATAATCTATAGATTGGAGGAAATTAAGAAAAAAATGGTTTATAGCAGTTCCTACAGTAAAGAGTTGTGTTTTTTCTACTTTGTCGTTGTTGCTTTTATGGCAGCAACCTTTTTTATTAACAATTACGATTGATAGCGCAATTGTGTTATGAAATATGTTGTGATGGCGACACTGGCCAAATCTTATACCCTTTTAAAGGCTGTGGCGCGCATTTCGCTTGAAGTGTAAAACAATTTTAACAGCTTGCTCGGTTATGTAAAAAAATGTCATAAAGAAAGTTTTGAATTGAATCTATCACCAATGGCAACAGAATTGACTACGCATACACATTCCCCAGCTACACTTCTGCTAGAATGGTAGTAAGCCTGTGTATTTGCTCTTAAGGGGTATATTTTAGTAATGGAAACAGTTTTATTTAAAACCCATAAGCAGTAAATATTGCATACACGTGAGAGGTTCCAAACCATCATTTTTTTTTACTTGACAAACAAATAAAACATTACCATGCCAAATACATAAAATTTTAGTTGTAGAACATGTAAATCGTCAATAAGGCAGAAATTGTTCAAACAGTAAACATTCGCACAATAACATAGCACAATTACGTCCTTTAAAAGTTGCAAAGAATTTCTCGAGGTGTCTTAACACTTTTCCAACTTGTCCGGTAGATAGCCACAATAAAATACATACTTATTCAAGTGTTTGAATATTCCAGCAGTAAGCTGATAGTAAGCTAAGTATTGTAGGTTCAACATATTCTGACCTAATCAGATTTTTAACTCGCTGTATTTTATCATAAGGTTCTTAAAATGCTGAAAAGGTAAACTTCAGGACGAGTATCCCTTTTAAATTTAACTCTTTGTAGATACCGTTGCAAGAGTTTTTCTTATTTCCTGACCCAAAAAGGACCCGACTATGCTAAGAGAACAACATTATAAAGATCTTTCTCTGATACAGTTGTTAATATCAGAAAGTATTTCAAGAAACTCTTAATCTTGCTTCTTATTTGTACACTCTATGTACACGTAACACAGTAAATTCGTAAACTTCGAAAATATTCAAATTTTCAATTTCGAAAATCTTCAATCTCAACGACTATCTTAACATGGACGACATCTATTATTTCCGAAAATCTCTACAAATTTACATCACAGTTTTATATAATACTTATTTTAAATGAAAATAAAGCTGACCTTTTCTCAATTCTTCACCAAGGTTAATATTAGACAAAATAATGATACCTTAGTACGACTTAGTAAGCTTAAAGACCTAATTATAATATTGTCATAAGCCATCATAAACAAAAATCTAAATGTATGCACAGCATGGACATAATGTACATACGAGTTTAGTAACATATGTAAGTGATGATTAAATGATTTTCACAATGAGCTAAGTAAAAACAAAGCAAAAGGAGAAAAAATATTACCAAAATGATGATTTAATTGACATGTTTAGAAACAAATCGAAAACTAAGCATATCTCCTTAGAAAGAAAACTGTTATTAATTACTATGAAAGTAAAAATCAAATGCATAGAAAACTATCAAAATGCAAAAGATTTTATACTTACGTATAAATGGATCGCTGAGCTGTGTATTTATAATTACTACGATGCTAATAACTGTTAGAATAAGTGAAAGGCAAAGATTTATAGCGTATTCCAATCCAAGTCTTCGTCTTCATCTTCGAATTGTTATAACAGTTATGTTATAACAAAACGAGCCAAGCTATTATATAGAATAAATATTTCGAAATTAAATTATTATTCTTATTTCTGCCGGAAAAAGGATTTGAACTATTAGCGTAGACAGAAAATTGTCCGTAAAAATGAATACTTCTTTTAACAGATGGCTAGCATTAGCAGCATGATGCTGTTTAAATATTTCTGATAAGGGATTGAAAGAAGTTTAGTTTAGGTATCTCTTTAGATTGGAAATCAAATATTAAATGAGCGATTTTATAAGCACACATAGTGCATAGCGACGATTTTTTTTTTATGTTTATACATATGTAAAATTCAAGGAAATCAATTATAGTGAATTAAACCTGTGAATTATTAAATTATCCGATAACCCGAGAAAACACACTCAAATCTATCAATCAAGGCTACATAAATAGGCTCAAATGAGTTTAGATCACAGAATCTGAAATTCAAAGCATTATAATGTCTTACATAAGACAGCTTGCTATTTTCAAAATCAAGATAAAGATTAAGTCAACCTATTCAATTCTTTTACTTAGCTTGAAATTTGGCATCAAAGCATATTTATACATATATAAGTCTAAACATACTGATATGAATTGATAAAAGGCTTGAATAGGTGAGTAGCCTCGATCTGTAACAATATGATGAGAATTCTGTTATATCAGTGGTAAACTGGTATCAGAGCTTTTGCCTGATTTTACATTTTAATTCTGAAATGAATTCTTTTAGTGTGTTATTACTCTGCAAATTCAGCACTGAGTCCATCGAAAATTTTCTAACAAAGTACTTAAGAAATGGTAGCGTTTACGCATTCATGCATTATTTTTTGGTTTATGTTTCCTGAAAATCCCTTCATTACTACTGAAAGAAAAACCCAAAGAAACATCCGTTTAAAATTAAAAAATTAAATTCTCAACAATTTTTAACAAAAAATATCTTTTTACGGCACTAATTACTACTTTAAAATCTAAAAATGAATTGTCAGTAGACAGCTAATTTTGTAGTGGTGAACCTTCGATCCAAAATTAGTGGAGCACTAGTAGGAATAAAAGCTTTGTCAGAAACTGAAGAAACAGATCGAGCATTTTTTGAACAGCAGCTTTATCTGGTTAACAATGAGGTAATGTAGTCATGCTCCTCTGAGTTTTGCTTTCCTCAGTTTTAACACCGGGTACCCAAGCCATATTAGCTTTAATGTGTGACACACTAGCATGGCGAATAGTTGGATTGAAAGCATTAAAACTTGTTCAGTATGAAATCAAAGTAAATTCGATGAACTAACTGGGGCCACGTGATAGCTGTAATGTTGTTCATACATATTATATGAATCAATGTTTAGTATTGTACTTTATTTTAAGAACATTGCTTTCCTCTTGTAGAATATATATTTAGTATTTCATATTCATTGAATTCGTACCTAATGATTCAATAATTATTTATTCCATTTGTAAGCGTCCACAACTATCATTTATAACATGATTTTTTTATGCTTTATTTGTAAGTATTAATTTGTATTATTATATGGATATATTTCCTTTAAACAAACATTACTGTATTATGTATATAATGTATTTTATAGAATGAATCTAAGAATATGGTTTGTTTTTCTTTTCTTTTTAAGTTTGCCGGAAAGCTTACATTCTTTACAGCTAAGAATTTCAAATAATTTATTTACGGACGAACTCTTAATATAGAAACTAGTATATATCTGCTTATTCAGCAGCAAAGACGCACATTTTAACAATTAAGAATGTTTACATTTTATAATACCTAATCCAAAATTTATTGCTAAAAATATAGTGTAGAAAATAAGATGCTTTTCGATTTAATTAGAGCAAAGTTACCATCAAATCACTAGAATATATTTTCCCGTAGAACAAGAAATTGAATGTATATAATATAGTAAGCTGTTTTGTGATATTGTACGACATTTCTATACATATGTATATATATGTATGTATATTCAACACAATAAATTATGTATCAAAACCATTACAAGAAGTAGTAAAAAATAAACTTCGAAAATCGGATTTCCAGTTGTTTTTTTTTTAATGTAAAACTATTGTAGAATTAAATAAACGTAAATAAATTAAATTAAAAAATAAGAGAGTGCGGTGTTTATTCTAATTTATCTAAATAAATATGTAAAAATGAAATGCTATTGGTTGGTAATCGCATCACTTGAGAACGGCTGCACCGATTTGGCAATTTTTTTTTTAATGTTCGTAATAGTTTCAATAAGGATTTTAGGGAAAGAAAAATTGGCATCGGCAATCCTTTCTTGGTGTTGCCATACAAAACTTTGATTTTTCACTATAAGTGTAATTCTTTTTTTGCTTTGTTCATTATGGTCCTGGAAAAGTTTGCAGGAAAAAAATTGCATTCCGCGGTCAATGCCAGCCGATGAAGTTAACGCATGTTTGAAGTCGTTCGTTTTATGGAAACACGTTAAGACACTCAAATTAAATATCAACATGCGACACGCAGTTGCAGAACAACCAATCTGGAGAAGTATTTTCAAAACAATTACTGGACATTGGCAATTGCAAAATCGACGTTGTCATTTCTCGCCTGGTTGCTTACATTCCCCGTCGATTTTTGCCAGTTTACAAAATCAAAGACCGAACCTATCCGAAAGGTTTTCTCGAACATTGGTCAAAATTATAAAAATCATGTTTCTTTGAGTCATGAAAGGATTCTAAGCCACCGAGTTAATAAAGAGTAAATCCTTGTCGGAAATGGACTGGGACGGCTTTTAATATGAGTAGTTGGTACTTATTATTGCTGTATATTCTTGTGTAAATAGGCAAAGAGGTGAAATTGAAATAAACAATCCGTTACAAGAATAAAAATACTTATGTATATGTTGAACAACTTTTGACCCTTTATCGCTACATGCATATGGTCAATGTTCCGATGAAATATCTAGTCTGATCCCTTGTAGAATAATTCCCGCACGCAATACTCGAGCTGCAAACCGTGCACATCGTTTTACCCTTAAAATTACTTTCGGCCGTACTGTAAAATTCCGTGATGCTTTTTTATCCCGTACTTTGCGAATGTGGAACAGTCTACCATCTTCTGTCTTTCCTTCGGCATACAATCTGCGAAGGTTTAAGAGTGACATACATCGGCACCTCCGCCACTCTCATGCTCCCTAATTCCCTTCGCTTTTTCCTTCCTGCCAAGCTGTGCTTTGCATCATAGGGTATCCCCTGAGCTTGGCTTAATAATATAAAAAAAAACACTTAATTTCACTAAGTGAATGAGAGAAGGGATAACAACAAAAATGCAGTAACTTTCAAATTAATCTGGTACTTCGATTTGCTGAAAATCGTATTTACGACTCGCTGATAATTGAAGAGTGATATGTGTAGTATATCTCCTTGACATCGTTATGATGTTAAGAAAATGTGATAAAACTACTTCGCATACAAAAAGAATACTGAGACGATAACGGACGGGCAATAAGGCCAACTACTTTAGCCCTGGAATATTACATATTAATATTCTCGATTGAGTTCTAGCCTCTGCAGGGCATTGTTTTTATAAAACATATAAACCTTTTGACTCAAAACAAGAATTTACTCTACAGAAACTAAAGAATTGGTCAAAATTAATAAATAACTTGGCATGGGCTCAAAATGTCGTGTATGTTTCTAGTCCTTACGAAGTCAAATCGGGTGTTAAGCAGGACTGTAATCTCTCACCAATATCAACCACGAACAAACCACAGACAAAAAGGGCGGAGAGTGTTGAAGAATACAGTGGGGTCTCTAGCCTGGGCAAGTACTTCTTCTATGATTTATAGGTAGAAGGCAACCTCTTCGCATACATATACATATATTTTACTACGCAAAGTTAATTTAAATAAAGATTTAAGAACACATAAATAAGTTTTCTTAGTCGAATGATGTTCTTTTAGAATGACTTGCATTTCAATATCTTTCAAAACTTTTTTCAAATAGATGTCCATAGTACTTTGTATTAGAGTAAAAATGTTGATGATAGTCCCCGTTCACATATATTTTAACACAAAATCACGAATGCTTTGTTTAAAAAATAAAATATCTAAGTACTTACCCTACTCACATCAAATTTGCTCAAGTAGTCATCATAATCATTTCGTTGATAGATAAAAAGCACTATAAAATCAAAAATAAGGTTAGTTAAAAAATTTACAAAGACAAGATTTACACTTACCAATTTTAAACAAATAATAAATTGTTTTGTTATTCACGAGCACTAAACAGTTCACTGGATTAGTCTCAGCCATGAAATGGGATGTGGATTAGAGAGCATTCCTTTTATTTCCATATCCATCTTTAGAATAATAAGTTTTAGAAGTTTAGAATTATTGTGGAAAACTGCTTATTTACTGTTATCTTAAGACTGGTGAAATAAAATCAAAAACTTTTCTTATTATAATCCTGAGCTTGAAGATAAACTGCAACTTTCCGTATATCGATCACTAATCCTAAATTCCTGACATCACCAGTAGAAGGAAAAATATCCCTTGAAGGAGAAAACGAGGTAGAGTATCAATTTTAGATGTAGGAGTAAATAATAGCATGCGTTTTAGCCAGTTTCTAGGTTATGTGGATCAGAATCGTGTATTGTGCTGCTGGATATCGTTAACATTAATATGATATCTTTCGTTGCATATAGACATAATTAATAATTATTGAGAAGAGATAAGCGCAACAACCAACAAAATCTCTTGCGGAACTCCGATCTTCATTCATTACTTGTCAATCTATTTTCTTTCCCTTAAATAACAAGAAATAAATGATCATGCAAAATGAAATCTTGCAAATCCTTAGTAGGGCTTCGATATAAATATTTCGGTTTTTAATATTCAGACACTGCTTGTATCACTAAGATTTACAGAAATAAGAAAGAGTAAAATTTGTACACAACTAACACTCCCCGTTAATTTATATAGAGCTGAAACTTTAATGTATAGACGATTTAAATATAATAATTCTAATTTTAAAATCGAATATTAAGAATTTAAGACTTTTCTTCATATAATAAAAATCTTCCTATTACCTACCTACCACTTTTCAGCGGACAATAAATTTCTGTCCTTCTATGCTCCGTTTCGAAGTTATAACTCAAGTGAAAATATCGGAATTTTAACTAATTTTTGTAATTATTTTGCACACAGTTTTAAATTTGATAAATAACGTTAACAATTTTTATTTGACAGCAAAAATAACGGCAGAAATTATTTCTACGAAATCAGCACTGAAATGTTGAAATTTCAAGTTAATTTGTTTCGATAAGATTTACAGCAATAAGAAGAAGTAAAAATTATGTAGGTAGTTACAACTAACATTCAAAGATTAATCACTCCAAAAAAAAGAACAAAAACCAAAAAGGAATCACTGCGCGAATGTAATCCGAATTCAAATAATTATGAAAAAAAATTGTTGTATAATCATCCAACTGTCAAATTACCTTTGCGCGCTATCAATTACGGTGGTAACTGATTGCATTATGTATGTACATGTATACATGTATGAGTTGGAACGGTTTTTTTATGAATGTCAAATGAAAGAAACTTTTTGTGAAAAAACTTTTAACATATTTTCACAAGAACTAAAATTAATATTTAATTTAAAATTAGCAGATTAAATATTACTTTAAATGTTATTGATTTAATTAGAAAAAGAATATTTACATATAAGACAAATTCCTAGGTACATACCTACCCTAGCATAGCACACATCACTTGAAAATTTGATCAAATTTACTCTCAATTAAATTGTATTACATTAGGTAGATGATGCCATCACTATGAATTCTGAAAATAAATTTGGTTAGCGTTAGAAAAAAATAATAAAATATTTTGTGCTTACTAATTTTTAAACTTCACACGCCATAAAATTTTCTCTTTGTTACAAAGTCCAAGTATGACCATGGTTGGTAATGAAATACTCCATTTCAATGCTCTCCCTATGTTTTAGGGGTTAAGAACTAAAAGGAAGTGCTCTGCTAGCTGATCTCTTAAACCACGCCACGCACCACCAAGCTGAGTTGCAGAATAAAACCAATAACTAACTGTTTATTGAATAAAACATCTAAATACATTTATTGAAAGAAAGAGACGGAATCAATTCCAAGCCAACTTGGAAGATGGCGTAAATACGAAATAGTTTTGATTACAAATTGTTATTAAGATCACTGCTACCATTACCAATTAAGACTGCTAACATTAGTAAATTTGTATTGATACCTAGCAAAATGTTATGATAGAGGAAGACGAAGGACGAAGGCAACCATGTTGTGCAGTATTCAGCTGCTGCGTTATGCATTCATTCTGTTTTCAAAGTTCGAAGCGTCATTTTATTTTTGGCGTACTATGTATGCGCCAACGGCTTTTGCCTATTTATTGGATGATGAAAGCTAGTTTTCATGTTGTGTTTACGCCTAAGAACAGATAACATATAATCACAATTACAACCGCTGCCCCACTTCCTTCACTGAAACGCATAAAAGCGCATTACGTAATCATTTATGAATTGTGTGAAATTGACAGTTTTCAGATTTGGATGCGCGTCGCCATTCGCCAATATTGTTTGCTCATTTTATGGGAATGAAATCCATATTTGTTAGTTTATATTGCTTTTTACAACAGTTAAAAACATGTTTAATCCTCTGATGCTTGAAATTACTACATATTTTATGTGATTCGATAAAGTTTTTGTAATCGATTGTTTGTGTTCTAGATCAACGAATTTTCATTGTCGCACAGCTCTTCATTTCATTAAGGTAAGTAAAGGTACCTTTTAAATCTTGCTACATCTAAAAACTCAGTTAAATGTCATAAGAAATTTATAATTGAAAACTGTTTTCTCTTAATTACAGGTTAGTTTTCAAATTTACAATTATTTATAGTATGTAAGTATTCAAAGTTCCGTTTCCGTACAGAATTGCTATCTAGAATAGAAAAGGTTAGGTTAGGTTAGATACATCCAGTGAGTAAAAGATACTTGGAATTCTCGATAGAATACAAAATTGCTTTGCAATTTGCAAACTAACAAAGGAGCAATGAATAGACTCATTGCAGCTGAGAGTAATATTAGTACTATACATAGATTAAAATAAGGAAGTCCAACAATAAACTAAAGTAAAAAAAATACTGAAAAATATAAGATAGAAAAGTGCAATACAATGGAATAGAGGTGCAGTAATATAGAGAAACTACGTGAAGTATTAAGAGCCTTACACTACTTACAAAAATATGCTTAGGACCTAATGTTTAAAATTACACACCAACAAAGTAGACAAGCCCAAGGAACATAGTAGAAGATATCAAAGTAAAGCTATGAAATAAAACTTATTATAACAAAAAGGATTAAACACTGAAACGCAGAAAGTGCCACAGCATTATGGACCAAAAATAGAGAATAGTAACAATGATGGTACATCGCTATATATAGTTGCAAGGTAATTAAATTAAGAATTTTTAAGTAGCTTTCCAAATACTGTATCTAGATATTTCCTATAACAGCACAATATTTATCAAATATCGCTTATTCTATTG
Source organism: Dioctria linearis (assembly GCA_963930735.1). NCBI lineage: Eukaryota > Metazoa > Arthropoda > Insecta > Diptera > Asilidae > Dioctria > Dioctria linearis. The sequence continues at coordinate 26,472,104 of OZ005744.1, read as the reverse complement.
CCCTTAAAATGTTTTTTTTTTTGTTTATACTAAGTCTATATTTATGCTTAGCCCTGAAGATAGAAGCAGAGTGCTCTAGTACCAATGCCAATGCAGCAATGGAACTTGTGTATTAATCCACAAAGATAGTTTGTGTCACCTAAAAGATGCTGCAGATTACATATACCTACTTTCTAATTAGGGACAAGGTACGAAAATGTTATTTCTATTTTTTCCCGTTACTTACAATTTGGACAGTTTGAAAGTCTGCTTACATTTTTTTTATGGAGGAACTTTAATAATTTGTGATTTTTGTTTAAGACATTAGACATAGATCTTGTTGTTTACTCCGTGGCATCTAAGATTCAAAACAAATTTCGGCTATTAATCTGTTTTACTTAAGACAACGTTCGATATGACATCCCTAAGTCCCTTGTTGAAAATCACGAGTCTTAACGCTCCTGCGTTTTTGGAAAGACTTTGAAAATGAAAACTGATCCGAAGAAGTTCAGCTACTGACTATAGATGCAGTCTTACTGGGCGATTCCATCACACAAAGCTAAGTCTATAAGCTCGATTCTTTGTAAGGCCAATTAACTTCCTAACCGATTTCCCCAATGTAAAAGAAAGCCTTAAAAAACATTCGAACGAATCGTTACCGCTGCTGGTATTGAGGCGTATAACCTCAACAAGTTTATTTAAGAAAATTCCGTTTTGAAAAAAAGTTTTAGGTGGCGCAGGCAATTCAATTCAACTCCATATAGAGCATTCTAGGCTGCTTTTAATTTTTTATGCAGCTTCGAGTAAATTAATCTTTGCCAATTTTTATATTTACGTTCTTAATCTAAAAAAGGTAAACCTAATCCAATCAACTTTCAATTAGTTTATTATTATTTTATTTTATACACGTTGCGTTACCAACTATCGCACTGTTCAAAAAATCCGAATGAAAACTTTCAGTCTCAATGCATAACTTGATCATTACATCCCTGAAAAGTTTTAAATTTTCTTAGATTTTGTATAGAATAAAAGCTCTCTAGGCTTATCGATGAGATTCGCATTCCAGCTAAACTCTGAAATGAACTAAGTTTTCATAAAGCTTCTTTTCTATACAAAATCGATTTACTTGCCGTTTGTGAATTTTTATACCCATGAAATCGATAGGATATACTAAGTTTGTCATTCCGTTTGTAACACCTCGAAATAGTGATGGTAGTGCAAAATGGATTGGTGGAGCCCCATGCATAATATTAAAAGTTATTTTGATTTTTGAATGTCCGTCTGTCTGTCCGTCCGTCCGTCTGTGCGCACGATAACTCGAGAACGCGTATACTTAGAGAGCTGAAATTTTGTACACGGACTTTAAAAAAAAAAAGTTAAATTAAATCCGAAAATGAGACAAATCGGGCAACTCGTTCGTGGGGTTACCATACAAAAATTTCGTTTTCCACTATATATGTATATGGACACTGCATGAGAACGCGTCGACGTAGAGAGCTGAAATTTGGTAAATGCTGTTTTCATTGCACTAGCAAATAAAATTTCAAAAATGGACTAAATCGGACAACTCGTTTTTGGTGTTGCCATATACAAATTTTGACTTTTTACGGATAGTATGAAAACGATCAGTCCCACTGACATATCAGTGATCAGGCCTAAACATTTCTATTGTACTAGAAACTTCTTCAGAATATGAAATCCTATAAAATTGGTTATAATAATTTTTTCCTGTCCGACGAACCTAGAAATATATGCGTAAAACCACTGCAAAAATCAAAATTGCTCAAATGAGTGCCCATACGAAATTGCATACGGACATTCATCTAGGGTATCATTTGTTGATTTGTTTCACCTAGATATCGGTAAGATGACTACTTCTATTTTGTGTTTTCATTGTCAAATACATTTTTTTATCCAATATTATTACCATAATTAAGTTTGGCAAGGGTTTAGCTTTCCTTCTATATTTAACCTTCATTTGTCTGTCAGACTAGACAAAGTAGCATTTTAATCCGGTTATCTACATTTTACCCAAATAAGAAACGATACTAAAGTTTATTTTTTTCCTTTATTACATACATATGTACATGGGTATATAACATCCGTGAAAATCTTGCTCATCATTACAGGAATGTGTGGAAACTTAGGAATTCAAAAAATAAAAAGAAGTCTTTCTAAAATAAACTATGTAAAATTACTCCAGTAAACAAACAAATGGATATTATCTATAAAAGATTGACACAGCGTTGAAAATATCGTTAATTTTTCCATATCATACCAAGGGCCTTTTCAAGTGCCGGCGACGGCAAGTTTTTTATTTTAGGTGGAGGTATAGCCGGTAAAAGGTAGAACATTAACAAATGAGCATATTGAACACTTTTTTCAGGAATATGTTGTAAAAGTGCTTTCATTTTGCATCCCACTGTGTTATTTAATTCAGCATGTAGAGCGTTCAGTTCACCTCTTAGATCTTCTATAGCTTTTCTCTGAGTCATATCTAGCTTTTCATACTCCCGAACTTGAGATTCTTTTCTATAATCAGAATTATAAATCTTGTCATAGAAACTTAAAAAACAAACAAAAAATACATACATTTTAAGATCGATTAGTTTCTTATCTAACGCATCCAACAGTCCTTTAAGCTTGCTCATTTCTTCCTCCTTCATGGAAATCTGTTCTTGGAATTTAATTTGCTTATCGCAAGAATCAAATTTAATCTGAGCTAGCTGAAAATTTAAATAAATTATTTTCATAAATTATATGTAATACCACTTGCATTTTCTAAGAAAAATAAGGTTTCCAACAGGAAGCTTTCAATTTAAATATATCGATTAACGACACGTGCGAAGTTGGTGTGTCAAGGGCATACATTGAACCTGAGAACGTATTGAAGGCCAAATAAGAGAAAGCACTTTTTGGCAAGGACATTATGCTTGCTAAATCAATATTTATTGCCCTATACGACCCATGCAGTCATTTTCAATGTTTTTGTATCAAGAAAAGAAATAAATTTTATATACTCTAGCTAGTAGTTTTAAGTGGTCTGAGAATTATTGACTTAGTGATTTTCATGACCTACAATTTATTTATCTTAAGGTACGTTAGGGTGAGTGACATTTACTGTTTAGGTATCGCCCTAGAGTTTCAACTACTGATAGGCTTCTTAAATACTATAATTTGGTGTCTGATAAGAATTGGCATGTTTTGATAAAGTGCACCAGCTCCTTCATTATCTGCTCTGATCTTGGAAAAAAATTCGAATAAAAATAAGTGAGCAATCTTGAAGGAACATTATGTTCAATAATACCAATTGCTGCTAATCGCAATTTAGAATTTAAGAAGCAATTTAAGGAGTAATTTAATTTGGTTTTTTGCAACGCTTAATTGGCTACGATAGAAATGAGAAAAGTTGTGCTTTACAAGAAAATATTAAATTTGCTCAATTACGTCTTTTCACTGTCCTTTCATTATTTACAGTTCTGTAAACAAATCCCTTTTTGGGAATCATGTGCAGACTCGCGGAAAAAAGAAATGGTATGTTAGGAGAGGAAGACCGAGATAGACAGAATAAGAGCAAGAGATGAGAAAACAGGAAAGTATAGCAGAGTTGGACGTACGATTTAATATATGCCTTTACATACCAGTTTATAAATGAGAAAGTAATAGCAAAATTACAAAAACAATTTCACGTAATCGGTCCTTCAAAATGCTTTTACATACAACATTAAATTACTTTGCTGCAATATTGCGGAATGTCTGACATACTGTGGGGTAGGCATTTAGACATTGGGAAAGAGCTGGGGAGTAGATGTAATCACAGATTGTAGAAGTGTCGGCTAGCACAGAATAATAATGCAGAAAGTATGTATGGTATTTGGTGGTCATGCTAGACATTTAAAATTCAATTTTTTGCTATACCAATTAGTGGGCTACTGCTGTGTTTTATTTCGACATCAAGCTCAATACATAAATCCAACCAATGACCCGAACAGAAAGTTTCTGTGTAGCTTTATCGATCCTTTTCATTCATAAATTACTTCCTGTGTTGGAAGTTTAAGGACGAGAGCCTAAAGTTTGCATGAAAGCTTTTTCCAAGAATTACGATTGAATCACATTTCAACTGAGTCACCATGTAACGCCCGCATTCGTTTTGTATGTGATCAGCAAATATGTTTACAGGAATGAAATATTTATATAAATTTGATTCGAAAGAATTTACCTGATTGAAGAGCTCATTTTTATGGTTCTCCAATTCTTGAATTTTTCTTTGTTCAGAGGAAAGATTTGTTTCTAATTCTCTCTCATGGGACATGCATTTGAACAATTGTGTCTTAGTTTCGCTCAGTACTAAATTTAATCCTTCATATTCCTTTTCTCTTATAACCAACTCCTTTTCAACTAGACAGTTTCTTGATTTAAGTTCAACGAAGGAAAGATTCAGTTCATCATACATGTCCTGAATTTTTTTCTGATCATCAAGCATTCGTCGTAATCTACAGTTCAGATCATCGTTTTGTTTTTGTTCGATTTTGAATAAAGAATTAAGGACATGGATTTGATTTTTTACTCGTATCGACTGAAAACAGAACAACAAAAAAATGCCTCTTTAAAGAAATCAAAAACAATTTGGAAAATAATCCTTACATTCTTTTTCAATCTATTAACTTCGTCATTCAATCGTCTAACATCATCCCGTCTACGACGCCATGCATTCAACATTATTGTAGCGAAAATTTTCATTCCAGCCACCTTTGCATCGATTTCGCTCTCAGTTTCACCTCCAGTAAAGCAATAATATTCATCGTTGATACGAAACGATCGTTCCACACTTGTCTCACCTCTTGGACTGACTGCTTTAACAGCTAAACTAGTCGGAATTACTGCTCTAGAGTACCGATTCGATCTTAACCTTTGAATTTCCATTTGGGATAGTGATTTTCGTTTCCGAAATGACTTCCTTGCAACAGATACAAGGGTTTTGGTCTCCTCAGAGTTTTTAACTTCTAGAACGTCTATTGAAATTTGCTCCTGTTGATTCTGATTTATTTCCTTTTCTGTTCCTTTGCTAGAAGGAGGTCTTGGTATTTTTGTGGCACCCTGATTGATTGATACAATCTTCTTAACGATATTTTGCTTATTTAACACGCTTGGAAATTTTGAAGAAAACACAAAATTATTTTATATTTTTAATGATTAAATTTACAAGCTTAAAAATTTTCAATCCACTCTGCTCATTTTGAGCGCTATTATGAGAAATTTGAATGCAATGCAAAATTTCGCTATATTTTGTTTTATTTCTAATGAACACTGCGGCCTAGCTAAAATTCATTTGTTTAAATTATGACAAAATTTAGTTTGGCCTCCTAAGATCAAGTTCAATTTAGAGTAAAGGAATTTTTTTTTCGATTTACCTTGCCACTTTCCGAGGTTTTTGCGCTGATGTATCTGTCGCCTTAAGTGGACCATCTCCACCCGATGCTGATATATTTTCTGTCGAGTTAACTTGTGTGATGTTTGGATCAAATTTTTCGATTGGGGACATCTTTGCGACTATATTAGGTATAACTCTTTCTATATATACGACTGGATTATAAAATATTATTGATTTTCTTTTTAAAACCGTTGTAAAACTTTCTAGGTATATAACTTTTAATATAAATCGACTTGCGATCACAGTTGTACTGTTTTCAATCGAATATTTTTCCTAGTTTATATAAACTTAGGATTCTGTCTACGGTTGCTTGTAGCTAGAGCTGTACATTAATATTTCTAGATTTGTACAGTATTATACTTGAGTTAGAAAATATATCTAAGGCTTACAGTACATATAGTGTTCATGGAGAAGTACCAACGCTGTAAGATTTCAGCAGTATCTATACCTACTCCAAAGCTTATGAATAATTAGCTACACATTGTCTCCTCTTGTGCACCCAAAAGTGAGGGTTTAGTGCATCTACATACAAACTTCATACGTTCAAACAATGTAGGGAATGTTTCTTGGAAATAGCCTCTCCTCAGGGGGACATGATTGCCCATGCAAGCTCTAGTTAATGAAAAGAATACCTACAGTCGGACCTATCCCACTAATATCAGAAACATTATTGTATGCTTCATACAGAGGCCAGTGTTTTCATGCAATGCTCTAGAAAATTGAATCATAGTTATGTAATTATGATTGTTCCTAGAATCAGTATACCATATTTGGTTATTAGATAAGAAAATTAACTTAAGGTGAAGAAGACTACATTTTACAGCTGCCATGTAAGAATAGAGCAGGTGCTCAGAAGTCTCTGTAGCTCCTAAGCATAAACGACATGAAACTGTCTCTGTTTTAAAAGTTTTGTGAAAGTGATACCTTAAGGACAATGTTCTTAGAAAATACCAATGAATTGATAATAATCCACCTGTTTCTAAGAAAGGTTGATACGAGGAAAAGGAGTCGGAGCATGAGGAATATGGAAATGAGAGAGTCCTACCATTTACCTACTTTAATTGTTATTGGGGAGGACATGTTGATAGTGCTCCCACATTACGGCAATTCCCGTATCGTGGCTTAAATATTCAGGTGCGTCATAATTAAAATGGAAGAGAAATCCAAGCTGATAGTTCCAAACAAATAAATTGTGATGTCTTCATGGGAGAAAGGGAGAAATTAAGAAGAATTTAGGTTTCCATTATTATTAAATCGTCATTAAAATGTCTTTACCATCCATGTAGGAACATGAAACAACGAAGAATGTAGTTCAACAGATTCATAAATAAAATTCATATAGGTAAATCGATTTTCCTTATTTGTAGTGATATTTACATACTTATCTTTTTCACTTTCACAAGAATTTTGTATTCTGAATAGAGTTCATAAATGAGCCCAATTCTTCTTTTCATGTGATACTATTTAAAGGTTATATTTGAATTAACGGTCCGCACTGTAAGTGTACCAAAGTATAATTTTCTGCTTCTCCAAGAATGATTCAGAGCCGTTTATCTCCCTGTAACAAAGAAAGGAAAACTTTCTTTTGAAATTCCTTTGGGAATCGCAAGAACAAATGAATTCTCAGATCAAAATCTTAGTGGTCCTTAAATACTAACACAGGATTATAAAAATTCTTTAACTATGATCTTGGCTTATTTTCGGTATTCAGTCGCTACTCCCAGAAGGAGAATTTTTAATACTAGCACATGAAAGTGAAACAGTCTTTGGTGAAAACTGTGAGGCTAATTGATTTTGGACAATATTTAGCTCCTCGCAGGATCGTTATTATGACCTAGCAATGAAGATCAACTATTTATGGACAGTCTTCATCTACGATAATAATAATTTAATGTGATGATGACTTTCCTTGCTTTTACGTATGAGGTCAATCCATTTTACTGTATAAGATTTCCTAGACTTTGCCCACAGCAGCTTTTTTTTTATTGTGATTAAACAATATTATATCCAAGGCTTCCTCTGTATTCGCAAATGCTCTTTTGGTCTCAAATGTCTTTTTGAGACTTTTAAATAGTGTAAGTATGACTGTTTATATTGATATGTCAGCTTGAACGGTGTAGTGCACCGTCACGCAAGTTTCGACGTAGAATCTTCTCTATAGACTTGGAAAAACAAGAGTTGAGACTTTGTGAGACTGATAAGTTGGATATATTTGTTCCGGGTACTAAGCTTTTTTCCTATCATATTATTGTTCTTAAGGCTTAAGGGATTTATTAAATGGCGTTGCAGTGCGAATATCATGCACAGATTAGTGTTCGCACCTACGTACAAACAATTTCAGGAGACGACCATAAGGTGGACAGTAGACAGACGACCGACGATTGTAGCTAGTTTAAACAAATTTAGCAATATTTTTCATTTAATTTAAGCGAAAATATTAAATTTGTTGTGTTGGGGGAATCAAGCAAGGCATGTACATTGTACGTTATCTTAAACAGTCAAATATTTTTGAGTTCTGTCAAAATTATTTTAGATAAATCAACTGGGCTCTTACTGGGTTTCATTGAACCGGCTTAGACGGATCAGAATGCTGCCTCTGCCGCACTAGAACTTGGTGGTTAGATGGTGGTTGAGGACAGGAGAGAAGTTTGACTCTACCTACAGATTTCGTGTGGCATAGACATCTAGTCATTTCTAGCCTGAAAAATTAAGAAAAGAAGAGAAGCATTATTCGTTATTTATTTCCGTTTGAAATTTGAAAATATTGATCATAGGGAGAGGAATTTTCTTTCATCTTACAGATCATTCGATTGGCTATGGATTAAGACAATATTTTTTAGTAAATATTGGGAAAATTTTGATGCATTTACTCAACAATAAAAATAACAAACCATCATTCCAAAGGGAAGAAAATGGACACTTCTGATGCGAACATGTCCATGTATGTACATGTACAAATATGGAATGTGCAAGAGCAACGTTGGAAAAAATGCGAAGTAGTCAAATGCAAATAAAGTTTAAATTTTTTCGCAGGATGATAAGGAAAAAAAGATCACCGTCGTTGAACGAAATATTTGTAAAGATTACCTGGTCGATTTTGTGTCTAGTGGGTGCTCTGCTCAGTCTATCCCCATATTGCACATATAAATATATACAACATGATAAACGTGCGAGCGGGGCACTACTTTCCACCATCGCGGGTACATTTTATACTGGGCAGCTTCTTTGCTCGACCCATTGGGGGTGACATACATACATCGGTATAATTTTCCGCGAGAAACCGATCAGATCTAACTTTCAAGTAAAAATGGGGGCCGTGCAGGCATCTATTTGGCTATTCCGAAACGTTTTCGCTCCCGCCGCGGAGCTCATCAGCGGTATTCCTAATACACAATGAGAATTTTTCACCTACTCGGTGCATCTAAATACACAAATTTGTTAAACTTTCTAACTATCCATTACGTTAAAGACAATTTTTCAAATATACATGCTTTATATATGTACATTTAAAAAACTTTTATTTTACAATTTGGGTCTCGAAGCATATACGCCGAGCTGTTATCTCCGACCAACGAATCTACAGCAGTAGGTGATGGTTCGAACTAGCGGATTCTGTTTTAGTTCCAGGACATTTACTCTATAGTTCAATGCGTTGTATGGGATATGGTTTATGCAGGGACCACCATTTATTCCTTGCAAAAACTTCTATCCGTACTTCTGGATGCACACAAATGAATGATAGTACATAGCAGCCAAGAATGGAATGATGACCAATATCCACAAGGGATTTAAGGAACTGTTAAGATAATCTAAGAAATAATAAGAAATAATCTAAGAAGCAGCTTTAATCGAGTAAAGTAAAAGTTTCGATTAAGATAACAAATTATTTTTCCCATGCCCTCTAAAGGAAATACTTACTAAGCCAATTTTCTACAGTAATAAAAGACGTTACTTCCTCCTTGTAGAGAGTTCAACAAAATACCTCCATTATGAATTCACTCACAAAACTCACAAGGCTATAGAAATGACCAAAACAAACACAACCTTACTTACTAGCTTAAAAAAAAATCAGGACATCGCAAATATGGTCGGAGAATGGTGATTTATTTTACAGAGCTCCCATACCTATCTATCTATATACCCCGAAACTAATTATTTATGTAGGAATTGATAGTTCTAACTCGCGCAACAAAACCCTATACCAAATTCTTGAGAATCATGAAAGGAGAATTGATTTTTTCCAAAGCTCTGAGTCACCATCAATAAATTCCTGGAAAATTCAGCAGATTCGTGTTTTAACTAGCAGGCAGAGCAACCCTGAACATTCTCTGAAACGAACTCTTGAATTTTTATGAATGAATCGCTACCGTCCCAACTCTCGGACCGGACTATTCGACTATGTATGTATATAAAAATGTAGAGGACATTCTCTCTCTGACGAGATGATGAGGACGAGGTGCCTACATATATATTAGGACTAATAATATTTTGGATAGGAGTCCAAGAGCAGTACGTACATATAACATAGCGTCCTCCTAGTCCTATAGGGTGAGATGTGTGTTAGTCACAATCACAAACCGCTTTCTTCTCGGAAAAGCTCCATCTATTATGAATGGAATACGCGTAGGAAGGAATGCCTTAAAGGTGACTCATTCCTGTTAAGCAACAATATGATTGAGATTGACCTGTGCCATTTGACGCTCGAATTCTTCTGAATTCTTGATTGCTTTATTGTTCAAATTATTGGATGTCCTTCTGTTGATTTGTGCGTGAGAATTTGACACAAATTTATATAATGAGTAAGCTATGGCCTGCATTTTGCTCCTTTTTCTGACACAACTTACAGTGCCACACGAATATTATATTGAAGACGCCAACAATATTATCTGCGCATAATACCTATCTATATGTAAACAAGCAAAATTATTATGATGGATGAATTTACTTGAAAATGAAGGAGAAAGTAAATCTCGGGGGAGCTTCACTGTGAAATTTGTTTATGTTGTTCAAGGGACTTCAGAATAGTGACATCGTTCAAATATTTTGTCTGTGGGGGTGAACTTTAAATTTGTGTTTAGTTGCTGGGATACTCGCGTCTGTTCGAATTGGCTATCAAATCTGTTTTTTTTTTAATGAATTTCACAAAAATAAGTTTTCTCTTTCAGTTAAATAAAACTAGTGGACCAAACGAGATACTGTTTTTAATCGTTTAAAAATTTTAAAAATACGTTTTGTTCCCCTCCGGATTTATCATTTATGTAAGCCTGTACTGATCTCTCAACCGCAAAAACATGGACCACCAACACAACAAGAATTTATTACGTGAAATCTGGCTTATCACCATTCCTGTTTGGTATTCTCAACTACTATTATTTTATAAGCTAATAGAACAAATAAAATTTTGTTTAAAGTCGAGTGGATACAGCGCCACTCATTGGTTTTTAGCTTATATGAACTTTAAAAGAAAGCAAATTATTAGACTGGTCTCGAAGACATGTCTATAAAGTTAGCCCAGCCTTTTTTGAAATTTTCAAAAATAAAGCTTGTGCTGAATTGTGTTGCGTTGTGCCGCAAAGAAAAAAAAAATTGTTTTTAGCAAATTAAACTTTTATGAGGAAAATAAAATTTTCAAAAAAAGTTTTGAAAAATAAAAAGTACTGGGGGTCTATTATTGAACACGAAACGAAATTTCGGACCTCTCGAAATTTATATACGAAAAACTATATTCGAGCTATGATTGAATACGGAAAGAACTCTATGTAAAGCATTACCATATAAAAAAAAGAGTAATCTAGTAAAAAACTCGATATATCATAGATTTTCTGTTAATCTGTCAATTGTCATAGTGATGTGTTCATTCAATATTCAAGTACTATTTTAAAAATGGATAGCAATGCATTATTTTTTTAAGAGGAGGAGTAAGTGAGCGAAAAAGTCCTAATGATTGAGGGAACGAAAAAGCGTGGATGTTACTAAACCCATGACAAATTTATTCATCTATTACATAAATGCACATAATATGTGCATGAACAAATTCCTCTCCCGTAACTATCTTGGACGATCCTTTTTTTGAGCCTCCATCCATGTGCAGCCAATTTTCATGTTTCTTTTTATATAAACTGTGTAAGGGCCGAGCGATCCCTGCCGAAAAGTTCCGTGGTAGCCGATTCTTCCCGAAAGCAAATATTTTTTCGAATGAACATTCTCACAAAGTTTTATACTTATTCCTATTTTCCAATTTCTTTGCCATTTGGTCGCCGAGGTCGGTTTCAATAATGAGATGGGCACCATATTTTCTTTTTACCGTCACAGAATGAATGCTTCCAGTGAATTTAAAAGTAATCCATCTTTTCACCTTCCAAAAACTTTAGAAGTAATGTTTCTTTTCACCATCCAAAGAATTAATAAGGAATACTTCCTTTTATCTTCCAAACAATTAACAAGGAAGGCTTCCTTTCATCTTAAGTGTCATGCAGATTGATTTTTCTTTGCGGCACAAAGCAGCACAAGCCAAGCACAATCCAGCACACCCTTTATTTTTGAAAATTTCAAAAAAGGCTGAGCTAACTTTATAGACATCTCGAAGACGGGGTTCAGGCGGAATATCTTAACGCCACACCTAGGAAGAAACAATTACCTTCTAATAAATAAACAAATATTTAGTTTAATTTGTCATATTTATAAATTAACAGGAGACTTTCATTTCTTATGTTATTACCTGGTACAAATTCCCAGGTGAATTTTTTTTCGATAACGTTAAAGAAATCTCGGGATAAAATATAAATTGCATTTGTTCACTTCTTAAAATTAGCAGACTTTATTTATTTAAGGTGGTTTTTCGATCTATACGTTTGAACTCCAATTTCAGTCATAAACCGCATTGTCATTCCCAATGTTTTCAATACTCACAGCAAGGTCATGCAAGTATTGTCATAAAATTGTCACTTTGTTCCAATGGGGCTAATTGGAGCTCTAACGAACTTCGCTTCAACACTTTAAAAATCGAATACATATAGGTATTCGAAGTTCTAAATTTCTTAAGGAAACAAAGCAAAATCAGAAACTGGAAGTTGGCTTTAGATTCTGATCTCAGTTTATACAACCAAGATAAATCCAAATTTTGGAATAGAGTAGTCGAGAGTCCGGACTTTTAAAAATTTCGTCATTTCATGCACGTTACTAATTATAATTATATAAAAATATGCCAAAAATGTTAGTTTCTTAGTCAATCGAAGTTTATTATTTGAGAGTATAATTATCTCTCATATGTATGATATCCTTGTGAAAGGTATTCCGAATCAATTTCTGAGAGAAAAGTCACCTTCTTCCATATAGTACATATATTCTCTCTACTCTCCATATTACGTAAAACACACTTAAAAGTAGCAATAATATGAACAAGTGGTCTTACTTTCTTTTGTCTGCTTATTGCCATATGTTGAAAGCCTACGTTACTAAAAGTAAAATTCAATGCCTGAGGGCCGAGATTGATAAAAACGAAAACAAAACGATTTTCTACCCAAGATAAACTTTTCTATACAAAGTAGATACCATTTAAAGACTGCATTGGGCCGAAATTTCTTACGGTTTTATGTTGAACAATAGACGATCCGTATAGGTTTCAGTAATGATGGCTTATTAGCCTTCTCTATTCCTATAGTTCCCACAAGATGAAAATATAAACGCAAAGCTCGCTTCTCTGAAGACAAATGCATGAAGTGCAAAACATTTAAGAAAAATACACACAGCTATTAAGTAAAAATTATTTGGTTTAAGCTTCCTATTTCTTCCGCAAAAGTGGAAGCATTTAAAGTTATTTCTGTTCGTTCCGTTGGATCCGATCTCTCTGAAGATTGGTATTCAATGATCTGAACAATCAATCAACGGAGAAAGCAAAATTAAGGGTACTGTCATGTAAGTAATTGATGAAAATTAAAAAGTGAGATGAAGGAAAGCAGAGCTCTATGATACACGTTTTTATAGGATTATGCTATATTAGGAAACAATGCCATCTAATACAATCTGTAATAGGCGATCAGGTACAAAACTTTTTAAATGCCATGTTAAGGACGATAACAATGTCGAAATGTCGTGCATAATCGTTCGTAATCGTTTGATAATAAATTTTCATTCTCACTTTTTCGCTCAATGCCTTATTTCACGTCGCGTTTCCACCTTTGTTGGGAGTGCTGTAGTTTGCTATATGTTATCAATGGAAAATTTTGAAGCCTTCTATATTCTTCGTTATACTGCTCTCTGCGGCGTTAATCTATATTTAAACGTGACCAAAGGACATATAACCATTAAGAACTCGCTTCTTGCATAATATTCTGCTCCAAAAAAAACTGTTCACTTGCAATAGAAATAAAGGAGGGAAGACAGACGTAACTCGTCTCTTGCTCCCTGTATAAGATTTTATTCAGGAAGAGTTTCTGTTGCATTATGTAGACGGGCAAGAGGGAATTAATGGTCGACAAAGAAATTAGTTGGATTGATTCGGGTAGCCTGCCTGGCTGCTATATAACAAAAGATTTATTTCTTATGAAAAGGTTCTTGCATGTTATGCAGATCTTACACATTTTAAAACTTTAAATTTTTGGTGCGTAAATGGATAAATTTTTGTGAGAATAATATTTTTAAGTCAAACTCTTCTGCAACCTGGGTGAACTACGAGCTGCTACATCACTTTGTTTGAGTTAGTTGCATGAACCAGAATCATTTTGCGGTATCTCTTACAAACTTACCATTCAAAACTAGATTCAGAACCGAATGGACCAATGATAGGCTCCAGACACAAGCCAAAAGATTCATTACAGGACCCTAACAAAACAAGAGCCTGGCTCTTTTAAGGCTATCTATAGGAATCAACACAGAGTCATTACAGGAGTCCTAAGGCAGATGTACATATATGTACATATGTAGGCTATGTCTCGAAGAGGATGAAACAGCGGAGCACTTCCTATGCGAATTTCTCGGTTTCAGAGAAACTTCAACCAAAAAAATACTACTCTTCCTAGGAAGTGTGGGATTATTGGAAGAACTATAAAGAAAGCGATGCACAATAAGCAAATAAATGGCTGCAATGCAAAGGCCACTCACTCCGCTTAATTCCTTAATCTAATCTAATCTAGTTGAATTGTGGGTACCAGCGCTGGCACCACATTCTGTTCTACCCTTTCCACTACCTCGAGTCCAATGCAGTTTTGTGCTCTATTTATTGAAATAAAATCTACGACAGTGCAGTGAAGTTCTGTTTCTACCCATAGTCCATTTCAAAGGGAACAAACTAAAGAGGCAAGAAATATAGTACTCCGCAGTATACGTAAAGACCGATGGCAATGACACCGGCACATACATAGTTTTCAAAATAAACAGAGTTCTTAATTCATACTAAAAAACAACTACAACAAAAACGTGAAGAGAAGGAATCTGATCGATGAAAGAATTTCCTCTACTTACAACGATCAAACAAAAAAGTCTTGCTTAACACGTGATGTCTTGTACTTACTATGTACGCTAGTGACAGCATTTCAGTTTATGAATTATTCAAATTCCAGTTGATTACATTAAAAAGTACCCTTATTACAGCACAACAGCAACAACCCTATGAAATAGCGTTTCCTGGAATTTTTGCGAAATTTACCTTTGGTATGTCTTTAACGAAATTTTTTAAATCGATTAAGGCACGTGGGGCCTCCTGGCAATTACCAATTTGTACATAGTCAAGGTCATCTCCAACTAGAACTTAGGTATAAGGAAAAGCATTCGTGAATATGTTCCTCTCTCTAATGCTGTCCAAATCAATACAATCCGCATTCCAAAAGGAATGAAAGCGATAGGATTGATTTCCAAAGGCAAAAGAGTGTAATCGGTGCGTCCTTGAGTTTCAAGAAGGTAATTAATGGTAGTAGGGAGATATATAAGTTAAACTAACGTCAAATAAAGTAGGGTGCACGATTAGCTTTTATATTCCTTGTAATTTTAATTGTTTTCTTTTTTGAGATATAAATTAAAAGATCTAAGAGATAAAGGGTATCCGTAATTTAAAACAATCGTACTCGGGACTGCTGTAGTACATAAAAAAAATCGTTTCGACATATTAAATTTATGTCTACAGATAAGTTTTTTTTTTTAGCTGCTAAAAAGCTTTAAATTGTTTTTAGTTAACTTTACGTAAGTATTCTACATTATAAAAAAATATTTCCTTTTGACTCGGAGGGATTTGTTATGTATTCTACGTACGAAAAAAAGTAGAGGAATAACTGTATCGTATTTTTGGAGATTGATAACATTTTCTAATCATCCCTGACGGATTCCATTCTACTGTTTCTATTCATACTCTTAACTCAATACGTATTAACAACATGGATAGGAGGATATTTTCTCTGTGATCCTACTGTTATTATACTTTACTTATTGACTTATACTATATAAATGCATTGGCCAATTGGACTGAATTTGTGTTTTGCTCATTTGAGCTTCGAAGACATGAAATCAGATTTAGCGTTGTGTTGTGTGCTCCTCCATTGATTTATGTTCCACAATAAACCATTTGATAAAATATATTGACTTTCTGCTACAGTTCATAATTTCCTATATGTACACTGATATTCTTATTTTGATTGTCAATAGGACCACGACTTATATAGAGCCCACATGAACTTGAAGTCTTTTATTATTTATTTTTTATTTATTTATTATATTATATTATATTATTTATATATAGGAATGTCATTCCTACAGTTTTCTCAATTTTGTCCAAAATGTGATATCACGTAGAACCGAGACGTGTCGGCTTGAACATTTAAAAAAATGGTCTTGCCAGAGTGGAAGGCAGGCCATTGCACGCTAATTTTTTAAGGATCACTACCCTTTAGGAAGGGATGGCTGCATAGGCCAAAACTTCCTCGAAAGTTTAGATTGGAGAAGATAAGATTGATAAGATAATTATTTTATTAGTACAAATAATACTTTTATAAACATAGTTCCGAAGTTACATACCAATTCCTTAAACAGCTCTATCCTTTACAAATTGCACACATTTTCTCTTAAAAATCTTAAAATTATTTTCTCTTTTTTATTTCTATAATGGTAAATCGTTAAATTTTTTAAATCTTTTATATGTACATATATTAGTGAATTTTGAGACCTATTTCTATTAAATAAGCCTAATCGAATATTTACATCTGCTCCTCTCAAGTTATACTGCTGAACATCTGATACCATCCTAATTCTCTCCTGTAGATATATTGGTAGACATCCCTTTCTAATTTTAAAAAATTAAAAGAAGTACATTAAGATGTATTCTTTGGCTGCAACTGATCCATTTTAAAGTTTCTAGCATCATTCTTATTGGCATGAATCTATTACACCTTAGTATTATGCGCATAGCTCTATTTTGGAGCTTTTGAATTCGCTCTAACTTTGTCTTTGTGCACAGAAATAGTATTGAAGAGTAATACGCAAAATGTGGTTTTATTAAAACATTATATATCTTAATTGCACTCAATGTCGATAAATTGCTTCGAATTCTTCTAAAATATAATCAATGTGTCCATTAAAGTTTAATTTGTTGTCAATAATAATCCCCAGATACTTAATTTCACTCACACACTCATTTTTTTCACCATCAATTTCTAAGTCGTCATTATACGTACTATTTATGGCCATAAATTTAGTTTTTTTTAACATTTAATTTCAGTTTATTCTTTCTTAGCCATTCACTTAATTCATTTAAATCCATTCTTAAATCGTTACTGATTCTTTCTACATCTTCACCAGTTACAAACACCAACGCATCATCAGCAAAAAGTCAAATTTTTGAATGCATCAACGCACTCTTAATGTCGTTTATATATACCAAGAACAATAATGTACCCAGCACTGATCCTTGTGGTACTCCCAATTTTATTTCAACTGCTTCGGAAAGCGTGCCATTAACTCTTGTTCTCTGTCTTCTTCCCTCTAAATAGTTCCGAAACCAACTGTACTCCCCGCCCTGTATACCTACCATATTTTTGAAGCTTTGATAGAAGAATTTGTCTGTCTATAGTCTCGAACGGTCTCTTAAAATCTAAGAATACTGCTAGAATAACGTTAACTTCCTCCATTTCTTCTTTCCATTCCGTCACTACCCAACTTAATGCTGTCTCGCAATTGCGTTGCTTTCTATAACCTGATTTTTCCTTAGCTATAAGACCATTTTCCTCTAGGTATTTTTCTAGTTGGATTTGTACTCCTTTTTCCAAAATCTTTTCACATAGTGGTAGCATATTAACTGGTGTGAATTCTTCACATTTCTTCGTATTTTTTACCTTATGAATTGGTATTACTACTGATTCCTTCCAAGCGTCGGGAAATTCTCCAGTTATTAATGACTCATTAAAGATACCAGTTAAGGTTGCCCCCAGTTCCAATGCTCTATTACCATTTTAGCACTTAAATTGTTATAGTGTCTCTTTTGGTTTATTACACTACAAATATTTTTTATTTTTTCACCATTTAATATTTTAAAACGAAATTGTTTATCCGTATGATTTAAAAGATCTGTATGTATGTCACTGTTGGTATGTCACTATTAATTTTCTCTACACTTTCTATGAAATACTTATTGAATTTGTCCGCTATGCTCTTACTGCTCGTGCTTTTACCATCTTCAAAATAGACTTCAGATATATCTGCTTTTTATTTCTTCAATACAGATTCTTTTATGACACTCCACATCTCCTTTTGATCTTTGACTCCATCGATCCTTCTAATTATATAGTTCCTTTTAGCACACCTAGGGATTTCTCCATATTTTTGAGTATATATATTTATATATGTATGGATGGGATAATTGAATGAAGGACGGCTGAGCTGGTTCTTCCCACTGCTCTTAGTGTATTGGCTGGAACGATAAATCCCTCTAGCCCGTATGCCAATATGCCGTATGCCTCTTCTCTGAGGGTTTTCCTGAGACGGAATCGTGGGCTGCGGGAAGTGCCTTATCGAGCCTTCCCCGGTCCGCTCTAAAAATGTTTACCGACACGGCTGTCTCACTAATGAGGGCGCCGGGGCTGATGTTTACTTTCTTAAACCTGACATTGGGTTGGAGTACTAACTCGGAAGGCATACCACTGTCTTTCAGGCTGAAGCCTTCGCCATCACAATGACAACGAAGATAGTCTTTGATATGAAAATCAAAGGGAAGTCATTGATATCCTCTCGGATAGTCAGGCAGCCTTGATGTCTCTGAGTGACCCTCGGATAAGATCTAAATTACTGGGAGACTGCTGGACGTCGTGTATAAGCTGTGTATCCACAACAAGGTGTCCATTCAGTGGGTGCCTGGGCACTGAGCTGAAAAACTTACCTCACCTAGACCTGATGCGCTTCATTAAAAGGACAGGAAGGTTTTTGGCCTCCGTGCTTGGGATCTCTTGTGTCCTAGCCGAAAGTGGTAAGGCTAAATTTAGCCTTTTTTTCGAGCTCGATTATTGCCTTTGGGGTTAGCTTGCAAACCTTATTTTGGGAGATACATATGTATATAAATGCTTCCCCATTGATTTCCAACCTTAAACTGCACAATCGACACAGTTCGCTCTTGGATTTGCCTATCTTGTTTAAAAAATAACGAAAGCACCCATGTCCAGTTTCTGCATTACTAACAAGCCTGAATGATTGTCTGCTAAGACCAAGTATTTTGCGCGTCTGTATAGGAGCGGCGGTGAAGACTTCATACCGAAAAAAAAGAGGATTAGGAAGACCCAATTATAAATTTTAGAAATAGTAATGCCATACAATTTTTTAGTAATCTCACTGAGACCTACATATGTAAACAAACATAGCTAGTTGCTGGTTGCTAGAACCCCATATATTAAATCCGAAAGTGTGCGTGAATTCTCTTGGTATAGGGCTTATCCCTCAAAAGTTCTTATAATCGCGCTGTGAAAGATAATTTCGAGGAGGATTTGGGTCTAGTTAGTGTGAAGTCGTAACTGAACAATATAGAATTTTGTGGTCCAGGGAATTTAATCTGCTAGTTTGATCTTGTAGTTTTACTTTGAATACATGAAGGATGGGTAGATTAAATGTGTTGAAACAAGTCAGAATGAAGTTCACAGTATTGATATGAAGTGACTGTATCAGATGCGAAAACTGACTTGCCACGTTTTCATTGCAAGATAAATTAACACTGAAGTCGCTTCCCACAATTAGATTTGCATATCGCCGCGTTCTAATATTTGATATAAAGATCTCAAATTCGCTGGTATTAACTTCATGCATGAAACTTTTGCAAAATATACGCAAGTGCAAGGTCGGTGTCATCACTATCTGAAAATACTCTAGATATGATGACGAAGTGTTGTACGACATGGTGGTGCACCATTATCCACAGTCGTAAAAAAAATTTAGCCACCATGGTTATTCAACGATAGTACTAAGGATTTTCCGCTAGAAAGAGATGTAGACGACATGTTTATGTTAAGTTGTAAGTGTTTCTTCCGTTATTGTTGTTTAGCTAGTCTTGTCTGTTTTACCGTAAATTATGCAAAACGCATGGGTGGTGTTATCCCGTATCCAAGAAACCTGATAGTGGTGTACTATTATCATTGTTCCGGATAATTTATTCATCATAGTTTTTAGTAATATTTTCAAGGATTTTTCTGTTGGCGAAGGTGTAGGTGATGTGGACCTATATTGTGATATGTCCAGTTTTGCTTGTTTCGTCTTAGTTTCTTAACTTTATTCTCTCCGTTCTTCAATGGTTATTCCAGTTTATTTTCATTATGTCCAAATTTCAATTTATTGTTTTTATTCCATCTGTATGCTTTCTTATATATATCTATCATTATTTGTATAAGCTAATGACTATCTCCTATTATTGGTGAAACTCTAGGGCTGAAGTAATGTCTTATCCGAAAATCATTACTCGAATTTTGTATCTATTTCCCTCTTGTTGCTATTTTTTGCTTCAGCAACATGTGTCCCAATTTTATTGTTATGGAATGAATTGCTGCCTATATTGCAAGTTGGAATCCAATTCTTAAATGGCAATGACTCCAATCATTCCTCCTTTTGGCCGTGAAATAGATTTTTTACTAATATTCGTATTATTGCACATATCTGTAAGTGCTCGGTCGGTATTATCAATATTCAAATTTTAATTTTGATAACTGTAATGAAGCATTGTATGATATGGTGGTATATTATTATTTACAGTTGTGAAAAGTTTAGCTATCATAGTCATTTAATGATAATATTAAGGATTTTCGCTAGAAAGGGGTGTAGACTATATACTTCCGTTTTTAATGTTTTCTTTAGTATGGTTTGTCTAGTCTAGTCAGGTCTATATTTTTGGTTTTCTTGTTCTATTTTTTGTTCCATTCAAACACTATATTATATATGGAATGATGCATTCCTGTATTGATATATGGTCAAATAAAAATAAAATGTATAATATACATATATATATCAGAGATTTATCTATATATATGTCAGGGGCATTGCCGTAAAGGCTCCCAACTACTTGGCTATACGTAACATGTTTCGCTCTCGCCACAGAGCTCATCAGATGTTTTCCTAAATACAGTACAGTACAGTATTAGTGTACGAAAACCCTAATTTCTTGCGTTTATTTCAGTGCATGAAAATTTTGCAAAATTTTCGTGCATATATTTTCCAAAATTTTCATGCATTTTTCACAACAAGCGACCAATTCCTAGAGGACTCTTAACTCTTTTATTGATGTATGTAGATAATGCTTACCGAACAAATAAATATTTCAATTCTTGTGGATTGAATTAAAAGCGAGAATTTTTATATGTATATAAAACTATTAGAATATTCAAATTTAAACTTTATTTCATTGCTTATTTTACTAGTCGGCTTAAAGACTTTCCATTCTGTGCAATAAGTTTATAGTTTTCGAATAATCATCCCAACAAACTGCCACAAGAAACCGGATTACCATAAATCGTGTGCATTAAAAAGAGCAAAAATTAAATTTTACTACTTTTTTACGAGACCAAAATAAGTTAATAGGGCTTCACATATCCGTGTATGAGTAGAAAACTGATTACTACTTATTTACCTGAAATAACTTACAATGAAAATTCACACAATAAATGCGACTCTTATTGTTTACATACGGGTATTAGGTAGGTAGGTATAGAAGAGATAAAATTATTTTGCACTTGAATTACGTCGCGTTCCAAAAACCTACATACCCTCCTAAGCCCAGAGCTAACAGATAACTTGATAGCCGCACCAGTCTGCTTTATTTTAGTGGAATTATAGAATCGGCCAAAGCCTGATATAATAATTATAGACTTGAATATGGATTTACGCGATCAGTTGTTTGCTTGTTTTCCGTATAGCAAGACACACGACTATAAACGGAGATTTTAGTCAATAAATTTCCGATCGGAATTCCCACAGTTGATTACGTCCGAGGTTGTGTTCACCGGTTCTACTAATAGAAATAAATTTCCAATTACGATTTTTTTTAAAAATAGAGTTTTTTTTTATTCATTCAATATTAGTAAAAATTAGAAGGGTTCGAATTAATTAGTTGCCCCGACTACCGGTCGAAAAATTGGAATAAATTAACAAATCACCAGATATTCAAAGTCATCCCGAAAACGGGTACAATTCACCAAGTGTGATTCCAACTTTATAGAGAGCACACTAGTGGAATATCAATCAAGTGGCACTTGAGGTGAGATGGCGCGAGACTATCGGCGTCATTCATATGCGCATGACATCAACTTGCAAAGTTTGAGAAAAGTTACTGAAGTTCAAGCAAAAAAACGTCGCGGCCTTAAAGCGGGAACTGACTATCATTTTGGTAGACAATAGTCAGTGTAGGTACGACGCGTTGTCGTTAACATTCTCCTCCAATTTTTATTATTTGAAGATAAATTGTTGCTTATTCTGTTAGAAACAAAAAAAAATCATTTCTCATCGTCGTGTTTGACGGATTTTATCAATATTAAATTGCTCGTGAATTGGCGGAAAATTAATAACTTTATAAAAATGTTGACTATATTTTAAGTGTAGTGGTTTTCAAGTGCTTATGATAAGTTTGAAGTGAGTCACTATTGATTGATACCGCATTTCAGGTGTTTTTTTTTAATCCATTCATTTTTGTTAAGTATAAATTCGGTTGGTTTACAGTAGATGCTTTACAATACGTACAAATTAAAAAAAACAAAAAATCGCTTGCTTCTGGAACTTGTAGTGTTTTTGATTCACACGATTTATTAGTTTTTGTTAAGTTACCATTCAAGTAAACAGGATACAACTACTCCTTTTGGAAGAAATGTAAGATTTTCATTTTTTATTTATTTTATTTTTATTTTAAACAATTAATTTTGGGCATGTGCAAGAAAGCTCTGTCCGTTGTTAATAAAAACATAAAATTTTCAGCTATATATACCTAATACTGCAAGTTTATTTTAATATAATAGCAGAGGGCCGGTTGTTTTCGGCGCGCCAGTCACTAAATTTGTTAATGTAAAAACGCTTTAATAAGGAAACGGCATATCGGGTGAAAACCTAATTCACTTGGCGAAATGTATTAGTGTGCTGTATTCGTGTTTGTTTCGTTATGGCAGTAATGAAATTGTGACATATTGAAGGAGGACATATTTTATAATCCAAATTGCTATGTAAAATAAACAATTTTTTAGTGCCCCCTTATTTTCAGATAATATTTTTTGGCGTTGCCTTTGTATGGCTCAGATAATTTAATGGCCATGTGACAATTCATTTGTAAACAAACAAACCGGCATTGGAAAATGTTAAATTTCTTGCCATGGCTGTTTGTTTTTATAAATATTTCACTTTTATTTTACTGAAAACACTATAATTTATAAGTAAAACATTAAACTTGCTTGAAAAATCCTTTCCCTCGACATAAACTCCGGTTGTTTTTGCAGCACAGCACAGCGCACTTCAACACCATAATGAAAGACTCCAGAGTCTCGATTATATAAAATCTTGTTCACAAAACCATATTTCACTACCATTAAGTAAAAATCACTTAATTAGTTATTTATTAGAAAATCGCTAAATGAAGCCCGAACTTCTTTTCGTAATATCTGACATGTCAGAAATCAAGCAAAAATTTCGAATAATGCCCAGCCCTCTTGTCATTTCGCCCCCCCCCCCCCCTCGATCTAAGGATCTGACTGTCATTGAATTGCGTACACACGTACACTGTATTCACACGATACCCCGTTTCCTTACACTGGATTCACACGATACCCCGTTTCCTTATTAGTTATTTATTCAATGAGTAAAAACGATGGATGAAATTTCACAAGGTTTCAAATTGACGACCGAGTTGGCCGGAATTCAAACTCATTTATTACTAATTGGCTTATAAAAGCTTAATTATTTTGTATCGTACTAACTAAATACATACAAAGAATTGTAAAGAAGGTAATATTAAAAAGTAAAGTAAGCAAATACCTAAGTGAAACAGAAAAATACAAAATAAATATGCTGTTACATATTCTATATTCTAAACTAATTAGTAGGTACTATTTTGTTTCATTATTAATATAGGTATAATACATATATAGAAAAAAAGATTTTCAAAGTTTCCACTAGCTGAGATGCGTACATGAAAGCACACTCGGTCACTGAGTGTATATTTTCACAAACCAACTTAAGGCCCATAGTTTTGCTTCCTATTAAATTAAAGTCTCTGATATATTACAGAGAAATTTCTACTTCTCTTTAACATAATAGCTGTGTTCTTTTGTGTCTCGTGCACTGATGCAATCATACATTTGAGAGTACAAGTTACACTGTAGAGTATGTAGTGCAATGTTGCACTGCACGGCTAAATATGTATAGTTCTATTCGCCAAAAGGGTTCGCTAAAATCACTAAGAAATGCTTTGGTGTCTTTATATGACCTCGCTTTCCTTTTTCTTTTTCTGAAACTTACTCAAATTAATAGATATATTTTCTTTTTAATTAACGTTTTATATATCATTACCATTGTTTATCCTCCACCTTTCATAGATCCCAAATAAAATTTTTGATATATGCATATGTGTGGAAGCTACTAAGTTTTAAAAATAAAGATCATTGGTTGTGCGAAACGTTCTTTTGTAGCAGCAGTGCAATGAACAAAAGAACACAGCTAATATATATTTTGAAGTATTTATTTCTACTGGAGTATTAGTAGAAATAAATTCTTCAAAATAAATATTCAAAATTAAAGTAACATTGATTGTAAATAGAACTGTAAAACTCTTTAAATCTGTCACCCAGTTTAACTAAACCCGATTTTAACCTACATTATAAAAGTGGCCGATAGGGTCGATTCCCACTATGCTAGTCTAAGCTAAAGATGTGTATTAAACTCATTTTAACTCTTTTACATAGTTTTACAGGGCTAGTTTAAGCGTGCAAACTTGGCAGCTTAAGCTCAGGATTGTAAATTTTATGCAAGCAATATGGAAAATAATATGTGTTATAACCAGTGCTGGGCACCGTTACTACAAAAATTAACTTCGTTAATCGTTAATCCGTTACTAAAAAAGTTAACTTCGTTAAATGTTAAAGCGGTACTTTACGGAAAATTTAACGGAAGTTAAAATTAATCGTTAACTGCTAATAGTAATTGTAATCTTTATGTTATTGGACTAGTGAAATGAGCATGTAAATTAAACGTATACCCTAGACACACGGAACATATCAACGATCATTAGCGGAGCAATGACCATTACATAGCTCTTGTGTTATTGTATCATTGGCGCAATGATCATTCGTTTCGCCATTGCACCAATTACGCCTCCACAAGCACATTCGTTTGCAATTATGCATTACTTGTCATCCCTTTGGCCATTTGTGAAATTTGCTGATACATTTTTCAAGGTAAATTTTGAATATTTTCCAAAGCGAAAACTTCTCGCATTATATATCTAATACAAGGCTCGATTCAATTTTTCACAAATTACTTTACAATTCACAGTTTTTTATTCACAAAATTGAGAACTGTCATCTATCAAATCGAATTACCGAATTACCAAGCAATGATCATTCAATAAATTACGTAATTGGATTAATGATCATTCTAGCGCGTCATATGCCTAGGGTATAATACCCTTGCTTATTAAAAAAAATGTTTTGGTTGGGGAAGTTTAGGTAGGACAATGAAGATAAATAAGAAAACAGTCTACAAATTTTAGTTTATTATAATAAATATTTCGCGATCAAATTAAAATTAACGTTAGAATAAAAATACTGGAGATCACTAGTGAAAAGCCGCAATCAATAGGCATTGTTCATCCTCCAGAAAAGGTCCAAACCTTTTATCTATACCCTTTAATAAGGAATTGGCTAAAGCTATGCAATTCACAGGATCCCCAAGCCTTGATATTCTTTAATTTAAATACAGTTGCTGCAATTGTCGGTAGGAGTGATCTGGGATATGCTTGAGCTTAAAACGTGATGGCTTCTATGCACGGAACCTACGCGTAGCCACACACAGATATGACCCAAACTAGTCAGTGCATGACTTCCGCGTTTCGTCATAAATAGTAGGTACCCAATTAACGGTTAACGGATTAACGATCTTGTGCCCAGCTCTGGTTATAACTCCAGTAGACTCGTATTAAATTAATTTTACTAGTAGTTTTTATAATTTTTAATTGTTCATAATAATAATCTGCCACAAAAGAAAAAAAATAGTTTTTCAGTAATATAATTCACAAAGTTCAGAATTACACACTGCTGCCATTTTTGAAATTTTATTTTAAGCTCATAGAATTTGTGAAACTAAATTTAGTGCCATGAATTTAACCTTATCCTGAACTAAGCTCAAACGTTTAGATAAGATATTATTGTTTTTCACTAAACTTCACATCTTGTGGTGGTTGATTTATTTAATTTTATTAGTTTTAGAAAAGAAACAAGATAAAAATGTTGAATTTGCTATTTACAGTAAAGTAAATTTTATTTTAATCATTGTACAATTTGAGTAATAAAATTTAGGGTAATGATATTAATAATGAATGAGAATAAAACGAGGAATAAACGTCGAAAAAAATCACGTTTCTTGAATGGGGGCCCCTTTAATTTTTAATTTTATTTTATTTTTATTATTTGTTGTTATATTGCCAATAGAAATACACAGTCTGTGAAAATTTAAACTGCTATTACAGTTCATGAGATACAGCCTGGTGATGGACGGACGGATGGACAGCGAAGTCTTAGTATTAGGGTTCCCGTTGTTACCCTTTGGGTACGGAACACTAAAAACTACAGTGCATAATGTGAGCTCCTCCGTTCGTCGCCTGAGCCGTTCATGACTCATTGTAAGATCTATTGTTTTAACTAAATATAGAGATATTACTAATTCATGTTGTATACTAATTGGCTCCAATTCTTCTGTTCAGTTTCTCTTAGTTCGTTTTTCCCAATTTTTTCAGCAATTAATTGTACTTTCATTCCAATACTCAGTCAGTAATTCCATCTTCCCTTAAATATGCATCGAGCTGATTTAATTGTCTCTAAAAGTGAACGTAATATACGCTTGCACTTTATTCTATAAAATACTGTCGTAGCAATGCTAATGTAACTTGTAGCAATAATTTCTCTCCATCTTCAGAATTCTTCTCTCGTGACCTTTTTCATTTTTCCACGCAACGTCTAAGTATAAGAAAATCTGTGGATATTGGAGAGACTTAAAACCAGGTGAAAAGGACTCAAATTCTCACTGTATCTTACATTTACAAAGTAATTCTGCGTTTGAGTGCATTTACAGATTTTTGAGTTTGCTGCCCTTTACCACACAGTAATTTCGCGTTTCAATTCGTTAATGGGACATTTTGATTGCTGTCTCTTCTGACGTAATTTTACAAATTTTCAATTTTGTCACTCCATATTTCTTTGGAAAAAGTGTACCACTTTCACCTCAATTTTATTAGCATCGAAACACGCAGTTCTATTAAACGTCCCAAGATAGTATGCGTTCCGCAATTGATACCCGATGTTTTGGGTTTATCATCATAATCAACTGCTTTCATTCTTTTGAAGGATATATCACGGATAATGTGGTTTTCCAGCGTATTCTTTTCTGCGTGCCAGGTTTCTTCAAGATCTCGCAATAGTTGGTGCTTCCAATCGAAGGATTGTATGGCAATGTTGTTTCCTTTACATGTTAGGGCTGTGGCCAATTAAATTGATTTTTTTTTTCATTTCTTCATTGGTCTTATCATGGCCAGTTTGTCTCCACAATTCTCCATTTGAAGCCGATCTGCTTAGCGGATTCTTAGAAATCGATGTAGATAGACCTATTTTCAAAATTTATGTGGCCTATGAATTAGGTTCACATCAGACCCTAGTACTAAGACTGCCTTCCTGGTTCTTTCTTTCGACATGGGAATTGAAGTATCCCCTTATCAAAACAATTTTAAATTTTTCTTAGCGATTTTTTTAATTCTAATTAACCTTCGAACCTTATTTCAGGCAACCGCCCTTACATAGTCTCCATGTAGCCTATGTCAGAATGCTTCTCTCCTCCAAGTAGTTTATGATCTTCCTTGCCTTGCAATTTTGTTACCAAACAGACAGCAATTTCGTAAGACTTATTTCATTATTATTTCATGAAAATATTTATTTAATTGGAGACTGATAATGTAACTTTGAGCAAAAGGTAATAACACGACTCTTTGGAACTATCTTGAGAACTGAATATGTATTGTAGTTGGAACAGCTATACTATAATGCAATAAAACTAGAACCGAATTCTGGAGCACTGCCATTCACATGACTTGAATTCATAATCTTGCATATATGCAAAATTCTGTGGCTGTGTACAAAATGTGAATGTGTCCAATCGGCTCAGAAAATTTTAATAAAATCTTGTACAAAACGTTTTATGGCAGTATCATACGAATTAAAATGCCAAATTCATGCGACAGCTTTTGAGGTATCTGCTGGAACTTTGAAGATTATATTAAAAAAAAAAAAAACTTTTTGAGAAGGTATAACAACGTCCGCAGAAGTTTTCAGAACTTTATTGGTTGCTATTGCCGGTATTGCCGAATTCGAATTAATCGAGCGGTAATATTTAAGAACCCAATCCATGACCTAAATACCTAATTTGTGTTAGGGCGAGAATAAGCAGTCACCTCTACTGATGCGGGAAAATATGTTTGGGATAATAGATCCAAGGCTTCGGTTCTGGAAAGAAAGGGTATCATTCGACCTTTCCTTGAGCCTAAATCTGTTAGTGCACTTTTATGATACGATCTCGTGTAAAAATTTAATAGATCACGATAACATTCATTTTAGTAGGTACTAACGAAATATAGTGCTACTTAGTTTGGAAAAAGAAAAAAATACAATTCTAGGATCATCGGTTTTCATAATTTACAATAGGCGTAAATTGTAAATTATGAGATCAACAGATCAACCCAAACAGGACGCAATTAAAGTCCTTTATTTTATATATTATGAGCATTGAATAAGTAAAACAGTTGAAAATTCATTTATAAAAGGTCAACAAGCATACATCGATATTAAGACGATAGTACAAAGTAGACAAATGATCATTATTGAAAGCAGAATTATCACTAATAACAAGCACATGCTAGCCAAGACTATAACCATCACATCACGCAAGATATATCATTATATCTAGCGATGCGAGAATTCACATTTTTATAAAATTCTTCTGGGATGATTTAAAGCCAGGGACCGAATCAGTTATGACTTTTTACGAAAAAAGCCAACTTTACTTGTTATTCCTGATTGATAATAATTTGAAGCTAAAAAACTAAGCTGGAAATAATTTTTATTTTATCTGGCAAGTTTTCAAAAGCTTTACTGGAATCGAAACGGGTTTCATGAGACATCTTTTGGTATATTCCACTAAATTCCACGATCATGATTTATCCCAGCTTTTTTTGTTTAACATTTTTTTCAAAATACCAGTTATTTTCGGTCCCTCTATTTAAAACAGAAATAATCTTACGTTTTGTCAATTTAGATCACCTTAAAATTAGAACAAACATTTTTATAACAATTATGTTACATCCCGCCTCGACTTTGAACAACCTTATTAATCAAGTTCTACACAAATGACATATTTTTTTTAATTCCATTATTGCTCAAATATGTATGTAGGTATATATATATTTGGCTAGATTTTCGTACACGAGGAGAGCATTATAAATTCGGGAATCAGTAATATTCATTCTCCTTCAAAAACTGGTTATCCAAATGTTACATAATTCTTATGATTAATTTTTTCCCAAATTTCTCTCTAGTATCCAAGGGCTTTATGGGACTACATTAAATGTTTTGGAGAATGCAAAAATCCGCAGAAAACCGGCTTTTATAGTATACCTTCAACTTTCTAAAATATGTAAGCAACAATTATTAGCAATCGATTATAGAACAAGAGTTAATGTGGATGATGTGCTCAAAAGCAACATTTTAAAAATCATTGTTTAAGCATCGAACAAATGAATAATTTTACTGGTGTGTTTGTGAACGATACACTCTACAGTTCGCAAGCTTCCATGTTTTTCTTTTTATAAATGCAATAGATGGCCAGGAAATTTTTCTTAAATTATGACCAAATATATCGGAAATGAAAGTGCACGCAAATATTACATTTAGTATAGTTTTGCATAATTATTGTAGAATTTTGGTATGAGCTGAGTTAGATGAGCAAAAGACAACGAAATTCATCGATCGTTGTAGTTCATTTTATTTCACTTGAATACAAGAAATTCCTGTTACGCACGATGGAGTAAAACAATACTCTGGTTGCACCTTAAGATTTTTGGTATTTTCAATGAAGAAGGAAGTGGCAGTAGCACCATCCCTACCACCCGTAAAATGGCGCAAAAGAAATAATTGTGAAGTGGAGGATGACAAGACGTTGCGCGATATCCGGGCTAAATTAGAATCAAGGTATTTCATATTTTCTTGGATTAGATCCTGGTTGTCGGCTGATCGCTGGCGGTGTACGATCACCGAATGAATACGAACCTGTTGATCTAATGAAAATCAAGGGTTCGACATTCCATTACAGCACGTCCATCTATGCACGCAAAGTTTCGTTGGCGAAGTATACGTGATCGCTTCCAACAACTGCAGTAATGTGCACGCAATCCCCCATGCAACAGGATTATGTCGCGTACACGAAAGAACGTCTGCAATGGTTTTCGCAACGCCAAGCGGTGTATGAGCAGCGCAAAATTGCACGTTTACGCTTCAAACAGTATATTTGCACTGAGCGTGCAGTGCATCAATTGGCGAAAGAAATCACGAACAATACTCGTGAAACTCTGGTGTGTATTGGTTCGACCAAAATTGCTGCAAACTTGCCAATATGTGGCTACGTGCGGACGCCACTCACGAAGTTGTTGACGGCTCTTAAAGCACATTGTTCTGTCCTCGAAGTGGATGAGTTTTGTACAACGAAGTTGTGCAGCATTTGCCTGAGCCGGCGAAGCCGTCTCGGTCTCCAGTTTTGCAAAAACTGCCGTATCACGTGGAACCGGGACGTCAACGCCGGCCGGCAAAAATATTTTGCAAATTGACCTAGTCCAACTGCACGGCAGGCCATTGCACAGGAACTTTGACCGAAGTTCCCCCCTTCCCTGACAAAGGGAATAGCACGTAAACGCTTCGGCCGAAGCTTATTGCGTCGCAATGACTCACACTGAGGAGCTTACGGGGAGGGCTGTGGGCAGTGATCGTGCGCAGTGTACAACATTGCCCGCCGTTCATCTCCGTATAATGGAAGTAGGACAGCTTGTCGAAATTCTAAATTTATATTCAAGCCAATAACAGCTTATTAAATCAGTCAAAAAATAAAAACATTCAGGAAATGACCCTCAATAGAACTGGATCAACTCTATTTACACAAAACGACAACATGTCTGTAGTTTATGTTCACATCCAACTCACGCTGAAGAGAATCGCATCTTAGTTTCATATATCACCTATAGATGTCCCTTTTCTTACATTTTTGAAATTATATTCCAGTCTAGGTTTTAAGTGAAATGCAGGAGTGCACTAATTCATCTTGGAATATAATTTGGCTCTATCTACAGTGAAATTTGTGAATTCCTTTATAATTCAAATGTATACCATTATGCAATAATTTGCCATTGGATGTTTTTACACCCTCTTGCTTAAGCGAAACGTATATTGTCACACATCCCCATCCCTCAATCCTCTTACATTATTTCCTTTCTTGTAAAAAAATGTGTCCTTAAGCTTTCACTAAACGATAAAAAAGAAAACAAATAAAAAATAAATATTGACTTATGTATGTACACGGTGTTTCCGCCTAGGAGATCAATAGAGTAGGAGGTGATAGTACTCACCTAAACAAATAAAAAATTGTATGGCGAAAGTGACGAACCAGAGGGTCCAATATCAATTATTTGGTTTTTTTTTTTTTAACTGTATTAAATTAATTAATTGGAATAGGCTGTATTAAATTCAGTATTGGAAAAGGCGGGCTTGCTCAGCTTGCCCAAGGTGCCCTAAGGGCTAGGCACGGCACTGCGCCATACATAAAGAGCTTGACATCCAAATAAACACAATTTTATTTATAACATATATTTTTTCTTAGTAGGAATATTTGTATATTTAATATTAAAACTTAATTAATAAAAACAGTTAACTCAAAAAAGAATAGCACCACAAGACAGCTGATTCTCAGTCTAGCTCGTTTCACTAGAACCTAACTCAGTTCATGGAACTGTTATAATGATTCTGAACTGCTTATAAACTTAGCAACGATTAATAAGTTAAATTTTTTTTAATTTCTTCTGTTATTTTCCTTGAATTCATAAAATTTTGATATTCAAATTACTTAAAAATGCCAAAAATCAAATGTTTTGAAATTGTTAAAATTCTTAAAAAATTTCAAAACTCTACAAAGCCACCCCAGCGCTTATTCCGATCAACTAATTTGCATAGACCAATGATACTTTACTAATTCAAGCTATAATTAGCTTTGTAGGTATCTTGCATAAAAATGCATTTAAGCTAAGATGACTAACCTCCCATTTTGCAATCAAAAATAATTTTGAATTCCACAAAATTTTGGAAATTCACGGAAAAAATCTGAAAACCCACATACATATTATTATTGCGTCACGCACTTGACAATGACGATTCAGTAAAAGTAAAAAATGTTTACATAAGTAAACAAAAAACATGCTCAACCAGTTCACAACAGTATGATTATGTATAGTAAAAAATAAAATAGAAAAACCAATCTGATGTTATTACAAATTCGAATGTTGATGCAAAATTTGATTGCCCACCATGACCGGTGAGATAGCGAACAGAGTGAGCTTTTCCCACCAACTAGCATTTTGTTAGCGCTTTTCTCCCTGTTCTCTAGGTCAAGTTCAAAATTCGAATCTCGACTGTTGTTACATGTAGTGTACAATATTAAAACTTTGAAACGAAAATCTTAGCTTTTTGTTTTTATGTATATACCAATACAGATATATATATATATATATATGTATATCATATACATTTCAGCCGGTTTGCGCGCGCATGGCCATCCCCAGCAGTTATAAGAGCTTTTTTGTGTTACCTTTAAGTATATATTTTGTCTGTTTTATCAGAATCCTAACGTGACTTGAGTATTTTAAGCTATCCCAATCCCAACTAAGGATTCAGTTCCAATGTGAAAAGACCACTAGCCACTGACACTGTCAGCCTGACCGCGGTCGTAGTTAGTCGCGTGTTCTCTAAAAAGATAAGCACATTTAAAAACGTCCTTTTAAAAAACAAACCGGTTTTTATTAATCTTATTAATTATAATATAAAATATTAAAAAAAAAAATCAGTGTTGCCTATATATAGTATACTGCTGCTATATAAGGAAATAGTTCGTGACATAAACCGTTACTATATAGGTACTAATTATATTTGTTAAGTGATTATGCAAAAAAATAAATAAAACAATATTCAATAAGCGTTTAGTGTGTAAAAGTGTAAATTTACGGTGCACATTCTGTGAATTATTGTAATAAACTTGAGAAATTCTTTGAATTTGCTTTGTGTTATGCTGAACATCTGTCAATTGAGGAACTGGCAATGCTTTCAATGTGCTAATGTAAATCACTTTTTATTTAATAATAGTTTTTTTTTTCTATTTATTTTATAATTTATTCAAAATGATTTCACTAAATGAGAACTTTTCTTTAAAATTCTAATCATATAATTAATAACAGTTCTTGGTATTTTGCTTTATTAATTACGATATTACTAGTAATTGAGTACTTTTTTTATTATGTATATACTAACCGTGTCCGTCTAAGTTAAAAAAAAAATTGTTGGGGAGAGGAATTGAATATAAAATAATTTCCTCAAATTTCGATTAGATTAAGCTTTGCAGTCACGTTTAGATTAGGAGGGAGATTAAAGTTTTTTCTTTTTTGTTTATCTTTTTAGAGTTAAATAATTTATTAAGTCGTGAATAAAACCGGTATACTACTACTTACTACATAAATACATTAAAGATATATTAAAATTGTACCTTACATGACTATGGGATTCTACTTGGGTATACCAACATATTATATGCTACTCACATCGCACTTTATTCAAAGAGTACAAAATAAATAAAACTTAATCAGACTTTCAGTTTCTCTGTTTCTGATGTCATAATTTGGCAACATTTTGCTACAAAATTTTACAAAAATATTAGGGATGATGATCTTATTCTTAATGGTCAATTTAAGACTGGAATGAATCGCATCTGTGATTTATATTTTATTATATTATCAGTTTTCAGTCATTTTAATGATACTGTTGCATATGTATGTAAAAAGAGGAATATATATATATATGTATATCAGAATTCTACTGGAGCTAAGATTTGTGTCTTGAAATTTTTGATATAGTAGGCTATATACAATCTATATAATTTAAATAGAGGCTATTCTCTCCAGGATTATTTACTTATTAGTGTTGAATAAAAGGACAGCTAATAACGTGATAAAGTGAATAAAAACAAACAATCTCAAAAGCATTAAAATTCTATTTGTGTACATATATATATTATTAACTAAGTGTAGTGTCAACTGTTTGCCTGTTTGTTTGTTCTGTATGAACTATCGTACCTACTCTCCGATTTGAATAAAAATTTCGGAATATTCTTTATTTGATTATATAGTTTTTTTTTTTATATTTATGGACTATGTGTGTATAATCTTCTGTGGATGAAAAACAGATGTTCTATCATTAACTTTGGTATTCTTCACAGTTCATTATTAGGTCCTTTATTGTTTGTTTATAAATATCATGGTCATTTTCCAATACGATAATTATCTACATATATATGGCAACTTTATATTCAATTATCTTCTGATTGTGTTTGCTGTTCAATTGATAAGTTTTAGATTTCTTTTGCATTCCATCATTATATTACGTTTATATTAAGTTTAAAATACTCCGTTTTATCCATATATCTATTTCAGTATACGATTATTTTGAAGCGTCATGCTTAGGATTTTGTTCTTTAATTTATTACTGTCCCTTCCATATTTGAAAGTGATTTCTGTACGTACAAATGCAAAGCATAATATACATATATATTCAGGAGGAATGTGTTTGATAATTGCTATAGATTTTGATAGATATATTCGACTTTGTTTGACTTGATGTTGTTGGTTTTAAATAAAACTTTTTTACACATAAAGAAAGCAACCCAGTTCGCACATTTAAGTGATTTTTGAAATTACATCCCATTAAGGGTAAAATCCTTGTCGCAGGCATTACCAATTATCTCAAGATTAGACATCTTTTTTTGTACAAACAGTAGTAGGTACGATACTAAATACATTCAGTATATTCCACAGTAACATCTTGAAATCAATAATACTTAGCTGATTTTTGCTGTTTTGCGTTTTGATGGAAATAGGCTACGGTGAATAACTCACAATGTTAGACTTTCTACAAAAAAATTGTGGCCCTCCGTAAGGTTCAATACTAAGGCCTATGTTGTTCCGTTTATATTTTAATAATCTAGGATACAAATTCCGTAACACTGTTTAATTTTTCTGATAATGTTCAGCTTTATTTTTCTTCTATCCTTGAGAAAATTTTTGATTCTGGCAAGTTGATTATGCTGAAAAGAATAACTCATTTTACATAAATTGAAAAAGTTTACTTGTAGAGTTGAGATACTTACCATATCCGGACGCGAATTTCTCTGCTTAGTAACGACGAATTTTTCATTCATCTATTCTATACTTATGTACCTACATAAAAAAAAACAATATAATTTTTCATAAGTAATAGTTAAAATTGTTGCTTAGAGCTCTCAAATATAATCGGAATCAGAATCGGAAATACGATCCAAATAGCTCTCTCTCACTCTGTCTCTCTCTCTTTCTCTCACCAAAAGAAATCATGTTACCATCGATTGTCACATTAAGACAAAACCTTAGTTTACAATTAAAAAGTGACGCATTTCAGTTAAACAACTTCCAAACCTTCTGAATGTAAAAATCTGTTAAGTTGCTTATTACCAGTTCACAATAGAAATGTAGCTATGTATATTTACCATATTTCGTTTATTTAGACTAAAGTCTCAATAAATTATTGATTTTAGACAATTAAAATATTCCCCTAGTATTATAACAGTATTTATATTAATTTAATTTAAACGAATCAATATCGAAGTCGTCATTGAACCTACATAATCGTTTCTAAACATTATTTTCTTTACTCACGCATAAAATACAACCCACACAGTCTTTAAAAGTAACAAAAGCATGTTTAAACTATATATTTCAATACATGCAGCGGGGAGTATTCCTAGATAATATTTTCCAAGTAAACACTTAAAAACATTACTGAAAAGCATTGTTTGAAACTAAAAATGACTTCAGCAGAGATATGTATTTTTGAAAAAGAACAGATCGCACCCACTAATTATTTCAAATTTGATTTGGAACAGAGTGTTGCAAATCAAAAATATTTTGATTTCACCTTTAGAGCTCCAAGCCACAACTGATTTTCCTTAAAGTATCAAGAAACTTTTTCTTGGCTTTAAGTCACAGAAATGTATAATAAAAGTTAAAGAATATACAAATTATGATAATTTTCTTCTCTTCGATTAATGAATGTATTCAAGTTATACATATTTCATTTCATTTTTTTTTTTTGTACATGACTAAGCTTGCCATAATCTTATTTTAGTAAATATTTATCTTTTGATCTTTTTTCATAGAGAAAAGAAGTAAAAAAGAAATTGAAAACCTAAAGATGGAAACAAATTTTGCGTATAAATTATGTATTTTCATTCGGAATTGATTTTATTTGTTTATTTGACAGAGGCAGCAAATTGATTGGTGTAATCACGAAGAGTATTTAAAGTACCCCAAAGCGTATACCTTAAACTGGTCTGTACTGAAGAGTATTGGTTCCTGCTGATACGAAACGCAATGACCTTACAGCTTCCGAATCGTAAGGCATTATAAACTTTTTCTTTCGTGTCTTGAAATAGACTTCCTTGGGCTTTTGATACTTTTGCTACTACTTGATTTGAGTAATCTGAAAATAATCTTATCCTTCATCATTACTACATTAATATTTTCAGCAACATAGAAAGATCATAAAATTATACCCGATCTGAAAAAAAAAAGATTTTCCCAAAATTCTAAACTTTATTCTTTAAGCTCTATAAAAAATTAAGGGTAATTTATTATTCTTACAATCTGATTTACGAAAAACTTATTGCACTATTTACAGCGTTCTTTAACGTATTTATTGGTCTATCTAATGCTATTATTGTGTTTCTAGACTTTAACTGTATTAACCATGGTTTTTCATTAAATTTTACTTGCATAACAGCTCACTGGTTGTCTTTGCGGGCACAATGATATTGGGTTCCGTAGCTGTTAAGTTCAGAGTTCCTCAAGGATCTATTCTTGGAGCTTGTTTCGATATTTATAAATGATGTCCATTCAACTTCGAATCATATTAAATTGCATGATGATATGCTAACAATTCTAAGCTCGTCTTGTCGAATCGTTTATCCTATGTATGTATGTTAGTAAATTTTCTTTAAAACTCGATCAAAACCGGGTCCGTATTTTTTTTTTCATGTTTACATGTAATTAAAAAATGTCTGCCTACTTTCTTGTTATACAGTAGAATCTCACTAATCCGGCACTTCAATAGACCGACACGTCCAATAATCCGGCACCATCCGGCCGCGCCACCCTCTCCTTTCCGGATTATCCGAATGATAAAATCTTCTTAAATATCACCAAAATCCTTTCAAACTATTCATAATACTGTACGATGGAAATCGCTCTCTCCATGTTGTTCATGCAAGAGCGTTCTATACACATTCCTGTATCTGGAGAAAATCTGAAAGCAAAAGATGTCGATTTTTATAAAAAATTACCAAAAAGGATGACTTTCGTGCCAGTGATGGGTAGCTGGATAAATTTAAAAAGCGATTTGGTATCCGTCTATTAACCATATCGGGTGAAAAATTGTCAAGCGACGAATCTGCAGTGCAGCCAAGTATTTTAAAGACAAAGTAGAGGAACTGGGTCTTCTTCCTGACCAAATCTATAATGCAGATGAGAGTGATCTGTTCTGGAGACTGTTGCCCAATAAAACATTCGTATCCTCTAAAGAAGCGAGCGCACCAGGTCGTAAAGTGAGTAAAGATAGAATCACATTTATGCCATGTTCAAATGCTACTGGAACACACAAATTGGATTTGGTAGTGATTGGTAAAGCTAAAAATCCCAGAGCTTTTAAGAACATTTGTCTGCCAGTCTGCTACAAGATCCAATTTAAAAGTTGGGTCACGAGAGAGGTATTTAGTGAATGGTTCCATAAAGACTTTGTCCCAGAATTGAAGAAGTTTATGAAATATCCAACTTGCCCATAAAAGCTTTACTCGTACTTGACAATGCTCCAGGCCACCCAAATGAACAAGAACATATCCAAACCATCTTCCTACCACCAAACTGCACACCTTTATTGCAGCCGATGGATCAAAATGTTATCCAGAAAGTAAAGTCCTTGTATAAAAATAAATTGCTCATCCATATTATTTCTCGGGATGGTGACATAAGGCAGAGCGTCAAAGAATTGAAGTTGAAGGATGTTGTATTCTCTCTCGCTCACGCATGGAGCTCTGTTTCACCTGACTTAATCCAATCATCATGGAAATAGCTATGGCCTACAATGGATGCTGTATCACAAGAAACAGAATTTTCGGATCCTGAAGATAATCTACCTATTTCCGATCGGTTGCAAAATTGATCAGAAAGAGGATTCGAGACAAGTGAAAAAGATTTAAATTCTTGGTTTGAGGGGACCGACGAAACAGTGCAAATTATGACAGATGAAGAAATATGTGAAGCAGCACAAGAAGAAGAAAGCCTTGTAGAAATACTGGAGCCACCAACTAGTACAACTGTAAAAGTAAAACCAGATACAGCATTTAATTGTTTCAATACCTGCATAAAATGGGCTGAAGAAAACTGTGTATCTGCTAAAGATATTATAATTCTTCGAAACATGCGAGAAAATGTTTTTAAACAAGGACTACAAGTTGTACAAAGACAAACCGCCATTATGGATTATTTTAAAACTATGTAATTAATTTATTGTGAAATATCTTACAGTTATAAAAAAAACGTGTAGAACATTAACACAAATATATTGTGTCCCCTTTATGAACTGCTTTATTTTATCTATTATGAATTTTTCTATACAATCCAGTAATCCGAACATTCTAATAATCCGGCACCCTCTAGTTTTTAATAGTGCCGGATTAGTGAGATTCTACTGTACTTGGCTGTGACTTGGATATAACATATCTTGAATATAGAACTTCTCATATGGTAGATTTATATAACATTTTATATGGACATACATTCAAACTCCCAATTAGCTAACTGCAGAAATGTTGGACTTCTAAAATCAAGTCGCACATTGTAGAGCCACATATATTCTCAAAGCCTCAAGACTGTCAATTTTTCTTCGTTGATGGCATCCAATTATGGAACAGTATCTGCCGTGATCAAATGAAATTCTCGAAAATCTTTCATCTTTTTTACTTCGCTACAAAGTTTCAATTGGTAAATATTTGAATAATTAATTATTTCAACTAAAGCTCAGTAGGTAAATGATGCAGTTATTTACATCTTTATGACTCATTGCACGCAATTTATTAAATAAATAATATTAGAAATGTGACACCAGAAAATGAGTCAGTCAATTAACTGTTTGCGATGTTATTTTTCTGTTGGATTCACCTATAATTAGATAAGCAAAGATTCGCTTTCATTCCCAAGAAAAATAGTTACATTAATGATGCACGAGATAAAGAACTTCTGATTTAACAATAGTGTTTTAAAAATATAACCACAGACAGCTCTAAATAGCTTTAATCATTGAATATGTAATGAGTAAAAACCACAAAAGTTTTTAAAAAATAACATGACCTTAATTAAGTATGCAAAATTTATTAAACTCGTTTTTTTTGTTTTCTTATAACAACTTATGTACCTACGTAAAAATTTATTTACATATGATGTATCCTCAATCGAACAAACTTAGGTACGTTTAGGTGATTTGGTCGATCATTGTGCAGGAACCTATAAGCCGCGTATCGATCAGCAATCAAGTAAAAAAGCTAGAATATGTCTAAGACCAATTCTTTTCATACCCTAGCCTAGATGAATGCTCATATGTAATTTCGTATCGTCACCCATCCGCATCAGTTTGATTTCTGAAATAGTTTTTTTCTAGAACTGTGCCTCAGTACAAAAAAGAAAAACATCTAGGACTGATCGTTTTCACAGTATACGTAAAAAACCTAATTTTTTATATGGCAACACCAAGAAGAAGTTGCCCGATTGGTCACATTTTCGAACTTAAATTTTACTTTTTTTTTAAAGCCCGTGTGCAAAATTTCCGCACTCTAAGTAAACGCGTTCTCGAGTTATCGTGAGGACGGACAGACGGACATGCAAAAATCCTATTAACTTCGATTATTATGCGTGGGTGTCCCACGCATTTTTCTGTGCGTTACAAGCGGAATGACAAACTTAGAATACCCTATGATATCATCTAGGGTATAGAAAGGAAAAGTTATCCGACTTTAAGGAAGGAATTCGTTTGAAACATTCTTTCGGTTGTACTAAATGAGTAAATACCTAATTTTACTCGTTAAATAATATCAGTTAGGTGTAAATAGATATGCTGAGTACGTACTATTGATAGGTCGCGCCCATTTCTCCTTACAGTCTTTGAAACGATTCCTCCTCACTCAACAGGATATAAAGATATTAAAAAAAAAATTGTCTTCCCATTTTAAAAAAGCAATTCCCGACTGTTTAGTTGATTTTAATATCGGAAATGAATAGCCACAAAAGAGGCATTTATCAAAATCACACTGTTAAATAATTCGTATAAATCCCCATTTATGAATAGTAATCGAACTTAAACTTTTTAATAAATCCTAGTCTCTCGAGAGCCGCTTTTATTTCAGTCTTTAGTATGTTGTTCAAACAAAGGATAATCTGCAAAAAAGGACAACTTAATGGTTACGAAAATAAGTTATATGGAGACAGGTTTAGATTAATATAAATCAAATGTGATTTGGCAAACTCTCAGCTACATCGGAAAAAAAAAATCACACTGACAATATTCAAACTCGAAATAGTAGGTGACTGGTATGATTTCGATTTGTTCTTTGACCTCTATACTCTAGACTCTCTTTAAATACTCACCTTTGTCCATTCCTACATACGTACATATTTGTTTTTACACAAAATATATCCAACAAAGTGGTCTAGCCACTACAATTGCTAGATATGATAAAAATTTTCGTCTTTAACTTGGAAAGTATTCCGACGACACATTTCCAGATTAGTATCTTTGTCCATGGCATTTCCACAAGTTCCGAGCAAAGTATTAATGTTTCAACCAAGTACATATTTGACATTAAAAAGTAAAGTCATATTTTCTAGCACTACAAATATTTTTTTACTTGGTTTAACATTAAATTTCATCAGCCATCAGTAACATAAAATTATGGACAAGAGAGATTTAATCTTAAATTGGCGTGCATCTGCTCGCACAAACACCATCTACATATTCATTCCATTCTCACAACTATGTAATTTTATTTAATTAACCATATAATCAGCAGCACAAACTTAATTGTTTTTTAAAAACTGACTGCAAAATCTCTTCGCCAGCTATGAGAATATAAACAAATGCGAGGTTTGAAATTTAACCTTTCCGAAATTGATAAATATTTATAATTTTTGATAAAAGTAAATAAATGTCATAGAATGAAATTAACCTGTAATTAGATAAAAATTCCTATCACGAGGAATTTTACTTAAAATTAATTTATATGAAAAACGTAGAAGATTGTCTCATCTATCGAACTTGTTTAATATTTCCAAGTGTGTGGTAAATAAATTCATTTATAATAACAAAAAACCATATACATTCATATACCTACACTATTACGCTATTATACATACAAATGAACTAGAAGTATAAGGTAAAACTCTCAATAAATTAAGAACTATTTTAATACTAACTAGTTAGATTGAATCTTCAATTCTTAAAGAGGCTCTTCCAAATGATGACTAATGGCATGGGGATTTCCCAGCACGAATCATAATTTTAAGCCGGTCGCGTTTTTAGTTCGGTCACCATAACAAATTATTAAACTTAACTTATTATTAACACTTGTTGTTTATCCATTTTATTAGCAATATTGAAATTGCAATTTTATTCGTAGGTACAAAACATAAACATTGAGAGTAGGTCAGTGCCCATAATTGTGTGAAGTGAATGTAATCTGTACACCAGAGATCCAAATGATATCAGCTACCTTGTCCAAGGTCAAAGTCCAGAGAGAAATCTAAAATCTTTAGAACAAATTTAAGTATCTATGCTAAAAAGAAAATTATATTTTGATTATGCTTTTTAACTATTCTGAATAATAAAATACATACCTCAATCTATATGTTCAGAACTTTATGTTCTT
The DNA here is from genome assembly GCA_963930735.1 of Dioctria linearis. Classification (NCBI taxonomy): domain Eukaryota; kingdom Metazoa; phylum Arthropoda; class Insecta; order Diptera; family Asilidae; genus Dioctria; species Dioctria linearis. The sequence goes on along the minus strand of OZ005744.1, from coordinate 26,429,650 downwards.
CAATCTATCAAGCTTTTTTCTTACGAAATAGCTCTAAATTTGATAAACTTGACATTGCTATATTATATGTGCGAGTGGGTCGTTGACATTGGTTAAGATTATACGTCTGATTGTATAACAGAAATGATTTATACTGTCCCAATGCCTACATACATTTTATTTACTTGAAAATGTCAATTTGTAAGAGAGTTTATCTTATCAAGAGTACGTGCAAGTCAGTAGCTGATCAAAATTATATAACAATGTCTGTTTACTTTCTTTCTATTGTATTATTCAGAGATTATTGTTATGACTGTCAAGAAGGAAAAAATAGTAAAGTGAAAGTTATGTTGTATTAGGTAATTAATGAAATATGTAGTAGGATACTCTCCTTAAATCGATAACAATATTAGTTGGATTTTCCACATGTTGTACATGTTCATGTTCATCCTAGAAACATACAGATTGTATGAACAAATTTAATAAAAGCAATAAAATAACTATGTAGATACAAAAATTGATAGGATATGAAATATTAATTTATTTTTTTCTCCATTCATCTCTTACAGAATTATAGATTTACTCTTCTCTGCTACTCTCTAACTCTTGTTTGATGTAACATAATAAACTAATTTCGTTTTTTCAATCTAAGATTGTTCAATTTTATTTTGAAAATAGTTAGAAAACACCATCTATATGTATTTCAACTATGACACCCTCAACATGCCCACGAATTGGAGAGAAAATCATGAAATTTTTATAAGAAAACTTAGGATAGCGTATATATATCTGTGATGCATTATACATATAATATGACATGGAGTTTTTCATATCGAATATGAAAAGCCTCAAATCTTTAGCTTAAAATGATCTCCTTCTTCATCTGTATACCGCAAATGCAATCTTTTTGCATTTTTGCTTTCTTTCTGTTAGATATTTCAGCGAAATGGCTTAAAAAGATCACAGGAAAAATTGCTACGTTTAAGATTTACTGAAATTTGACGTTGAATGTGGGGATGGAGGAGACTCCTCACAATCGTGGACAAAATACAACCATAGCCACTCCGTAAAGACCTAATTTTTTCACATGAAAAAGTTCAGGAAAAAGTAGCCTTTAATTATTTAACATTTTACTAATACCCAGGGGCGAAAACAACCCCAAAAATAATTCATTTATTTTTTTTCTATAAAAATGTTGAAAATTCGTATCGCTCATTGTTTTAAAAGCGCACTAAGAATAACTTAAATTCATTCGGCGCCAATATAAAAAAAATTGTGCCTTTTTCTGAAAAGTAAAAAGGATTAGGAATAGCGTAAATGGAAAATTACAACAAACATTTTTCAGGAAAATTAACAAAAACCAATACGTAAGGTGACGGAAAGTTTACAATATTTTTCGCAATATTTACATATTTGTAGTATACACTATTTACTATTACTATTTACTATTTGTAGTATATACTATACACTTTTGCCGTTGAAAATCAAGACTGAAACTATGGGTTAAAAAAATCAAAAACAAAGATCTTAAATAATAATTGATCATCGTTAAAATGCTGGTTCAGTTGTTAACTATTATTAGGCGCGTGTAAATTTATACAGTCGTCATGACTAAATTTAGTCGTTCAATACAGTCTTCCATTAATTCAATGGAACGACTAATATACATATGTATATGTATGTATGTAACTGTACAGCATACATTAAAGAGCAAAGTGCCCAAAATAGATCCTTGAGGGACACCACAAGTAGAGGTATATGGCAAATCTAACGAAAAAAGACTCCCAAATTATTTACCCGCTGTTATCTACCAGACAAGAAACTGTCGATAAAATAAACTGCAGTTAAAACTGGAGATTAGGCAACTTAATTTAATTCAATTGGAATGCTTTACCAAACGATTATCACAAGTGAAGTTACTGTCCCACCCAAGTAACCTCGTTCTCAGCCCCTCACATACCCACCATTTGCGTCAGTACGAAAACGATTTCCACGGACTTCAACTTTTTGCCGAAGTAAACCTTAGAAATAGTCAAGTTGAGAGTATTTTCTGCAATTAATATTACAAATGACTACATACATCAAAATTTGTACCAATTGCAGAAAATATACTCAATTTATGTATTTCTCAGGTTCCACTACACTACACTACAAAGTTTAAGTGCGTGGAACTCGTTTTCATACTGACATAAGTAAACTGGTGGGGTTGTCAGGATTAAGTAAGGGCTGAAAAACCTTCGGACAGTAACCTCTCTTGGAAAAACCATGCTTTAAAATCTTAAGCTGCAAACCAGTTCCTTTTACCCAAATTTTTTCTCGCTACACAACCCCAAATAAAACATTTTACTTACAATCTGTGCATCAGGTGTAAAAAGGAAGGAGTTTTCTTCCTAGAATGCCTGGACACAATTTTTCATGCTATTGATATAGTCCAGCGATTTATGATCTTGTTTCTTTTCTTCTTCTTCTTTATATAAGGGAAAGAGAAAAAGGAATGTTTAACTAGAATTTAATTTAAATTCTCTATTTCTCATTTCAACACCTGTCGCACACAACATAAATATCAAAACCAGAAAAACGTAATAGCATTTATTAAAACGCGCATGCGAAATAGTATTAAAAAATCAAAACGACCTCTACAAAAATTTCACTTTCATGCGTGGTTTCCCCGAAGAAAAATGAATCACTAACAACAAAACCAGCAGTAGCTTCCGAGAAATTCCAAAACGGGTCAACATTTCAAATGTTAACAAGTGTTGTGTTGTGGGGGAAGCTCTAGGTGATAATCAACGTAAATACTTACTACATTATACCTACCTGCCAAGTTATCATGGAACTTTCTTTGAGGCAGTTACCAATATCTGACGTAAAACCGATATTACGGCTGCTTCAGTCGTTACATAATTTTATTGTAAATCTGTGTTGGAGGGGTATGCTATAAAAATGGGAAGCTCAATTTAATGCGGATGAAAATTTATATACACAAACTAAGTGTAGGGAATTCCCACTAGAAGTATGAATGATGATAGATTTATTACAGCTATGGCTATACATAGATATTGTAGTACAATGTAATTGATACTTACAATGGGAATTTTATATCGCGATTATTATACGGCAGTGTTGCTGATAACACCACGGAAATCATAACTTCTGTCATTGGCGGTAGATGAGTTTATGAGTTCATATGTAATTACAGGTCAATTATTTAAATAGTTGTATCACGGAAAAATATCGTAAATAATTTAAATTTATTCTGTGTTTTTTTTTATTTTGTACAATAAATAAATGTCCAGTGTTAATGCCTATATTAGATAAATTCTGTGGAAAATTTAATTTTATGGGAAATTTCAAATTATCTATTTATTATGTTCTTATTAATTCCTCTAGAGCGATAAAACTGAATTAAATATTTTATTCACGTGGACTTTTAAGAATTTTTTCGCCTACACCAATAGAATATGTGGGTAGGTACAACATGACAAATAAATTCACACATTTTCACGATAGTCGATTAAAAATTTGAAAATACATTGAACAAATGTTTATTTATCTCATACTCGAGCGTGATTAGTTCCATAACAGCTGCGAAAGCTTTCACATCTAAAGATATAAGGCAGAAAGCATACACCCTGTAGATCTACGGTTCAGGCTATTGTATACAAAAATATTAAGATATTTTGTTTGCCCTTCTAATGTTTTTAGGCGGATCCTTATATGCTTTATTAAATTATTGGTTTTGCCATGTTATTTGTCTTCATTATCAGGTTATCTTTTTTTGAAAAAAAAAAAAAATGTTCTCGAATTTGGTGGGGTTTGTAAAGTGGACGCTAAATAATGAAAATCGTGCATTGCATCTTCGACGAGTACACTTATGTCTATTGAGTTTAGTCAGTACTTTATTTCTTTAGTAGCTCCGAAGTTATCTTTTATGAGAGATCTTTTCTGTATTTTGCCTTTGTTTAGTATTTCTCCTACTACTCCTAATTCAATTCCCCATCAAATGTGACATCCTATGAATATATCAAAATAACATTATAAATTAAAAATTACTAAAAGTTCAACCATTAAATAGTCTAGGAAAAGAAAGAGGAAATGTCAATGAAATTATTATTACGTTGGTAATATAAAAAGTTAGACAAAAATAATTTGAGAAAACTCACAAAATAATCAATAAAACAAATTATCACTGGTCCAATTATAGAGCCTTGAGTTACTCCAAGGGATTACGTAAATGGTTCCTTTTTCACTATCCTATGTAATAAAAATCATTTAAACGCAAATCTGGCAGATGAAACCATATTTATAAATACAAATAACCCGATTGGAAATTTGCTGAGCTCTTCTCCTCAGGATCAAAGAAATGTTCCGTCAGAGCTTCCTCAGTAAGAACAAGTAAAAACTCTAGAATTGGTCTAAGATCAATTCTTATGATACCGTAGATAAAATCCCGTATATAATTTCGTATGCTCACCCATCTGTGCGAGTTTGATTTTTGAAGTGGTTTTTCGCATATATTTCTATAACGGCTTGTCAGACAGTAAAAATGATTATACCCAATTTTATAGGATTTCATATTCTGAAGAACTTTTCAGTACAACAAAAATGTGTGGCACTGATTGCTTTCACAGTACACGTAAAAATCCTAATTTGTATATGGCAAAACCGTCGGTTGTCCGATTTAGTCCATTTTTGAAATTTTATTTACTATTTTTATGAAAACGCTATATACAAAATTTCTGCTCTCTACGGTGACGGGTTTTCAGGCAGTGTCCAAATATGTAGTGAAAAACGAAATTTTTGTATGGCAACCATACGAAGAAGTTATCCGATTTTCCCTTTTTCGAACTTAAATTTCCTTTTTTTTTTTTAAAGTTCGGGTGCAAAATGTCAGTTCTCTAAGTACATGCGCTCTCGAGTTGTGAGGACAGACAGACGGACGGACATACAAAAATCAAAATAACTTAATATTATGCGTGATCTTGATGTTGATCTTTTTTTTATATATTTAATATCAGGAGATACCCTATGATGTAAAGCACAGCATGTCAAAAAGAAGATAGGGAAAGGCATTGGGAAATGTGACGAAAGTGGCAGAGTTGCTGATGTATGTCGCTCTTAGCCGTTCGCAGATTGCATGCCAGAGGAAAGACTGTAGATGGTAGACAGTTCCACGTACACAGTTTCGGATAAAAAAAGTATCACAGAATTTTACTGTATGGCCGAAAATAATTTGAGGGTTAAAAGGATGTGCGTGAGTGCAGGAATCATTCTGCAAGATATGTAGCGATAAAGGAACGAAAGGCATCCAACATTACGGCAGTGCTCGTATGAGTCGATATGACAATTCATTGCCAAATCACCCATGAGCTTGAATGTTTTCTTTTAGACAATATCCAATGAAGCTTATGTGGTTTGCGACTAGCCCCGGTACACGGTACAAATATGGGAATTGTATTCCATTCTAGATCTGATGTAGGACTTGTAGAAGAGTGCTAGATTCAATGGGCTGAAATATTTCAACAGAGAAGATATGATCTGACCAACTTAACTTACTGGAAATATTAATGCCAAGAATGCATAAGCACGGTGTATGTATCGTAAATCAGTGCTCCGTAAAAAAAACAGGAGTGAAAAAATTATGATCTTCTTTTAAAGAGATGAGACAGCTTTGGAACTTAGATGCATTGAATTCGATGCGATTCGCTATGCCCGAAGCGAGGATATTTGCAAGATCGTTATTCATTGATCTAATCATGCAATCTCGTTTGACAGATGTGGCATTTTCTCTGGATTCTGCAAGAGTATCCAAGGAGTAAGCGAAATCAAGGGTACAGTTATCGGCAAGACTATAGATGGGATTGAAAGGAAGATAAAGCAAATCATTAATGAAAATTAAGAAGAGAGATTGAGAGATAACAGAGCGCTGGGATACGCAGCCATTTATAAGGTGAGGTTCTGATGAAACGGCATCTAGTACAACCTGTATTAGGTGACCGGATAAAGAAGAATGATAGAGGAGGGGAGAGTCCATGTGCTTTGAGTTTGGCTAAAAACGCAGACTCTATTAGAGGCCTCTTAAATATCTAAGACAACGATTTTGGACTCACAAAAATTTTGAAAACTACAGTTCCAACCTTCAGTGAGAAAAGTCAGCAAGTCTGCAGATGAGCGTCCAGTCCGGAAACCATATTGGCGATCGTTGATGAGTTGATTGGTTTCTAGATACTTCTTTAATTTGGAATTAATAACAGATTCAACCACCTTTGAAGGAATCGAAATGATTACAATTTGTCGATAATTTGAGGGATCGCTATTCTCACCTTTCTTGGGAATAGGCTGAACGTGACCTAGTTTCCAAGCAGCTGGAACTTTTCATGTTGAATAGGACAAGTAATATAGTTTGAGGAGCAGAGGCTTAGCCAAGGATGAGGCGCAGCTTTTAATTAACAAGGGCGAAAAATTTATCAGGACCTGCGGCATTGGGGACGTTGATGTCTGTTGGAAGACTTGTTTTTGAAGCGATTCTAGCCGCCAAAATATTAGCTTTATCCAGGGGGGATTTGACAACCACTTTACTATACTGTTAAGTAGTGTGAAAGTATAGAGGAACCTCTGTGGCTATAGGGATTTTATCAAAAATGGACGACCATAGTCGTATCCACTTATACATAATCGTGTCAAAATTCAAATACGTAAAATATTTGCAAAATATATAACCTCTTTACAATTATAAATTATTATATATATTTTAATTATTTAATTTTGTTTAATATTCTCTAAATATGGTTCAATGTAAGTATACTATGGCCTCCGTGCTTGGGATGGATTTCTGCTGTTCCCCCTGTTTTCAAAAAAAAAAAAAAAAAAAAAAGTATACTTACTCCACAACAATTATAATTGCTTAAAATTATTCAAAAAAAAAAAATCGACTGAGAAACAACTCGTAAAAAGAACTTAACTCTACATAGTACGTAAATTATATTTATTTTTTAATTGCTTCCATTAATGGATTATTGTCTTTTTTTTTACATTTTATCATACTACATACAAAAAAGAGATCGCCATAGATTTTTATCTGTTTTCAATTAGTTTCAAAAATTCAATATGAAATGAAACTTATATAGAAGAAAGAAAGATCAGATATGTACGCATGCCTAGTTAGAGTTGTCTTGCTTAGAGACCACATTTTTCCATATTACCATCTGCGCAAACAGAAAAAAAAATACATCAACAACTTTCAGATAGTACAAATTAAGCACCTGATCGTAGATATTAGATATATGTAGGTAGGTATAATTCTGCTCAGCATCGATTGCAAAAAAAAAATATTGTATTTAGTGTGAACATCAGATAGCCCACCTATATCCTATAATTTATTAGTTTTCGACTGCTTACCGCTATCAGCCGTAGAAATTCATAGGTCTGAAATAAAAAAATAAATAAAATTGAAAAGTCATCGAAAGCGACAGATATTTTATACACATTGGTATATAAATACAAACACTCAAACCAGCAAGCTGATCAGCTCATTAAAAGCTGAATATTGGTCTGGTCATAAATGGATGAATATCACTAGCATGATCAGCGCACCGCGCCGCCGATCCCGATCGCGTCGCGATGACTGTGAATTCTTATTCGTCGAACTTGTATGAGTGGATCGACGCGCTGTAATTACAATAATAGATATGTGAACTGGCCTTAAACGTACATACATATGTATATATGTATGTCTGAAAAATTGCTGGACAACATGGAATAAGAGAGATATAATTATGCAGAAAGATTGAATTAAAAATAGAGCCTCTCTTGAATGTGTGATCATGTTATATGAACGCGGCGGCGGCGTGCTTGTAATGAAAATGTACCGCGGCGCGCGGCGGGACAGTGTATGATTGTATGAAATTTTGCTTTGTAGCTTTTTATACAGAAACTATACACACGTTGCTATACCTTGCTATATTTTGTACTATCCGTGCGACGACAGTACACGAGAATTGAAGCGCAAATACGATCGCGAGAAATAATCTTTCACGTTTTTGTTTAGTTTAGTTCTTTTTGGTTTTTTTTTTTTGGTGTAAATTCTGCGCGATCTTTTTTTTATATAAATACTGTGATTTGTATAAATAGGGAAGAAAAAAAAACTACTCCATGAATCTTTCTTTCATCTCTGTCACACTTGAATTTTACAGATCAAGTTTCAAAGTTTTTGTTTTTATAGTGCTTCTTGACCTGTGTTCCACCAGTGAAGTGAGTGCGAGTCGATTTTCAAGTCAGTCACTAATATAGATTTTGTCAACACTCGAATGATTCCAGTCAGGCAGACAGAGTTTGCAGCTTCAATTCAATATAGAGTATATGATTGTAGTTGTAACTTGCTGCCGCCAACAGTGTTTTGACTTTCAGTTTAGTTTTCACACTCAACTAACAAAAATCGAAAAGATTGACAGCGTTTCGTGTGGAAAATTGTGTTTCTTTTTTATTATAATACTTATACAATATTGATTAGGAATTATTTTCAATAATTTTTCCTAATCGTGTGTACCGGTGTAGTGCTGCTAATCAATATTAAGTATACATATACTGAACAGATAATTCGCGTGTACGCAGATTATGTGGTGCCCTTTAATTGGTAAATAGAGAAATATTTTAATAGAAAAGAAATTCCCCGCGCGTGCGTGCGATCTTTTACCGATAATATTAAAATTGTTTAATAATTTTTAACGTTTTCCTTATGTTAAGTATTATAAAGGCAAGCCACATTGTGTATAATCATATCCGGCATAATATACATACATATACATGAAATATATAATTAAAGAAAAAAAAAGTGATTATCCAAAAGCAAAACTAGCCTTATTATTTGGATAATTTAAAAGTGTTCGTAGTTGTATTTTTTTTATTTATTTATTATTATTTTTTTTTAAAGTGAAAAAGTTAATTTGCGTACTAATCTTATTTAATCCGTTTTATATTTTGTTTTTGGTTACCAACAAGAGTGTTAGTGGTAATATGTTGTATTTTGATTTGCATACCTAATTAGTTTTTTTATTACATATTACATTTCATTACTAAACTTTAAACTATTTAAAAACAAAAACTACACAATTCGAATTAAGTATTGTAACAGAGTGTCTGAAACATGTTTTACGTTGCTTTTTTTTTCTTATTGTATTTGTGTTTTGTTTATCCGATCATATGTTACATTACTACCATGTTTTTTTTTTCATTATATACATATATATCATATGTACATATAAGTTTACCCACTGACAATAACCTGTGGCGATTTTAATATGTATACATATTCGTATAAATATAATGAAAACGACTTATATTTACATATTTATCTCGATACACGGAAGCACAAAAAATTCCTTAGATAAATACAATAATGATTTGCATAATATTTAACATTAGAAATCAGTCAAATGTGTTTTTAAAATTCCCTACCCAGCTGGAAATGGAAAGGCTGAGTTATGCACTCCGAAAAAATTCTATGATTCTCAGATACCCAGTTTCATTTCATTTATGTATTGATGTCCTATGACGCGAAAGTGACTATACAAGGTGTTCCGTGCGGTCTGTAACCCGAAAGCTATGGATGCTTAGACAAGCAGACAGTGAGGAGGGCAATCCTAACGGCTTCGGAGATAACGGAACTTGTTTTTCTAGATTAGACTCTAACTTCTGAAAGTTACACCCTATGATGATGATTTTATATTTGTTAGATTGACAATCGTTGGCTATAAACTTTTGTCCTCTTCCACTCCATTTTGAAGTTAAGACTCAACAAACTTAAAAGTTCGAAATTTTAACTTGTTTTTTTTTTGTATTTAAGTAGGTACTATTTTTATCAAAAAACACTGTATCAACAATAATTTTTCATATTGGATTTAAAAAGCCCAAAAGCTTGGCTTTGAACTGACTTATCACACTTTGTACCCGAATTGTAACCTTTTTCTTAAGCAAATTTCTAACAAATTTTAAATCATCATCATAGCGTGTAACCTTCAAAAGTTACAGGGTGATCTATAAAAACATATTCAAAAATCTTGTCTCATTATCTCCGAAAACGTTAGGATTTACCCCCCCCCCCCCCTCACCCTTGTTTAAGCACGACCCCATCCATAATCTTCGAGCTCCAAGCCACTCACCCTATATATTCACTTGCACACCTTACCTCTGTATGACCTGTAAGGTGAAAGGAAGTCTTCCTTATTATATATTTGGAAGGTTAAAAGAAGCATTCCTTTTTAATTCTGTGGAAGCATTAATTCCGCCATATCAGGAAAGTGTACGGAAACATTTTGCATAGATTTTCCGGAATATTGAAAATCAATTTATATTCACAGGAAGATGGATGGAGTCATTCTTTCTGTTTTCACTGAGTGGTAAAGGGAAGTATTTGTCTGCTTTTTTGGGAAGGTATGAAAAATAAACACGTTTTCACTTCAGAAACTCAGTTATTAGTATTTTTTATTTAAATATAAATTATTCTAAAATATGTTAATGCGCAAATAAAAATATTTTCCACCTGTAATCACGCGTAGGTACTTCGCCTTGCTTCATGGTTCTTAGAAAAACTATGAAACTATATAAACTACGCATTTTCAACCTACACGCATCTTCTTTCGAATTAACCTCTGAAAATGTAACCGCACAAATTTATACCTCATTTCGATAACAACAATGAATATCTGCCTCTCTAAGTATTCATTTAAATGGTCAACATAACATGATCAAAAATACGACGCATCAATACATTACGCTTGCCTTCCTAAACAAGTTCAACGTAAGTTCTATTCATGTACTCATTACTAATGAATTCCAGGTAATGCTTACATTAAACCTTATCTAAGTCAGGCATTACCATTTTTATCGCTGCGTATTTTCTTAGTAATAGAAACGACATTAAATCATTTGTGTTCATAAGAAAAAATTTTCATTTTATTCTCATGAAGAAAACTCTATTCAAGTAAATTTTTTCTTATGTTATATAACCGATATAGAACTACACAGCAAATAGCTCCGACATAGTTCCTACATATCTACATACATCTACTACAAGAATTTCATAGTAAATATTGAGGTTAAATTGAGTGTAATAATAAATATGCATCTACTGAAAACCTGTCCACATATGTGTATGTAGCCCATGAGTTAATTATTAGTTAGAAGGCGAAATATAGATTCTGTAAGGTAGTTGAGTATATTTTAATATGAAAAAACTGCTTTTCGGCTTTAATATATAAACATACAAACATAAATACATATTTAACTCTTCAATACAACCTAGTTTTATTATAGTTACGAAACTTATATAAACTACATTTGCAATGAAAGTACTTTGTCTTTTATATTATTACGCGACTAGGTAAAGATAGTTTTCATTTAACCAATTTTAATATTAGTAACTGCAACTTATGATGCATAAATAACGTACCCTAGATTACATAAAGTTTAAATGGGTTTAAAATTGACAGACAGGTTGGAGATTAGAGAACATAAGATCACTCCGATGGATTCAGTTTTAAATGATTATTGGCAGCCCAACGCGAGATATTTTCCAATTCGGAAACTATACGTTTTAAGCAATCTTCTAGGTCTGCTAATTTCAAACTGCACATCATCAGCATAGAAATGAGTATTGCAACTTTCAATAGAATTGGGCAAATCATTTATAAACATACTGAGTTGAGCAGTAATGGACTCAATGTGGACCCTTTTGATATACGAGGGAGTTTTTTTTTAAACCCAAAAATTCGATTAATTTTCGACAGAGTCACCTTTTAGCACTTTACCAAAAGGTTTTCCAACTTTCTTTAAAAAAAAAAAACGATTTGCATAATAGGCTCTTTCACCGATTACCTTCCCGTTCCACTGACCAATTTCTTCATATTTAGAAAGAGAAATAGAAGTCGCAAAGGGCTAAATCTAAAGAATAGTTCATTGTAGAGCGTAAAATATTCCTCAAATCAGAGTATTTGGATAATGCTAATATCATTAGATTTATATTCTCCCAATGAAGCAATGTAATCTGGATGAAATTTTCTTGACTCTTTTCCTTAGTCTTGATCTGGATAGTTCGGATATAGCTTGCAGATCCTGGGTATCCGGATATCCAGATATTAGCAAATCCGGATTTTATTTTCAGTTCTAGTTCATAACTGCGTTCAACTATGGCAATTGCAGACATGTGAGATCATCAATTGCCGTGGTAGAAATATTTTTTTTTTTTAATTTACTTTAATCCAACTCCATAGCTGCAAGTTTTTAAAAATCCTTAAAAAATTGTTGATCACTTTTATATCACCTTTTCAAAGTCTATTCGCATTATTTATATACATTCTTTGATAATGTTCAGAGCAATATTATTGTAAATCTTTGTTCGGTTGACAACACAAAATAAAATATATACTGATTCAATTGATTACCACCAATTATATCGAAGTGTTACCCTCCAAAACCAAAATGTTACAAACAAAAATTTGACAGTGATTGGCACCATAAAATCTGTAAACCCCCCAACATGTAGACTCTGGGAAAAAATAAAATAAATTTTTATCTTCGACAAAACCGCAATAGTCGAAGTTAATAATATAAATATAAAATTTAACATTTTCAATCAAATAATTTAAATATTTCTTTGCGGTTTTGATTTTCCCAATTTGACAGTTCCAAACCGGTTAGAACTGGTCAAGCGTTTTTATAATATTAATGTTTACAGTAAATCGCTAATTAATCAACAAAAGAAAAATACCTACAAAAATTCAAAACAACACTTAAATATATACAAAACAGTTACATTTGTATAAGATAATCTCAAGATATGCGCCTATACGAAATAACGCACATTAATACCCTGATAGTATTAAACTCACATCTTTAGCTCATTTCGCGATTATTTTGTAGAGCTCTTACTCTCGCAAAAGATAAGTGTTTTCTATATACTGAGAGTTTTTTTTTTAATATTTTGATGCAGAAAATTTATGCTTTAATCTCTTAATTTTAAGATTATATAAATTCTTCATTATAAATTAAAGATTCTACTGCTATTCCTATAAGTATTTACCTAAGCATTACTTATGTAGGTAATTGTAAAAAACGTTACAATATAGAACTAAGAAAAATCCCCTACCATTTGCAATTATAGACAAAATGTGGAAGCAATTTACGAACTGCGTCTTATGATATCTTCAAGTTAACTCTCTTAGAGTTCTGAATAGAAATACAGATATTTCAACTTCCACCTATTTCCGCATTTCAACACTAGCCTTTGACATTAAAATATTCTCAATTTATTCTCTACTATTTATAAATGGAAACGATAGAGGCTATCACAAAATTTAATTCTTATAGTTTTTATTATGAACGTATATCACCCCAATACACGTTTCATTTGGACCATTCTTGAGAGCTCGCGTTTTTTTCGTGACTGCAATTAAGTGCTAACTGCGCGCATTTTATATATTCCAAACTATTCAGAAAACGTGTTTTGCATAAATTTTTCCCATCTAATTGAATTGTAAGGTAAGCTAGGACAATTTTTACTCTTGAATATTTTACTATTGGCGCTGATTTTTGATATCAATATTATCTTTGCGTGATTCTGAGTAGAGAATTTTAAGAGAACTTTTATTCTCTGAATTTTTGGAGACACATATTAGGAAGTAGAAAATGTTAAACGAATGCAGATTTTAACAACATGAAATTTTTCTGTTATAAAGGGGTTTTTCTATGGAAGAGAGTCTTGATTAACGTTCTGTGGATACAAAGAAGGTGGAAAACATTATAATATTTCTCCTAATGACTGTAGTGACCATATTTGGCTCTTAATTACTTATTTTTGTGATTAATACAGGTATAATTGATAATTTTTAGAAAATGTTGTGGAATAATTAGGGATTATTACTATTAGTAATAATATCTTAAAAAAAAAATAGTCGTTAAATAATGAATTATTTAGACTAATTACCTAAAGATATCTATAATTAGTGTAATAAATAAAACTCAAAAATATTTGGCTTGGTATATTTATTGTATTTCATACAAACATTATCAGAACACAAAATACGAAATTATGCAGAAAAGTAGCTCTCTGAATGTGAGTTAGTATTGTGTGGTGCTGTATAATCCTCATGAGGTATTTATTGTGGTGATTTCTGCTGTCTTGTGGGCGTTTCAATCTCAATAAAGAATTTCTAAACTTCAGTGAACAGTAAACAGTGAAGAAAAGAACCCAAGACTTTTTCAACTTGTTCTTCCCAGTAAGAATTAATTAAAGAATCGGAAGGTAACTAACTAGTAACATACTACAACAAATCCCTGTTAGTATTAACTCTAGAGGTTTTACATGTGTTCGACAAACGTAAACGCCTATACAGTGCTTATTACGAGCTTCTTGTGCCTCTTCTGAAAGCTGGACGGACGATCGACACAATGCATTGCTTAGTAATTTCTGAAGAATAACATAGAATTTTATTATGCACAGTAACGGATATCGAATAGTAACTGTATAATTCCAGATACAATATATAATAATATATTGTTACGAGCGTGGCCTTAGTTCGTTATTCAAAACACAATATTTCATACATAACTCGAATATTATTTTTAGTCCATTATACTGTTTACTTTTATAAAATTCACAAACAATTATCAATCAACTCTACTTTAGTTATCGCCACTACTATTCTTCGAATTATCGCAATCCAAATAGAACACTTTCGACTACGTTCACTTCACTGTCACTGTCCGAGACAAGACTCTCTCCTGGCAGTTACAAGCGCTGCATTTATACTCTAACAAATTGTTTCCGAAAATGCCATCCTGGAAACATCGGTTCTCCGAACCCAAAGTTGTTTATGTCCGTACTTTATAGATGTCGCTTCTCCTTTTCTATTGCATGTAAGACGATTCTCCGAAAGTTGTTTATGTTCATACTTAATTGGTCATTTCACTCGAAATAACCATTTCTAATAGATGTCGCTCGTCCTTTCCTATTGCTCATAAGAATATCTAATATAAAAAAATAAATAAATAGCCTGAAGAAATACAGCTAAGGATAACATTAAAATGGTTTATGAGGCCCTCGTTTATTCTAATTATCTCTGCATTTTTCTGAGAATTTCTGAAAAAAACAACGACGAGTATAGTAAATAGTAGTAAGAGCTTCATCAGCAATTAGACTCATTTAATTTTTAAATCGCGATTGAATGTCTTTTTTGCTTGTTTCTACAAAAAAGCTTGTCATTATTATCCCTAATTGCTCACTTTTTGACATTTAATCTTTATGCATTGTTCAAAAGATATCTTTGACTTATAATTAGTCATCCTAGATTGAGGTTAGGTGACTAGATATAGCCTTTTTGATGTCACTGGTTATCTGTTAACTGTAACAAATATAACGAACGGGGCAGTTAGACTTTAACCATTCTACGTTTACCTCCTTAGAATGGGTTCAGTGTGCGTCGTTTAGAATGTAGGAGAGATTGAAGAGGTTAACTTCATATTTTATGAAGCATCCTTAAGTTTTGAAGTACCACACACCCTGTAAAGATAATTTGGAATTTTTTTTAGGTAAAGAGCCGTTGGAGGTTTCCTATTTCTCTCTTTTTTGAAGTTATGACTCAACAAAATTAAACACTGTTTTTTTTTATTCACTTCTTTTAACCATGCGACGAAATTGGCTCTTTCATGGTAAAAAATTGCCGAACTTAGGTATTTAGTGATATTTATAGTTGTTAGTGTTGAGTATATGTTTTTTTTTATTAATATAGTAGGTAGTAATACAAAAATTATAATATTGTTGAGCTATAGCTTCGAAAGGAGTGAGGAGAGTGATTTGAAGGAGTAATATTTAAAAGCTATGAATTATTGGAAAGCTTCAAAGATATTTTATATACAAAAAATGTTATAGGATGTATCGTTCAGTACCCAGCTATATGTAGGTTGTTATATAAGATATGGGAAAAAATCTGAGGGGTTGGAACCTCAAACGATCCTGATCGGGATGTCTGATAGAATGGATTAGTATACACATATTGGATTGGAGCACATCTTTTCGGATCACTTCGCATAACAGAGAAACTTCTTGTTTTTCCATCCTATTTTTTTGTGATCGGTATTATATAAAGAAATTCGTCTTCTCAAATTATGTTTATATGTAAGAGGTGCCTCAGTAGTTCACATATATAATTTAAAATCTCTACATTATTTCGTTCTTTTAAAATTCAAATTCTCGCAGATAATTTTTATTGATACGAATGAATTGGCCGTATAATATGTACTATCAGTATTAGATGCAAACATAGGACACAAACAAACTGGAATTGATTAGTAGAAAAAAAAAACACTTTAACCACAATACAATTTTTCAATCATGAAATATTCTTGTAGATTATAATCTTATTGAACTCCTGGTTTTTAGAAACAATATATTTCAGAAATTAACCAAAACTTGCAATTAGAGCTTCCTAATACACAGAAAATTCCACCTAGAAACATGCACCCGAACTACACGTTGTTTAATACCTGTATTTGGTGCTGTTGGAAGGGTGAGATGAGGATATTTTAAGATAGTTAGGATAGTATGTAATATGGGAGAAGAAGCTAGGTAAGTCGAAAGGATAGTCAGTTCGCCTACCAACTGAATTATCATCAGGATCAATATTATTAGTATATGTATATGTAAAAACTTTTTTGTTTAAATTTTTGAAAGGATGTTTCTTTTTAATTTATACCTTTGCAAATGTGTCATGTATTTATATGTAGGCATTATAACTTCCTCTTAAATTTGTCAATTCTTATAGCTTTTTTTTCAAAGTAATCACTATCAATGACAAGCCCAAGCGATTATACTGAATAATTTATGAATTTTGTCTTCGACTCTTAACACAAATTTAACCATTTTTCGCTTATTTTTTTTTTTACCATAACCGATGTGTTATGTTTTTTTTAATTTAAATTTTTGTTTTATCATTTAATTTTTTTATATTACTACTTTAACCTGAATTTAATTCTGCACACATTAACAATGTTTTTTTTTCTCAAAAACAAATGCATACGGAAAATATTTCTACAGGAAAAGGAGCATTAAACTCTAAGCATTCTCCCGATATGTGAACAAATTTCGAAACTTTGATCATCTCATAAATAATTCCACTTATTATCCTTCAAATTCAAAATTTACTGTTATATATTGACAAAAATCCATTTTAACTTTAAATTTTGTAAAAAAAAAAATACAATAACATTGATTAACTAATTAAATTGTTGTGTTAGTCAGTGTGACCAAAATTGAACTTATCAAATTTGGATAAGCTTTTTAGAATTGACTATACATGAGGAGGAAGAATGCTCTTGTCCTCTGTGGCGAATATTTTACATATTGCTTCGCTTCTCTCAGTCCCGCAATATTTTCCCAGTGTGCCTGTTTAGTTCTGTCCTCCCAAATCCTGATCTGAGCTGAGATGTGAATTTTTGGGTATCCAAAAACGGGTTCAGAGCCAATAAATACAGACTTGGCTCCTTCCTTTGCAAGGCAGTCCGTAATCACCTTGTTTGCTTCGGCCAGTTACTTGCAGACAGTAAGACAGTTTGTCTGATGAATATTTTTTGTGAATTATTTCGCGAACACAGAATTCTATAGCATGTATTTTTGACTGAAAAATTGTTGTGCAGGCCCCCAGTGCCTTTGCGAAATGTCACTTCGGCTCATAAATGCCTACGCCTGCTCTACCTTTCATTTTAGATCCATTCGTATACCATTTAAGACGTCTTTTTTCAAAGGGTAGGTCCCCTAAGAGCACCTTAAATGGAGTGTTAAGGTTATGGCTTTTCGGCATAACGTCTGAAATTGGGTTGGCCATCGGAACCTCCAGAAATTCTTGGGGGTCTTTCAGAAGGCCAACCAAAATTATTTGTGCTCTCTGCAGTATGATTGCACTGAGAATAGCCTCCTTCCTAACATGTAAATGTAAAGGCAGTGGGTCCAGCATAGGCTCTAGGGCTGCATTTGTGCAAGTACGCATGGTCCCAGTTGTTTCTAGACATGCCAGCCGTTGTAGTTTTTGTAAACTAGCTTGAACTGCCTTTTGCTTTTTTTTGGCCGCCAAATGAGTGAAGCGTATGTGTTCATGGTTCGTATAATAGATGTATATGACTATAGAGTAATTTTTGGTTTAAGACCCCATGCTTTGCCAGAAAGCCTGCGACATATCCATGTTATTGTGACCTTCTCCAGTACCTTTTTTAAGTGGGAGCTCCAGGTTAGTATGCTATCTAGGGTAATGCCTAGATATTTGACCTCCTTCAAGAATCTACTACCGTTCGATCAATAGATGCTGCCTTTATATAAAGTTTCCCTTTTATCGTGAAATGAACAATTATTGTCTTATCAGGGTTAGCTCGAAGACCGATTGCTTGGCACCAATCGCGAACTTTGCTTAAGGCATTCTGCATTAGATCAGCGATTATCCGATCATGTTTGTCCTGCATAGCTCAGGAGTTGGTCATGCTGTAGGAGATCATCGACAACCGGCGACCATAGTAAAGGGGACAGAACCCCACGTTGGGGACACATCCGTCGATATCAGGAATGTGCATAGGGCTATCTCCTTATCATCCACCGCCTTTTCTAGTCCTAAAGTAATATTATATGTATGGCAGTTGTGATAGACTTCCCTGCCTGGTTAGCATATTGGTGGGGGTGCAGAAATCGTTATTTTATCTCAATAAAAAACTAGATATTAAATATGTATTATAGTATTATCTATTTTTGTTTTAAATTTAAACTAATTTTTGACTTTAAATTACTACTTTTCTTATGATCACTTAACACGATGTTCGTAGACCGCTACGTATAATTTAAGAAAACAGGTCGCCCGTAGTGATCATAAGTTTGTACACCACTGCCCTATAATAAAACTTGCTCTAAACATCTGGATAAGGTTTGGCAGTAATTCTTCTAGCCCTTATTGAAATTGGGCTTGAAAGATGCCGTCAGCTTCAGGCGATTTGAATGGCTTAAATGAGCTGACGACCTATTTAACTTTCGTTGGGATGAACCCTGCTGGAAGGCCTGTATTATTGTTGATTCGGGAAAATGAGTTTGTTAGTAACAAACTTACTGTTTCTTCCCTGCTATTTATGTAGCCGCCATCGACTTTCTGTAGAAGGCCGATACCATTGGTGTGATCCTTAGCAAGAACTTTTTCCAGTTATCTTATAAATAGCAAATAAAGTCAACCTCCTGAAAATTCAGAAATATTAGTACTATCTGCTCAGTTTTCAGAAAAACAATGTAAAAATCATCAAAAAATCTAGTAAAAATTATGCTCCTTTTTCACACCCTGAAGTTTAATATAATTTTTTATGAGAGCTCCTGTATTACTCTCCTATGTATAGAAAACTTCTTTGAAAAAGCATACGAATGTGCATCAGGTTAAGAGAAATTTACATTGATGATAGATAAATGGGAATTAGTACTTCACTCTACCTAACTATACCTATGTATATATAAGCGAAGAATTTCAATAGAATCATTACATAGTCAAATGCAATCTTAAGTAAATTTGAACAATATAATCGCTCATTTAAAAAATATGAAAATTTTATTAGCTCAATAACTTTACATGTAATTGAAATAAACAGCATCTTTAAGAAACTTCCTAGTAATCCAATACTTTACTATCTACAGGGGGTTAAAACTATTGTCACGGCCGCATTTTTGAAAAGAATCTGCGATGCATTAACATATACATATGTATACACCTATATAATTTAAATCCGATCTTATAAATGTATTCATAAATAATTTTTACAATTCAATGACTCGTTATTTGCATAACATCAGTCAGTCTAATAATATTATACATTAGTTGCTGGCTGGCATAAAATTGTTGATAATTTGTGTTATATACAGCTTTAGTAGGCGTAAAAATGTCTCCAGATTCGGATAATGCAATAACCATTTACAATGACTCAAAACCTTTGATTGTATTTTAAATAATCGCGGTTATTCGCCGAAAAGTGATAATAAATTATTTTAAAAATTAACCTTGAGAAAAATGCATGTAGTTGGTTGGTTGGTTATATTTCTACATCCGTGTACAAGATGTGTATATGTATGTCATGCGAACGTTTTGTGCATTGATTTTTTAATTAAAATATTTTTTTAAGCGATACATCTTTTCGAGAGATTGTATCATAGGTCGTCATAGAATAGTTCGTTTTGGATGACCATTAGTTCTGGCGTCTTCAGTAAGAGTTGAATATATCCGATAAATCTTTCATCTTTTCTTTTTTTTTAAATACCGGCCCAGATTTGACTTTGTCCACCCAAAAGTCTGACAAATACCAGAAAGTTGTATTTCAGGAAATTCGCAGAACTCTGCACAAAGAAGAACAAGGTTGAATACCCCCTCCTGCCCCCCCCCCCATATTTCCTTACGGTTATTAATGCCTTGTCTATTAGAGCTCTTATTTGGAGCCAGTTTCATGGAACTGTCTCAAAACAATTAAAATTATTATTATAAATTCAGCTTAGGCGAACTTATTATTATCAGATTCAAAAATGTATTAGTTCGATATTGTATTTTTTTTTCGATAAGTAGGTACTCTGCCCGAGCACTATCCAAATTCAAGAATTAAGTAATTGAGAATCGATATAAGTACATAGTCAAGTATATGTATATGAACTGGTTTACGGAAACCTGGCAAATAAGTCAAGCAATCGGTTTAAAAATAACAACATCGACAGTAAATATTCGAAAGTCAAAACCCCATCTCTATCATCGGTCACTCTAGCCGTAGATATATACCTAAAAAATGTGTTTTCCTCACAAAATTTTATTTAAAACTCTTAACTCGAAAAACATCCTATTTAATTTCGAATAGGCATTTTCGAAAGTTGAGTTCATCGAAACTTATAATCAAATACAAATATCGAACTAAACATAGTTGCATTTAAAGAATGTTACGGATTTTATATGCAGAAATTATATTTGCATAAAAATTCATAACATAAAAAATCGTATGTAGAATATGTTTACTTTAACAAACCTTTTCTGAAAAACTTCAATCCCGCCACCCACATTAACAACCTGGACTACGAGGTTACATATTATGTTACTTGAAATCAATTTCAACAGCAAGCCAAAAGATCAGAGGGAATGTCTTTTATAGGTCTAGAAAGTACCTATGTAGGTGTCCATACACCCTAAAGAACAACATAAATTAACCCTTAACCACCTACCAGCGGTCACCATGACCGCAACGACTGTTCGAATTGGAAGTTTGCGGCTTGTGTGCAACGTATGTCAATGTGCTTCCATATACCTTTTCTACAGTTTATCCAGTGTTTCCTTTTCTTTTTTATTTTATTACAACAGTTAAGACGCTAGACATGACTTTTATTTATTCATATTTCCCATAATCGTCCAAGATTTAGAAACAGCTACAATAACTCGTCGGCGGTCAACATGACCGCACGTAGGTGATTAAGGGACGAAAATTGGGGGTAGGTAGTTAAGGGTTAAAGATCTTGGTAATCATAGGAAAATAAGCAAAAATTATAAACCATTAATGGACGTTGCATAATACCCTCGATGTAGAAGATATCGGTCGGTCGAGGTTTTTCTGTGTTGGAAGATTGAAACATACACTCATTCATGTATTAATACTTTAAAAATTACTATTTTGTTCAATTTAGTTTTATTTTATTATTACAAATATTCTTTCTCGCATCCAAAAACGACGCACTTAGCCCGTTTCATAATAAAATCAAACAAGTACACAAGAATTCCTTGTTAAATACTATACCCCTTAATTACCTTCTAAATATTGTTACGAGCGTGGTCTTAGTTCGTTATTTTAAAACACAATATTTCAGATATAATTCAAAAGTTCTTTCTTTATTTAACTTTACTGTTTACTCTCACAAATTCACAAATAATTATCAAATCAACTCTTTATTTATCGCTAGTACTGTACTTCTAATTATCGCAATCCAAATAGTTTACTTCGTTCACTTCGCTGTCTGAAATAATACTCCGCCTCCTAGCTGTCAGAGCGCCGTATTTATACTCTACGAATTATCCTAGAACCTTCCTGAATATTCCGTTCTCCGAACCCAAAGTGTACTAAGATGACACTAACCTAAAGTTGTTTCCATTCTCCTAAGAGATGTCGCTTGATTCACTTTGTGGCACGTAACACTACCCCCTTCTTAAAATTTGTTCGTCCCGAACAACAGATGGTCCACGGTCTTGGTGCTCTCCGTATTGACCCAAGCGATCTAGATGAACGATTTTTCTTTTGCATCTTGTACCGCGCTGATTCTTGTATGGCATGTTATTAATTTTAGTTTTAACTGCATACGGTCTCTCCCAGTGTTGTGGTAAATTTGGAGAACGTCTCGTGGCCTCGTGCACATTAGCTAATCGTTGTCTGAGCTTTGTTACGTAGTCTTCTGGTAACTTTTGTTCGCCATTGGGTATACCAAACTTGAGGTCGCTAGGTAAGCGCATTTCCTTTCCGAAAATGACCTTAAATGTGCTTTGTCTGGTCATATTGTAAACAGCTGATATATAAGCCATTAGAAATATAGGAATATGTCGAAACCAATCGCGTTGATTATAGTTGAAGACCTTCCTGAGATGTCTGATTAATGTTCTGTTGAAACACTCTTCCATGCTTTGATTTTTCTTTCGTCTTTTATCTTTGATTCCTTTGTCCTCAAATTTCTTGCCCTTTCGATTGCCGTTGTCATCCTTTTCATTGCCGCCTTTGCGCTTCTTATTATCATCATCGTCAGAAACTTCATCTTTACCTTTTCCGACCTTCATTATACCCTTATCATCGTCATTATCAGCATCTTTAGACCCTTTACTTTTCGTCTTTTTCTTTCTTTCATTATCCTCGCTCTTGGATTTCTTTCCTTTCTTCTTTTTACTTTTATCACCGTAATCATCATCATCTTTGGATTTCTTTCCTTTCTTCTTTTTACTTTTATCACCGTAATCATCATCATCTTTTGATTTCTTTCCTTTCTTCTTTCGACTTTCGTTATCATCATTGTAGTCATCGTCATCTTTGGATTTCTTTCCTTTCTTCTTTTTACTTTTATCACCGTAATCATCATCATCTTTTGATTTCTTTCCTTTCTTCTTTCGACTTTCGTTATCATCATTGTAGTCATCGTCATCTTTTTCTTCCATCCGTCCGCAATGATTCCATTCAGGATTGCATGGACGTTGTGAAAAAGCTTCTGCATATCCGTGGATACGTCCTTTGCGGTATGGGATTTCAAAGTCATGAGGTTGCAGTCTAGTCTCTTCACGGAAAGCTTGCTCTCTAGCTCGCCATCTTCTCCCTTCTTCTTCTGTTGTTTGCATTCGTCCTCGTTTCCTACAGTCGTTTTGCAGGTGTCCCAGTCTACTACATTTCCAGCATCGAATGACACCACGCGAAGGAGTGGTCTCTGATGACGGTATTCTGCTGTGAGTCTGCTGCCCAACTCTATATCTTTGCCCAGCTCGATATCTCTGCCCTTCTTCTAGCGCTTCCATTCGTCGGCGTTTTCTGCAGTCCCTTTGGAGGTGTCCTGGTCTATTGCAATTCCAGCATCGCAGAATACCGCGTGAAGAATTGCTCTGTGATGGCTGCATTCTATTACAAGTACATTCCTCCACCGAAATTTCTCTCACTCGTACTGCACTTCGAGAAGCTTGCCTGGCAGATTCATACGCTAATGCATAGGCTAGTGCTTCTGCTGTTGATTTCTTTCCTGCTAGCCTTAACGCTTGTTGTAAATTTTGATCTGCAATGGCGTTCACAAATGCTTCTGTTGCCACTTCATTAAGGAAATCCGCATTTACGCTAGAGTACGAAAGATAAGCTAATCTTTCCACATCAGCCTGCAGTTGTTGTAGTGATTCGCCATGCTTTTGAATCCTGTTGCGTAGCTGTAGGCGATATACTTGCTGCATGTGTTCATCTCCATAACGTAACTCTATCGCCTGTACTAATGAAGTATAATCACGTTGCCTTTCTATCGGTATAGTTTGTAAAAGCTCTGATGCAGAACCTCGAAGTGCTAATACCAGAGCTGTAGCTTTGTCTGCATCATTCCATCCGTTTACTTCGGAAGCAGCCTCGAATTGTCTCTTGAAAATATGCCACGAATTTTGTCCATCAAATATTGGAGGTTTCATTCTGCCTGCATTGGATATTTCAATTCCTTCGTGCCGTGGTTGTCGATGCTTCATCTTCTCCAAATCTGATTTGAAGTTGTCAAGCTGTTCGGTCACTTTTTGTTGAACTTCCGCCACATCTTGCTCGATTCCTTCAATTTTTAAATTTTGTTCGTCTAACGAGTTTTTCAGGAAATTCTTTTGTTCCTCTAAGCGATTTTCTAGACAATTCTCCAGAGAACTCTTTTGTTCATCCAAACGCGTTTCCAGTGATTTCTTCTGTTCATCTAAACGGGACTCCATGGAATTCTTTTGTTCATCCAAACGGGTTTCCATAGATTTCTTGTGGTCCTCGAGAGAATTCTTTTGTTCCTGGAGAGAATTCTTTTGTTCGTCCAAACGGGTTTCCATAGATTTCTTGTGGTCCTCGAGAGAATTCTTTTGTTCGTCCAAACGGGTTTCCATAGATTTCTTGTGGTCCTCGAGAGAATTCTTTTGTTCCTGGAGAGAATTCTTTTGTTCATCAAAACGAGCTTCCATTTTGCTCATTAAAGTACTTAAAAGCTGTTCTATGTTCATTGCAGGCTCTTCCTCAATTTCTGGTTCTTCTTCGAAAACGAATGTCTCAGGATTCTTTTCTTCCTCTATCAAAGCTTGTCTAAGTCGCTCGACTAGAACATTCTTTAGGCCAGTCGTTTGTAATGACCGCTTCCCCAACTCCACTTTCAATTCCTGTATGCGAAGCTCCTCTAGCTTGCGTCCCATTCTTGCGTCTTTTGTAATTCACTCACAGTTTAATATAAAATTATCTTTCGGAATTTTTACACACGATTTCACAAAATTAATCACTCTTTGAACTTCAAATTCAAATGCCACCAATTTATTTCGCGATTTTATTTTACTTCTGACACCAGTTGTTACGAGCGTGGTCTTAGTTCGTTATTTTAAAACACAATATTTCAGATATAATTCAAAAGTTCTTTCTTTATTTAACTTTACTGTTTACTCTCACAAATTCACAAATAATTATCAAATCAACTCTTTATTTATCGCTAGTACTGTACTTCTAATTATCGCAATCCAAATAGTTTACTTCGTTCACTTCGCTGTCTGAAATAATACTCCGCCTCCTAGCTGTCAGAGCGCCGTATTTATACTCTACGAATTATCCTAGAACCTTCCTGAATATTCCGTTCTCCGAACCCAAAGTGTACTAAGATGACACTAACCTAAAGTTGTTTCCATTCCTAAGAGATGTCGCTTGATTCACTTTGTGGCACGTAACAATATATTCTAAATAAGTTTTCTCAGAGTCGACATCTAGCTAAATTTCGAAATTCATCCAATTTAATTAAAATACAGTTTTGTATTCCCTAATTATCCCTAAAAAAACCCCTTAAATCCGTTTACCTTACGTCAAGAACAGGGCTAAATTACTTTCTCGCACCCAATTTCAGCAAAATCTCGTTAGTACTGTTTACAAATTAAAATTTACACATATACAAAAATTGCTTATTGAATAGTATTTGATAAATAAAAAGAAGAAGCATGTCAGTCAACGGCGTGCACTTGTCAAACATTGCAATAATTTTAGTGTTTCAAAGCAATGCTCAGATAAAATGAAAATTCCATGGTCTCATACATAGGAAGTATATCAATGGTATTAAAGTCAGAAATTCCTGGCGATCTTTCTCATTGACAAAAAAACTATATATAAATAACAAATTATATTGCCCACATTGTTCAGGCAAAATATAAATAACACAGGAAAAAAATGCCTACCCTATGGTATTCCAAAACTTTTGAGTCTAGTCGTTGAGTTGAGCTGCAATTTATCTATTCGGAATGATTTATTTTCACGAAAGTTTTAAAGAATTTATAGATATTGGGTGCAGGTTACTTATTTAACCTATATTTCATGAAATTTATGCAATAGACAGTTTTTGAATTTGCTAAACCTGCAAATGTAACTAACTATTTTTATTGCTAGGAATGATGAAATTTTTTTCTTTTCTCAATTTGCTCAAGCTTGAGAGAGTTTGAAAGCTGTGAAAAAATGTTCTGCAAATTCAAGTTATCTCATTTAAACGCCAGGCCATCATTTTTGATAGACCTTATGACTAACCAACTATCAGTAAGCCACTTGACTTATCTTACAATTAAGCTGCATACCTTATATTTAGGTATGTATGTTTTAAAAGTAAATTTGGCAGAGAAAACAATTATACATATAACATATGGATAAACATAACGCAAATTCACTTATTTAAAACATTATTAACAGATTTTAAACAAAATAAAAAGGATACTTAACATTTTTTTTTGTTTTTCAACTAATTTCGTTTTTATTTTTCAATATTTATAAAAGTGTTTGTTCTCTTCCAGGATAATAAATCACTGTGTTAAACTACTACACAAAAAAATATGTGCTCAAAAACTGTATGAAATATAAAATTTTCAAATTTATTTCGACAATGGTGATATTTTAGTCCAGACAATACAAAAAAATTATAAAAACAACTCGTTCAAAGTTCAGCATAGACAGCTTTAATATATTATTATAGGTCATATATGTATACATAAAAACGCAGTTAATATTAAAAAAACAAAAATATTTTCAATCATATAATACTTAAATAACGTGTGTATGTTATCTACCTTGCTCCTGGTGTTTCTTTTTGGTGAGGAGGAGAAGATCATAAGCAAAAAATGGAGTTGGACGAAATAGCTGAAATAGGTATTGTACTGAAACAGTATGTTTTCAAAATGTTTGTAGTAATTTTGTATTTTGGCTGCCCTTTTATGCTTCTGTTTTGTAGTTTTGTTTTTTTTTTTTATATATATATATATACTTAAGACTTTACTTGTTGTTTAAAGTCTTATTCAGTGTATGTATATAATCTATTTTTTTTGTAAATTAATAAATCTCAGTATTCCTACCTAACCAATAATGCTATTCAGATAGCAAATTAACCACACTTATTAGTTGAATTTATTACTTGCACTCTATACAAATGACCTATTCCATAACACCTATATTTTGTATATTTAATCAGATCGAAAGGTAATCTTCAAAAAGAATTCAACGCATGATTCATTTGTGTGTTTTGTTTTCTGCTAATCACGTACAGTTTTTTTTTTTTTATTAGAAAACTTTTTACATTTAAAGGATATCTGAGACTTTATCACTTCTTATTCAACTTAATTTATTGCCTTCGTAAATTATTAGAATTTATATGAAGATTGTAGAAATTTAATTGCACTTTAATTATGTAGAAATAATTTATCACAAGTTTTTTTATATTATATTTATTCTTAGTTAGCCCAACCTTATATTTACATAAGTATTAAATAGCAAACTATAGCATTTCGTCTCAAAAGCTAAGTATTTAATGAACTTTTGCTGCGGAACAAATTTCAGTCAATTTGTAAAATTTCAATTCGGGACGAATTTTCAAAGAATAAAATTCTAAATTCATATCATTTGCGAAAATCCTATCAACGTTGGAAAAAGAGAAAAAGTTATAATAATTGGTCTAAGACCAATAATATTACTTATACCCTAGATGAAAATTAAAGTAAAATAAATTAATGACACAATCTTAGTATACCCTATATAGATTTCCTCTAGGGTATAACAATGAAATGAAGATGAAAAACATTAGGGTGACCCAAAAATGTATGGATTTGCAAAATTGTTAAAATGCCTAAATGCTCATTCAGAATTTAATAGATCTTCTACATATGCAAATTTCAGTCAAATTCATTAATGTTTACAGGTCGCTCAAATCGAATATTTTGGACTTTCAGGAAAATTATTTCAACACTTCCTTTCATAATTTTTATTTGGCAACATTATTTCTTGATTCTTTTTTTTAATTTAAGCCTTTCGCAGCGGCTTTCCATTTTAGGTTATATTATTATATTATGTTTAATATAATATGAAATATAATAATTAAGTGTTATTTCAAAAATATATATCAAGGGGAGAGCTGGAGGGGGTGGGACATATATGTCCCATCCGTCTTTTATGTCCCATCAGTATATTGAAATAAATAACTAACTATTATAATATATATATTGAAATAAAAAACTAACTAAAAAATAAAACGAAATATCAGAATATCAGGTAGTAACAAAATATTATATAAAAAATTAAATATTATATGCAGCAAAACAGTCTTTGCATAAAGGAATTTCACATTCCTTACAAATTGTTTTAGTCCGCTTTTCCTTTTTTGCTGCTGCACATTTTGTCGCTTTTCCTTTTTTGCTACTGCACATTTTGTACACCGTCTTCGTTTCACACCTTCTATTGGAAGATGAAGACTAACATTGCTAGGCAATTTTCGTTTCTTAGATAAACGAACATTTTTGTCGGAACGACGAATAGCTGGAGTTTCTCGTCCTTTTTGAATAAGATCTTCAGCTAATGACACAAGGAATTCAAGAAAGGGTTGATTTTTTCGATTAAGTTCACAGTAAACTACCCAAGCATTTACGGCTGACATCATTAAAAGTCGATAGACACATATACCCCATATTACATGGAAACTTTTAAATTCAGTCATTTTTAAACTTCTGCTGGGACATATATGTCCCAGCAGCTGCGAAAGGGTTAAGGGAACTTAGTTATAAACTTATTGCAGTGAAATGCGTTACAGAAAATTTAATTCCTGTATTCTTTATAAATTTTTCAAAACTAAAATTTTTTTTCCATGGAAAAGTGTTGAACGGGGGGGGTATACTTTTTCTACTACAACGTAATCCATAATCGTTTATCTTTCTAACAACTATAACTTATTGGGGTCAGGGCGTACGATTTTCGAAGATGAAACAGTTTTACAAAAGTAACGACTTTGTATCAATAACATCTTTCTTTTGCAATTATGTTTTTTTTTAATAACTTTTTTATACATATAACAGGGTATTTGTTGAAGAATATTTTCGCGATTATATTTCCATCAAAAGCAACTTATTTTTTATAAATGTTTCAATTTGAGCTCATTGCGCGAAAATTACTATTTTTCTACAGAAGTAAAGGCACAGAAATTTAAAAATATACAGGGTGTTTCCCACTAGGAGGTCAGTAGAGCTGGAGGTTGTAGTACTCACTTAGACGAACCAAAACTTGTATGGCAGGGGGCGCCACATCAACCGTTTAGGAGTTACAGGGTGATTAAGAAAAAAAAACAGTATTTCACAAAACACCCTGTATCTTATAAACTACAGGGTGTACGGTCACACTTAAGAGCTCATTGTATGCAGAACTTCATGACCTTTTCAAGGACTGCTCACCCACCTCCACAACCCTCTCCAATCATGAATTATGGTTGTCTAAACTAAAAATTTCGGATTTTCTTACCTTTTTTTTTAATTTAACCTCTATTATTTTTGAAAAAAGGTCGTTAACATAACTTTTTTTTATAAAAACTGTAAGCTGCAGACTCTCTTCTTTAATATTACCTATTACACCTAATGTGCTCTTCAGTGTGACCGTACACCCTGTAGTTTATAAGATACAGTGTGTTTTGTGAAATACTGGCTTTTTTTCTTAATCACCCTGTAACTCCTAAACGGTTGATATGCCCCCCCCCCCCTGCCATACAATTTTTGGTTCGTCTAAGTGAGTACAATCACCTCCAGCTCTACTGACCTCCTAGTGGGAAACACCCTGTATTAGCTAACAAATTCGGAATGAGCATTTTGTTTTTTGGGCCACCCACCCTAACGTACATATCTTCAAATTGAAAAAACAAAATATTTTCCTCAGAAAATTATCTTTCATTTAATACCCATAACTCGAAAACTTCCCATTCAATTTCGAATAGAAATTTTCGATAGTTGTGTTCAAAAAACTTATGCTCATATTCGAATATCAAATTAAGGAAAGTTGCATATTAAGGATTCATATCAATCTTAAGATATATTCAACTCTTTCCAGTCTTCAGTTTTCATAAAATAATTTGTATTAGTTACAAATTTTCAATACCCTGTAACTTTTAGAAAAGTAGAAATCTCACATCCACCTTAAAATTTTTTGTTCCTCTCAAAAAAATTTAACACGGCTGAATTCTCTTATATTCTCAAATAAAAATGAGAGGTGGTACCTGTGCGATATCATACAAAAAGACAGGAAAGATATTTAAGAAATCAATACATGACAATTTTCCAAAATATAATACCTACCTATCTAATATTGTTCTTAGTTTCTGTACAAAAAAAAAACATTCTAAAAATAAATACTATATACACGTGTACCAACCTACACCCACTTTCTATTATTATCCTATAGTACTGTCTTGTTCCCTTTGTTAGTCCTTAATGGAAATTTTTCTCTATATAACTGGTTTAAATTTCTATCATTTTCGTACTTTAGGGATATAAAAATACTAACAGCCCTATTCACCCTATAAATATGGTGCTGAAAAGGGGAGTATTAAAGAAATCATCCAACCGAAAGCCCTTTTTTTTAATTAGAGAGAGAGAATGCATGGATGAGTCGATTCGCGATACTTTTATATTTTACCTTGAAAATTCACTGATTACATTGCGATCGGGTTAAATAAATTTTCACAAGAAAACCATTGATTGTCAACAACCCTAAATAAATGATAAAAGCCATCGCGACGTTAATGTGAAACTCGAAGGTCTATCTTGGCATCGCCGGTTCAGATTAAATACACGGGGCACGCGACCTATTTTTAGAGATGATGTAGTGCAGTATAAAGTAAATTTTAAAGCGGGATAATTTTTCTATATTTCATTAGTAAATAGTGATTTATACAATCATGTACATCTAGTGGTTATACAAATATATATAAGTATTTATTTATTATTTTTTTTTTAATGTCACTATTTGCATATATGTTTTCCTTATTGATAATAAAGCCACATAGATGATAAAAGTCCTTTGTTATAGTCTTTTATTTATTTCGAATTGTAATTAGAATCCAGGATGGGATAGAATTTCTATGATTTCGAAAGAATGAATAAAATAAAAATAAATTAAGTATCTTGTAATTTAATACAGGAAAACCTTGAAAAAATCTCAAAATAACTTTCCTCAATGTTCCCCGATTTCTTCAAATTTATTTTATTTTATTTTTAGAGCTTTATATCTGTGCTAGGCTAGGCCCAAGTCTGGTATACTGACGGATCGTGGAAGGACAGGAAAACAGGCGCAGGGGTGGTTGATCCAGATGTTGAACTATGGTTGATCCAGATGTGGAACTATCCATTCCGCTTGGTGCCTCACCATCCATTTTTCAGGCGAAAGTCTACGCTATAGAGGTTGGTGGAAAGCCTAAATAAGGGCTGCAAGAACTCCAATATCTACATTTGCTCAGACAGCCAAGCTGCGCTCCTAGCTCTTTCCTCTCAAGTTTTTGAGTCGAAATTAATCTGGAGCTGCTACTCGAAACTCGCAACTACTGTCTACGGACAACCAAGTAACCTTGGTCTGGGTCCCTGGACGCATGAAGGAGTGGACGGTAATGAAAAAGCGGACGAACTGGCTAAAACCGGAGCTGAATGTCCATATACTAGTCCCTAGCTACCCGACATTTGGCCTACCAAAAAGCCACTTTAGGGGGAAACTGCTTAGCTGGGAAAACAGGCAACTGGATCTCCTTTGGCGTAGCGCGCTCGGTATGAGGCAGGCGAAGAAATTCTTCAACGCCACTCATTTCCAGATGCGCCAACTTATTGCACTTAGCAGGCAGTTGATCAGCCTATTTGCTAACGCAGTCACTGGTCATCTCAAAATAGGCCAACTATGGTCGGGGTGTCCGCAAGGTCTTGGAGGCCTAGTCGCACCTACTCTTAACATTAACATTATGTAAATATGTATATACTATATATATATTCTGTATCAATATTAGGTATTTGTTAGATATGCAAATAATCTTAGCAATTACAAAAGCCTATCCCTATATACCGAATCATCATCATTTAAAATTGACTTAATTAGAAAAGTGTAAGGTGATCTTACACGAGTGTTATCAGTTTACTATTATCAGTGTCGGTAAATTTTTATAATTTTTTTAAAATTTATATTTAAATCGGTGACCTTGATTTTCATATTCTCATAACTAATGTTTTTCCCTCTTATACCTACTGTATAAAAAAAAGTTTAACATAAAAATAAAATAAAGTTCCTTCCCTTATAAGCGAAAAAAGTTTACATATTTTAATTTAGTACTGAACTAATATTACCGCTGGTTTAAAAGAGAAATTCAATTTAGCTTTATATTACAAAATTATAACTGCACTTATTTCAATAATTTAATTGGATCCAGTAGAATTATTAAAAAAACTTCAAACTATGTTTTTTTGTTTTTTAAGACATCTATATATATTCGATGTTATTTAGAAAAACAAGGGTTAAGAATAAGTTACGAATATTGGATAAATTCATTTCTTTGATAAAAGCACTCCTTTTCCCTGTATAAATTCATTAATTTAATGAAATCTGCGCGTTTTAGTTTAATTCCGTCATTTTGATATCCTAGATCAAATCTCATACCGTATACTAAGTTTGTAACGCATAGAAACAATGAGTACGTACCGGAGCTATTTAGGACTAGTTTTTCGTAATACGACATGTTTAGATCACTGCATATTAGTTCTAAATAAATCAACTTACTTAAAACTAGCCCTAAATGGCACAATCTAAACAGGCTCAATGCTGGCAGCAAAATGGATCGGAAACCCACGCATAATATTAACAGATATTAACAGTTATTTTGATTTTTGAATAATAACTCAAGAACGCGTTTACTTTGAGTCCTGAAATTTAACATAATTTTTTTTTTTTTTTTTTCAAAGAAGTAAAAAAGATAGTCTATAATCTAAGACCAATTCTTATGATGACATTCATCTAGGTCCGTATATGTATAATTTCGTATAGTCACCAATCAGTGCAAGTTTGATCGTTGAAATGGATTTTCGCATATATTTCTAGCTCGGTTCGTCGGACAGTAAAAATGATTATGACCTATTTCATTCATATTCTGAAGAACTTTCGAGTACAATAAAAACGTCTAGAACTGACCTTGTTAAAGCCAAAAATTTTATATTCCAAAACCGGGGTTGCTCGATTTAGTCCATTTTTGAAATTATATTTCCTATCTCTATGAGAACGCTGTGTACAAAATTTCAGCTCTCTATGTTGTCGCGTTGTTAGGAAGTATCCACATATATAGTGAAAATCGAAAATTTTTGTATGACAATCCTACGAAGGAGTTACCTGATTTGTCCCAATTTCAAACTTAAGTTTATATTTTTAAATACTCGTATTAATTACATTTTTAAAAAATATACTGACGGACCCCCACCTTCTCTGTTTTGGTTTAATTTGGAATCATAAAAATAAAATTCTCAAAAATTCTTCTATTGCATAGACATATAGATTTAGTCCAGGCAATGGGTAGGCTCTCTGACTTACAAAGAGTCAAGGAGAGTTAAAATTTGGTAGATTTGTACAGTTCGGTGTCCTAATTAATATTCCCAGTTTGCGACCGCCGATCCGCCATATTGGAAAAACTATACCGAAAACCAGATTTTTGAATACCTATTTCTTCTCTCCAGCCCCAGCTATAGGCTACAAATATGCATAAAATTTCCTGCAACTTTTGTAGAAAACATTTTTTCGATCAGATGAATAGTTCACAAGTTACAATTACAACCGAACCAATCTCAGCAAATTCTACAATTCACAAAAATCGCTGTTTTCACATGCGTCTCCATAGCAGCAATTTTGCAAGTTGTATAATTTGCTAAGCTTGACTCCGCTGTAGCTTGTGAACTATTTATCTCCTAAAAAAGTTGCTGCCATACAAATCTTTGCTTTTTCACTTAATTTCACTTTTATTTTCATCTAGGTTATAATATTATATCTTAAATCAATTAGAAAATTTTCTCTTGTTATTTCTCAATTGTCAAAATTCTCGTTGTTCTGTTGTATGGGCAAAAGTAGATCGAATGATGCATTCACTATCTTCAGTTTATTTTTTTCTATTGGAATTAATTTGCAAAGTATCGAAATGAACAATATTTACTTGTTACTAACGTGTTTATGCCAATTTGTGTAATGTTTGCACTTCTGATTCTGCCTTAGGAGGAAAGAGATAATTTCAAAACTTGTGCCATTGTATCTATAGGAAAATGCCTCAGTCTCACTCTCAGTCCGTGTTGTACAATTATCATTGTTATTCCATGTGATTCATTGCTTGCTTTGTGTCTTGCATTTCTTCTCTCATTAAGTATGCGATGAAAATCTTGTATGGAGATTAATTCCCACTAAAGGGAGATGGGGATGGGGGGTAATGAATCTAACAATTGCTACTCTAATGACCTTGAACCATTACCATTTATCTGTATTTAAAAAGCTATCGCTAATAATATGTTCATAAAACATAATAAAGCAATTTACTTTACAATGCAACAACTAATCTCCAACTTACACTGTTGCACTCACAAGATTAGGCAACAAACATTGAAAATTGTTTCTAAAAATAGAACTTTAACATAAAAGCCATGAAAAATTAATTATTCTATATTTAGAAATTTTATTGATTAAAGTTGAGTCCACAATAACGTTTCTTACTAAAATGAAAATCCATCCATTCACTCACCTTACATATACATTTGTACATATGTACATCCTGACAACTCTGTGGGGCAAAAAAAAAAATTCAAAAGTTGATGTTCCTTCAGGTAATTTGAGATATTTTTGGCTTTGACGGACACTAATTCTTATGGGAACTAACAGCTTTTATATACGTGTATACATACTTGATTTCAAGGCCAATAACACTATGGAGAGAAAACCCTTATCTTTTAAGGGTTAATGAAATATTCACCATGTGAAACCATTTTCACCAGATCATTACTAGTTTATATTACGTAAAGAGATTTTATTGTTTATATTTAATTTTAGAATTAAAAACGTTATTATTACAGCTATATTATGTACGTATATATTTAACAATAATGTAAATATTTGTATTTTGGTAGTTACGACTCACACTTTGTACATAGTTTAATATTTCCCTTTTTCTGTGATTCTTTTTTTCCGGTGAAATAATTTCTATTTTTGGCATCCTTCTTACGATGCAAGTTATGTATATTGCTTAACAGAAAATCGATTCAATTCTAAGATATGTAGTTATCCCAAAGGGTACTCACCTGTATCGATAAAATACAGAATTCCCTGCTCATTTTACCATAGCACTTAATTTCATAGTTACTCTAAACTGGAAGGAGCTGATGACAACGATTGCTCAGTTTAAATTTAATTTTTTTTTTATGAGAATAACAATATTCTACCGTGGGAACCGTTTAATTATAAAAATAGTCTATTCGACTTCAATAAAATCTGATTTGTAATCATTAGATTACTAAATTTTTTAATCAGATTTTATTGAAATTTTATATGAAATAAATTTATTTTTAGATTCTTATTAACTTCGATTATGATAATAATTTTCCATGTTGCTTGGATTTCAGAGATTTTTTAATGTTTTCTGGGGTTGCTTGCTAAGTAACTATAAACTTATTGATTTATGAATTCTAAATATTGGAACAATATGGCATTGATCAACATAGAAAATTTGTTTTCAACCAAACGGTTACAAAGTGCTGCTAAAGATTACACTATATTTATAAAAAATGTAGTAACACACAATAATTTGTAAAACTCTGTACTGTATACTATTTAAATTGATAACAAATTGTTGCTTTCATAAAAACATATGCAAAATGTTATCAAATAATTTACATTACACAAATCATATAACTTTGTGTAATAAGAGAAGAAAAGAAAAAAAAAACACATTACTGGATTGGTAGATTTAAAGAATTTATATTGAACGTCTAAACAAATATCTAAGGTGAATGAAGAGTAGCATTTTATGGATACTATTTACAAGAATCCTGTTTTTTGACAACTTCATATACAACTCACTTTCATTCCGTGCTTTTGTCTAACTATATCGGATGAAGGTCTACTAAAATCAACTGAAGAGTACAAAATGGTAGAAAGTCGACTTTGGAAGTTTGTAGAATATTTTACCTGTCGATTGTTAAATTCAAATCAAAACTTCGTACTTAAATCTAACTATATATGTGTGTATAAAAGCAACAAAAAAATGTATTACCTACATTCAGGTCTATCAGAGAATTCGATATGCTGAAGACCAAAGTCGAATTCTCCGGACGGGCTATTAAGAAATATTTACAATTACCTTTTTTGTGTTCGAGTTCAAAGTGAAGGACGATTTTCAGGAAAGAATGTAAGAACATACATATGTTTTTTTAGTGGATTTGCTTTTTCTTTATTGCTAGATATATAGCAAGTTTACAACACTTATAAATAGTTTGATTGCGTAGTACAGCTAATATGCACCATTGATTGACGATTGGATTTTTGTGGGTACGCCTCTTCTTTTGCTATTCGAATAATCCAGAGTTTCCACTCAGTTAAAAGGCAGAAGATCACAATAAATAAAATACTATTTGATTTTGTAGTGATGATCCACAAGGATCGATCTTAAGACCTCTATTGCTAACAGTTTTTATTAATAATTTCCCTCATGTAGCTAAGAAAGCTTAAAATCACATGCCAGCCCCGATGTCGTCCAAATCTACCTTACCAATTTGCCTAATCAGTAGTCTAAGATTGAATCCGACCTTCGTAAAGTATACGTTTTCCAATTATAGAATACAACTTACGTTGAATCCAATTAAATCTCAATATACGATTCTATATACACCACTCACCTAGACGATAAATGTCTCAACTCATCTTTTGCTAAAAACTGGTAAAAAAACTAGGAATAGTAAATAACCCGTATATGAAAGGTTTTGAGCAGGTTAATTCTCTTAAGTGTATCTTTTTCAATTTAACCCACGGTGACCAGTATACATCTAAAGTCAAGCGATCACGAGCATTCCTGCAGATCTATTCTTCAAAATTTCTTTAGAAAATTGGTAGCGCTGCAAATCCGATCGTAGGCGATCGTCACGCATTTAATTGCATAAAATTTTGAATCTGTTTACTTGTAGTAAGCACTATAAAGTATTAAAAATGTGTGGTAACTATCACCTTAGAGAAACGTAGTATTTATGAATATCTCTTATTCATAATAAATGCTACCATTGCATGTGTATACTCCTTTCCTTTTTATTTGCATTAATCTACTCCAAAATTGACGATATTTAATTTTGATTCCCTTTGTTGGGGGAATCACTATCTAAAATATGATAACTAACTATTTACCCTTTTTCTTATAATATATCTCAACTGATCTTATGAATTCTTCAAAATTGTCTTAATCTTGACATTTCTAATTTTGTGTGTTGATATAAAAACGTGCTAGCATCTCTCAATCGCGCAATAAATTTCATCTAGTTATAAATATAAAATAATATAATTTTAATACTAATGAGGAGTATTTCATCGACAGGTGAATTTATATAAGAGAAAGTATGTATGAATCATAAATTTTTCAGAAAACACCGGATGCTCTTAACGCCAGATGCCAAAATATTTAATTCCGAGAAAATTATAAAATATTGCTATAGTTGTGGATCTGTGGTTTGGTCAAGAAGCTCTACGGAATGCATCTCTATTAGAAACGCGCATTAAAACAATTCAAAATATTTAAACCTGTTGGCACTTTTTCTCTA
Source organism: Dioctria linearis (assembly GCA_963930735.1). Lineage (NCBI taxonomy): Eukaryota > Metazoa > Arthropoda > Insecta > Diptera > Asilidae > Dioctria > Dioctria linearis. The sequence goes on along the minus strand of OZ005744.1, from coordinate 26,391,782 downwards.
TTAAACACCCAAGTGTGACAGAGATGTTTTCTGGGAAATTTCGAAAAAAAACTCTTTTAACGATGTCGTCTTATTTTCTTAGAGGAAAAATCACTTTGAGAGATTTATTTTTAAAGTTCATCCACCTCTGTGATTTTTACACATGCTCGAAACATGATCAATTAAAATATTTCGAAATCTTCTCTAAATGCGCACATTTTCCTGTGCGATATACAAATACATATGTATGTAGTTAAAAATATTATGAAATTAAAGAGGGAAGATTTGGCTTTGTCATGTAGATTCTAATCACAAACTACAAAAGTTAATTTCTGTAATAATAAAACACGTTTACTGTTTACATCTAATCTATAGCCTACTCGTCTAGTGAAAATTCCCAGAATTTTAGAATTTATACTTTAAAAATGAAGCGAAATTCAAACTTAATGGAGGATTATAATTTAGAGAATAATCTATAGTACTTGATCATCGAATTATTAGATTAGATTAGATTTGTGGAAAGGTGCGCAAACATTCAATTTACTCCCTTTCTAGGTTTAGACAGTTAATAAACTCTAGAACCATTCTGGGATTGAGATTCCACACGTAGTTGCAGCAGGATGAAGTCTCAGCCAAGCCCATCTTGTATAGGTGATACCACAATGAGCAATGCCCTGATAGAGCTCTGTAATCATTTTAAGCTTTGTTGTTCTAAGGAGTAGGAGTTCTTTTGTTTTTCCACCAGAGGTGTCCCTACACTTTTTTGCTTGACGAAGTCTTTGTAGCCTTTCCCAATAAAAGGATTTTTGTTTGTTCTCCCAGCTATTTATGGTAGCTCTGTGGTAAAACCACTGACTTATAACAATGGACTGAGCGATTTGCTATTTCATGTGGCACAAAAAATATTGTGTTTCTGTATATCACCGTTAGAGCACCCTTTAAAACGATTACATGAAAAACATGTAAAACTCAACAAATCAGATGAAATTTTACACCCGTAAATCGAATTTAATTAAAAAAATATATTTTCTTGTGCCCAAGTGATATTTTAATCGATTATAAGGAATTAAACTCATTCCGACTTTAATTTTCAAAAGTTATTCTTAACTGAATCCTACTTATGGGCAAGAGAGACGGAGCATGGTAAACACTATCTTTACCTTATTCCTTCTGAGGTGATTGCATCTGTAGCCAACATAAAAACATCCAATGGCATAAGCAAACGTTCCAGAATGCAATAATTTGTGTTGGTAGCTCCAACTCTGCCATAGGGCGAAAGAGAGAACTATAAAACTTGTGCCATGCTTTCCTATAGGAAAATGACAATACGCTCAGTCCATTGTTATAAGTCAGTGGGTAAAACTTTAAAGTGTCATGAAATGGCTCTGGTCCTACAAAGGGAGTTTCCGCTCCTCTTTTGGCTAGGCCGTCAGCAATTTCATTGCCTTTGCGGTCCTCATGTCCAGATACCCACATGAGGATAACTTAGTTTCTCCTTGATAGATTTTGAAGGGTTTGTAGACACTCCCAGGCTATCCTTGACCTTATAGTGTAGGACTGTAAGGCCTTGAGAACAGCTTGACTGTCCGAGAGGATATTAATGGTTGAGCCATTTATGGCTCTTTGATATATGGTATCTGGGGCCGTATAGGCCCAATCCGACTTCACTTTTCGTTTTGGAGTTGTCTGTAGACCACACCATCGATTCTTGTGGAAGGACGACTTAGTAGAACGCCATTATTGTCGGTCTCCCAAAACCAGGTCGAAAAGTCGTAAAAAATCCACTTTGGGTGTGATTATATCTGATCCTGTCGTCATTTGCTCGAAGCATATATTTTTTAAGATACTTGATGACTAATCAGATCACCCAGATTGAACTGTTTTTCCTTTTGCAATCTGATAGCACTGGAGATCACTTTCTTTTTCGCCTGCAAATGCAGCGGTGAGAGGTTTAATAAGGCTTCCATGCCTGATGTAATACAGGTCCTCATGGCACCAGTTATTTCAAGACAGACAAGCTGCTGGATTTTATGAAGCACAGCCTAGGTTTTCTTTTGTTTAGTTTTTGGTCACCATGCGAAGGCCATATAGGTAACCATGGGTCTAATAACCATGGTGCACATCGGTTAGCACATCATTTTTGACTTCAGACCTCACGCTCTGAAGTGACGGTACATGTTGAGAGATCCTACCACTCTTTTCGTCACTCTGGACACATGCGAATTCCAGGTAAGTTTCTTATCTAGAGTAACCCCCAGAAATTTGACTTCGTCTGAAAATATCGTTTCCGTGTTATAAGGAAAAGGGACCGTTAGTGAAAGCTTCGTTCTTCTCGTGAACGGAACGATAACCGTTTTGTTGGGGTTTATACTAAGCCCTTTGTTTAAACACTGCATGCGAACTTTGGAAAGGGATTTTTGCATGAGGTCGGATATGACTTGATCATGCCTACCCCATATTGCGACAATCGACCACAAGAGTGAAGAGAGGACTCCTCCTTGTGGGCAGCCTTTAGCTGCAGTGATCGTGCCTGAACAGTTCCCTAGACTTGTGATTATTCTCCTGTTCTAAGCATGAAGTCTATCCAGTTAACCATTGGAGGCTCAAAGCCCAGATGTTATCGAAGACTCCTTCAATGTCTGCAAATGCACATAAAGTCACCTCTTTTGCTTCCAAAGCCTTTTCGATATCCTTGACTAATGTGTGGGTGGCAGTCTCACTAGACTTGTAAGATTGATAAACAAACTACTTAGAATAAAGTGGTAGTGAAAATTTCACTTCGAATGTGAAGGTCTAGAGTGTTTTCCTTGGACTTGAGTAAAAATGAGGAAAGGCTGATGGGTCGGAGCGATTGGGCTGGAGAACAGACTCTTTTTCCTGTTTTGACGTCTCTCCAACATTGGAGAATTATATTCAACATGTTTTTTTCACAATTTAAAAATGCGAAGCAATAATCACTAAGGTATTTTATATTTTTCAAAAAACTTTCTACTACGTAAGCTAATGACGGAGATACATAATTGGTACCCTCCCATCTTCCCCGTTCCCACGATCTATTCCATCTCGTTTTTTCTTTCCATCTTCACATCTCATCCCTCCTGACTTTTCTGTCCTTATATCTTCTTCTTTTATCACGTAACCCTTTTATCTCCATCCTCTCTTCTTTTTTCAACTCCATCTCCTCACACCCAGACCTCTCTACCCTGCCTAAACCTCAAATTTCCCACAAACTTTTCAATTTTCAGCTTCCACTTCACCCGTCCGTTTCCACCCTTATTATCGGCTATCCATCTTCACTGCCAATCTCTACCCCACCTTCCAACAAGTTCAGATGAAATTTGATCACACAAAAGTATAACGGCCAAGATCGCATAAAAATTACATGCAAGGCAATAAATTGCGACATTCTTCAGACCTAATCATTCAAGATAAGAAATATCTTTAAAAGTTCCACGCTTTTCAAAAAATAATGTCGAATAAATAATTTTATTTCATTATTGTTTGCCTGAGAAAATTAAAAAAAAATCAAACAAATGACTAACCTCTTTATTTGGGAAAAATTCTTCGTCGTATTATACTAAAGAACAGGGCGCAGAGCAATAACGTTTTCTTATGCCCACACTACACCCACATTATGAATGAATTTGAAATTTATTATCACCTCACCAAGTAGAAAAAAACAAAAATTCTTCACATTTCATTCAACAAAACGGAAGAGGCTGATGGACAACATTTTTCAAAATAATATTTTTCGCAAGCATCATGAGATTGGAATTTTTGAATTTTATTTGCGTGTTATGAAATGCTGTAATTTCAGCAAAATTGTTTGTTTTTTCTAATTCTTTGATTAAATGGAAATATTTGTTTTTATAATTTTCTTATAAAACTGAAAGTAAATGTAAAAATTAAATTATTTTACGTATCAATTCAATACATTCTCCTTCCAACCTTCATTGATCTCAGTGATCATAATTGACTACATCTTTTCTCGTAAGAATTCATCTTTAGATGATGCGGCAAGTTGCAGATTTCACTGTGCTGGTCCACGTCACCTTAGACAGTACAATAGTTTTTATCTAATAATAGTCATTTATATCAGATGGTACCTTAAATAGAACGTTCTCACAGCTAAAGGATGGAAGTCAGATTTCCACTTTGATAGCCACCCACATTTCTCAACATTGTCTAATATTTTCTTCAACAAGATTTTCCAAACTTTTGCAAGAAATCGCTGAATATAAATTAAAGAAAATTACTAGATCTAAAGGAAAAGGAATTCAGGACTGCAGGTCCACAAACACATTAAATAAATCGGATTTGTCCGACATAAATTTTTTTTTTATATATGTAGGTATGCTTTCTAAAATTCTCTCATTTTCTATAAAAAATAAATAAAAAAAAAGTCTGTAGAGAATCATACTCCTTTATGCAGCGCATATCGGACTGTCCAGAGCACAGTCAGTGATCAAAGTCATTGTGTAAGATTAAGAACCCTTCCTATTTCTGGAACTATCAATTTAATAAATTGAGATCAAACCCCATTTACTATATAGAATCTGTAGATACCCGTAAATGTATTATGTCCTTCCTAGGCATCAATCACTACACGGATGAATGGATTGAAAAGACCCAGGAGGATCCTGAACTCAGTCATTGCTAAGTCCATCGTTAACCCTGAAGATTTACAATTGTTTAGCTCTTAATTACAGGCCGAAAACTTTTATGAAAGATTAGACTCCTAGTTTTCCTATACTACCCTGTATGTCACAGAAAATTGTTCACTGTTTCAGATCGGGGTGGGGTATGCTCCAAGCTGATCGTGTTCATCCGATCTTTTGTTAACCAGGATGTCACTTTGATGCAGTACCCAAACAGCAACAAAAGCTCATTACTCTTTGAAAAGAGTTTCGGGTTGATTTTACACTCTATACCAATTCGGAGGGAACAAAGCTTTTTAATCGAGGTTTTCATAGCTGTCTAAACAGACTCTCTTCTTATTTTCTGTGGGTTTCTGTACTAGAATTGAGGAGATACCTTCACACTTTCAGAATATAATAGACTGAAAAGCCGCAATATGACTTTCAAGACGTACTTCCATTTCCGCAGCGAGAATGTAAAGGCTTTAGCACAATTTTGACGAATAGAGAGTCCATAAAATATTCGTAGAGAAAATTGTTCCTATGACTGCAATAGTCGACGTCTGTCGGCCCCTCTAGTCGTCGCATTGCAATTGCAACATTTAAGGCATAACTCCCATTCTCTTCCATTATTATTACTAGTATTATTATTAGTATTACCGTCTTGAAGTTTATGGTTAACATAGTTTCGAATAGATGATCACTGATGTTGCTCTATTAACATCATGCATACACAAATTCAAAGATCAAATCCGTCTGTCGCCCTCTTTTCTATCAGGAAGATCTCAACGTGTGAAATTCGGTGATCTTGTATCAAGTGCTTGTCCTCTTAAGTTGCGGTGTACCACAAGGGTCCATACTGGGTCCGTTATTGTTCAGTGTGTTTATAAATGATTTACCAAATTCTATTGACTATTGCAATATTCATTTATATGCTGATGACGTGCAGCTTCAAATTAGCAGACCTATCGGCCTTTTAGAAAGTTGCATGAATTCCGACCTGGAAAATGTTTCTAGTTGGGCTACTAATAATAATATAAAACTGAATCCACTCAAGTCACAGTGTATTGCCTTTTAGCGGAATGATATTATGCTCTCTGATCTCCCACCTGTCTGTCATTGACAGATATGTGTACATATGTAGAATTTTGATTAATTTATAGAAACTCCAAAACAAACTCAAAATAATATTTTTCAATTTAATTTAAAAATATATTTTTCTTTTTTATTACAGGCGATTTGAAGTTAGCAATTAACGGAATTAGTTGTCTACCTGATGATGATAACTCACAGATAAACATAAGTGATGTCAGTAAGTATTTACTTTCCATAGCGTTATATGTACATATTACGACGGGTATATATCGCCTAATGAGTTTCGATATTTAGTCATCAAAAACTGAAATAACTTAACTTGCCGATTCTACGTTTTTTTTTTGTTTTTTCTTAGCTATAAATATAATTTACTTACTCCTGAAAGAGCAACCTGTTCGTGTGCTACGTGACGTTAAGATTTTGCATCTTATACATATTAATGACGAAAGCTCAGTATTGATACGGGGATCCCCTTTTGTCTTTGTTACACATTCATATAAAAAGTTTTTTCGAATTCGAATCAGTTGGTCCATTAGCAAGGCTTAGATTATTCATCCAAATCCAAATGCCTGCAAATATATAATCTTTTGCCCTCAAGGCCAACTTTATTCTGTTTTCTGAGTATGTAAAAATATAGTTGGCGATCGGATCTATAAAAACTGGAAACCAAATGCTTTTAGTTTTGTGTGTGTAACAAAAAAGTTTTATTGCGCGATTATTTAACGCAAGCTTGTTACAGTTTTTTTTCGGTTAGAACATTTTTTTTTTTTTGTTAAAAAGATAATCTCAAAAAATATTTTCTTTAATTATTGATTGAGCAGACATTAAATATGTATTATCTAATACGATTTTAGAATTCTTGAATCAGATATTATGGTGCAAAAGTAAAAAGTTAAAAATGTTCCTAAAATTCTCTTCTGTTCTGTTCATTTCGTTGACCCCAATCGATTTTATTTATACGTTTCCATTATAGAGTTCGACCGGTGATATTATGACTAATAAAGATTAAGATGATTATTTTTATAGCAATTTTTAAATCGATTTTTTTAATTTAATTATTCAATTATGTCATAATCTAATTGCTAATTATAAACCGCTGTTACCATAGTATGTTGGTTGGGTTAGCTTAGCTGATTTGAAACACATTCAATAAAATTTCAAAAAAAGTTTGATTTCAAATCAATCACAATAATTGCTTTGATTTCAATTCAATTAATAGAATTGCGTACCAATATGACTTATTATCATTTTGATATTGATCTGTGACTACGAAAATCTAAGACGCCCTCAATAACAAAAGCAATCTTTAACTTCCCCGACAGTCAAGCAGAATTGCATCTCCTCCGTTGATATCGAAGCTGATCTTGGTATACCAAAGCGCTTTAGATGAACTGAGTAGATCAATCGACTTAGCCTGATCTAGATATCAGAGCATTGACATTTTGTTGGGAATGAGGAAGTAAGTGAGCTGGCTACTTAAGTATCAGCCTTACCTCTAATCGACTCGAAGTCAATATATGCAAGGGAAAGCGGGTCATAATGTGTTTAAGAGCTAGAGCGTGTATACTGGAGAATAGCGTGTGATGGATCCATTCCAAATTGACATTTCATGGTCATTCCGTCTATGGAAACGACAACGAATATGCAGTGGGACTCTAGTTAGTATTTTCACTCTAGCCTAAACTTTGATCCTACCTGCAGACTTTGTCTTGAGGATGCTTTGAATGGTTTACATATTTTGGGTGACTGCTAAACGTAACTAAAATGTAACTTTAGTTAAACAAAGGTCAAGCTCTAGTAAGCTGATTAGACCACTCTAGTAAGCTGATTAGACCATTTCGTATGCATCTAAGCCAGTTCAATGAGGTCTGACTTGATCTAAAAGGGATGAAAGGATTAACACAATAGCCCGTGTCAGTGATCGCAACGGTGTATTACTTTTTTTCTCACTCTTTAAAGAACCAACCAATCTGTTTTCGTCCTCCTTTTTCCTATACTCTTGAATGAAACTTTTTTTTATCGTTCCATTGTCTGATTTTATCTATTAGGAGATTCTTCATTACCATAGTGAAAAACTGGTAATCTTATTTCCATACGTTCCTTCCTTCAATATTTTTGAAGCAACATTACGTTGTATTTTTTTGTAATTCATATTGTAGCGTACTAAGAACGACTTTTTATAAGCTTTTATTTAACTTTCCTTGTTTTCTGTCTACTACAAACCTTGCAATCATAATTTCCACTAGCTTTAGAGAGCTTTATAAGACCCGTGACAATGCAATATAATATATCTAATATCGTTCAATATGGCGGACATCCCCAAGATGGCGGAATTCTTTTTACTTCATAACCACGTTGATGTGAATGAAAGATCTTTACGAGTAGAATATGATGAGCTACCCAATATGCCAAACGCCTCAAGATGTGGACTACCATTTTCTACACAGCTCCCTTGATACGGGTACAAAATCAAAGATCTATATGAGTAGCATACGATGAGCTATGTGACGTTATTCTTTACCTCAAGATGGCGGATTACCTACCTTTTTCTTCACAACTCCCTTGATACTGGTATCAAATCAAAGGCTTTTACGAGTAGAATAGAATTGTAGACTTTGGTAGAGATGGCATTCACAAGATTAATCCAATATCAAAGTAGTTCTCTGCCAAGTTTAGTTATGACACGGTTGAACGGAGAATGCTACCAATAATCTTATCATGGGCATCTACTGTACACAAAATGCAAGGTAGTTCTGTAGACCACGCTGCCGTATGCTTGGACTCAAAACTATTCGCAGAAGCCCAAGCTTAGCAGAGTAAGATGAACTTCGCTTGAAGAACTCGACTCCATAAAAACCACTGGAAAGAAGCCATGTATAATAATAACGCTCGAAATGCATATCGACAATATTGATTGAACTAAGTCTACAGAGTTAAAAACTAAAAAATAAAAAATTCAATTAGGTACAGAAAAACTTTTATTTAAAAAAAATGTACTAAAAAGTAAAAAAATATATCATAAACCGCTTTCGTAAACTAGTCTTCCTTTATAGTAGGTAAAAAATTAATTTAACTACTACTTACGTTCTCCACTCCACAACTAGCATTTAGCTGCGAGCATGCACATGTTTACTCTAGCTGAAAACCCAAAACAAGGAAATTCGGGGCAATTCTATTATTGAAATTCTACAAGAAAAAAATGGCCCAAGAAAAATATAACTCCAGAGTTATCTTTATATGATTTTCATAAAATATTTCAAACCACCTAAGGACAAAAATAAAAAGCTTTTGGTTTAACCTATAAGTCCTATAATATTTTACATGCATTGCAAGTAATCTCTCTAGCGTTCTATTAATTTTTAAATTCGTTATTTTTTGTTTTTTTTTTTCAAGCTTCGAGCAGTATTTTACCAAAGAAAAACAATCTTTATTACCTCAATATTTGCTAACACCGTTTTGTTTATGAGAGCATTAAAACTGCTTAAACATGTTTTAAATACATCATTAATATAATTAAACCGAAAATAGGACATCAAAATATTTTATCTATCAAGAGAACTGGAAAGCTCTTTTACGCAATATTCTGATATGATTTTCATTCTGCAGGACAAAACGACGAACAGATTTTTAACTTATTCCGGAAATGCCTTCTGCCACGCTTTTTCTCTGAAACATTTACCGAATTAATAAAAAAAAAACAAATATTAAAAATAAATGAAATTTTGACAAGTTGCCAAAGTGAAAACACAAGTTACATACTACAGAGTGCCTGGACGCTACAATGCGAAAAAAACAAGCTTTGTTGGACACCGCATCGATCCTAAAATAAAATCACACTTAGCGCAGATCGCCACTGCAAACACAAATTTATAGATACGCATGTGCAAAAGGCTCACTTTTCGAGAGCGAAGTTTATCCGAGAGCCTGAATGATTGTTGAGCTCACATCACTGACAAATAAAGAGGCGCCCACTTTAGGTACTAAATTTACTAACTAAATACAAAAGTATATAAATGACGACATGCTGCGAATCTTCCGGGATAACATAAACGCTACCAGACGATTCTATCACCGGTTTTTAATAGATGTGACAAGAGGATGATGATAATATATCTAAAGATTTCATAGGAGAAAATCATATTTAGAAATGAATTATAGTTTAAATGAATAACATAAGCTTGTTGATTTAGATATAAGACTATGTCACTTTAAAAAGTAACAGTACATGTTCTTATATATGTATATTTCAGTAAGATGTGAAACTAAATGCAAAATAAACTCAGTCGCATATTTACACAGTTCGAAGAGAAATAGTACTAATAATCTTGCTAAATAACTTCATTATTTACTATAGAGTTCGATTTTGAGTTAATCACAATAGTTTAGAATTACTCAATATTGAACTACAAGAACGGAGGTTCTCTGAACTTGTTTACGTTTGCAAAATACTCTGTCTCCTTGAATATATTATTAATAGTCGTTCGACCAACGAACTCTCCACCAGCCCAAGTCCAATTTACAAACACTGGCTAAAACTTCTTATGTAGGTTCTTAATCGATGCATCTGTGCATTTCATTTTGAATTAAAAAATATTATTTCCGAGAGTTGTTGTGCCTTTAGCAGCTGGACTAGGACTGATCCCTAATATAGATAATCTAAAACACTAAAAAATTTATGTAATTACCAATTGGGGTCAGTCAAAAAATCAACTTTACCTGAGCGAAGGCAATTAATTTACCTTTTTTTTTTTCTTTTTTTTTTTCTATTTTAAACATTGTCATATTTATTTACACAATCTACCAATTTTAATAATCTTACAGACAGGAAACATTACATATTTTTACAAGCTATGTATTCATTAGGCAAGCATTAGAAATAATCATAGACATCATTATAGAATCATTAATTATGATTATTATCATAATCATAGACATCATTATACTTGTAGAATCATTAATTATAGAAATTATTATAGAATCATTAATTAATAACTAACTTCTTCCTTAGAAATATACATAGACGTATGTCAATTACAAAGTTATATAGAATTATATGAAATATATCCTCAGAAAACACAGTTAAATGTCAATTGAAGAGTTAAATTAATAGCAAGAGTTAAGGAATAATGCAACAAATGGAAGGAGAAGCACAAGACCTAGTCCAGGTGGAAATCGAGCCCACGACCTCTGGGATGGTAACCAGCGCGCTTACCAACTGAACCAATTAGCCCAATATAACTTTCCTCAACTCAAAAAATAAAGTCCTTCACCATTAAGCCAAATAGTATAGTCTGAGAATATCTGCAAACCCTCAAAATACTGGCGAGGAGAAATGAAATCATTCTCATAATCTGGGAGATTTATTTAACTTCAGAGTCAAAGAAGTGAAACCTCTTTTCTGCAGGACATGTGCACATATTTTTCATTTGTACTTAATATCCTCGATGAATTATTGAGCTTGTACTGAGCTCAGAAATTCTTTGTTGAACCAAAACCACCTCCGAAAACGATTAATTTAACACACGATGTCTTAAGCAGGGTGTAATGGCTTCAAAGAAAACGTCGATTGATTACTGATACTGCTTCAAGCAACATATAGCGGAAAGTAATGGATTTTGGATAGAAAAGAAAGTTTAATCGGTGATTGCGAACCAGGAAAATATTTGGAAATTTGGAACATTTAAAAAAAAAATCAGTTTAAAGAAATTAAACGTATATTCATAAATATATCACATAATAATTTAATTAATAAAAGAAAAATTACGAAATTTTAGAATTGTTTTCTTAAAGTGTATTATTTATGTTGAAGTTAATATTTGTACATCATCCAAATCAGAGCTGGGCAAGTACCAAAGAAAAAGTACTTAAGTACAAGTATCGAAGGCCTGAGTGCTTTCACTTCTCATACGTACACTCATAAAAGCTATTAGAGGTCCACCCAAGCACCCATTCTAGCCTCCAATAATGCATAAAAATTCTAAGGAAAATATTTCCAGTAAAATTCTAAGCCGAAATTGAGGCCTTCCATACATCAGGTCGAGGCATCGTCAATTTTAGATTCTAGCGAGACGTTACTGGTTTTTGTTCTACTTGCCCAGTCTTGTTTGTATGTTATTAGTTTGCCTAAGGTTCTGCCTGGACGCGTGAGGGCGACATATGCTTTGATAGTTCTTTGCGTACTTTAGAACTCAACAAAAAAGGAGTTGTGCTAGAGATTGTGTTTGCTTTTCTACGAAGAGTTAGATATTTGTAGGTACTTAATAGACTCAGAAATACTTAAGTAAAAATCTCGGCACTTAAGTACAATACTAAGTCTTAAGTACAAGTAAATAGAAGCAAGTAGGTATTTATGTTCAAGTACTAAGTAGGGGCATTTCAAAAGTATTGAGTAATATGTCTTAAGTAACGAAAATGTACTTTAAGTAGTACTTAAGTCTTTTTTTACTTAAGTATTGCCCAGCTCTGACCGAAATTACTTCAACATTTTTTATAAGCTAATTTTTTAAGAAAATACTCTTCTGCACCTTTTTATAAATTTACTCAAGAAAAATGTTGTTCTTTTTTTAATTTTCACTGCAGTAGGTACTCAAAGCAACGGAATAACTTGATATAACCTGAAATCTTACCTAGAGCGACAGTTATACCCTAGGTAGACGGACAAAATCGATGATCATTCGTTCGTAATTGAATTTTTCAAAAATCGCCTTACCTTTGAATTTTAATTATTGAAAATGTGCTGTCAATTACATATAAAATTGATAGGACTTTCGTTTTAATTCGCAAAATCTTGGGTAACTTGATTTGTGAAAAAATCAATTACGAATGAATGATCATTGATTTCGTCCGTCTGCCTAGGGTATTATGCAGAATACTTATCAATGAAATTTCAATTTCAATAAAAAAAAAACGTTGACAGGCAGGCACCCTGGCCCTAAAATGATTTTTAACTTCAAAGTAAAAGAAGTGAAACCTTTTTTCTGCAGGACATGTGCACATATTTTTCATTTGTACTTAATATCCTCGATGAATTCCTGCATACATACTTTCATGCAAGATCATTTTCTCGCTGTGGAATTATAGAAGCAATGAGCTCAGAAATTCTTTGTTGAACCAAAAGCACCTCCGAAGGAAGCAAAGCTTAAAATAATTACCAACCCAACCCATCTTATTAGCCCTTTCCACAAACAGAAGTAAAGTAAGAAGTTAAGTAATCGAAACATTCACATATTATAAATCAAAATTCCTTTTTACACTAAATATATTTTAATATAAGCTGCGTACTTCTGTGTACCTTGTTCTAGAACTCCCCCATATACTGGAGCGAACAAATTGTTCTGTCGATTGAAGTGAATTATTTGTACTGTTCGATTCATTTAAATATTCTATGAAAATGTATGTTCGTTTGTGTATCTTTTGTTCTGCCCTGTTCTGCGGACACAAAAGAAGACAGCTGTAGTATGAAGCTAAGAATGATGTTTTGAAAATGTTTCAGCCTTATTAGATACAATTCGTGTTCTCTTCCTCTATAAAGCTTTATTTAGTTCGTCATATTTTTAGCTCAATCGCTAATAATCGAACGATCAAATATTTTTCCTTATGTAAAATAATATGGTGTTCCTCAGGGTTCTGTTTTAAATCCTCCATTATTCTGTTTTATACAGAATACTCGATTCCATCATAATAAGTTGTCCATTGGGATTCAATACATAAATAAAAATTAAAATAACAAATGGAAAGCTACAGCTTCATCCATTTTCAAACGCCAAGAGCACTATTATGGCGCTTAAAATAGTTTTATTAGCTCTTCAGTGCTATACATTATGTATACATGCTCTTATAAGTATGTATGTATGTTTTCCTCTGTATATTCAACTAAGAATATTTTTTATCTGCATAAACATTTTTTTTTTTTTACTTAAAATTGGAAAGAAAAATTGTCATATGCCAACAACAACAACAATATTTCGTATGTATGCGCCTCCAATATTACATAATATACATATTTCATTCATGCTTCTCCAAAACCAAATCTTCAAATTAATCTTTCTTTAAACCGCTTGCAATTAAAAATAGCCGCTAAAATTGAAATTGCTTGGAAAATCATACACGCAAACGACCCCACTACGCTTACGCACAAGCGAGCAGATAATTTCAAGTACTTTTAGCAGAAAACATGTCCGAGTTTAATGTCTGGTCTGTTGCTGTTTTCATCACGAAAAAACTTTTGTGTTACGCAAAATTTATTTTTAAAACAAATTCATTTTCCTCTCATCATCATCATCATCAAAGGAACTGCATACATCTAAATAATTTTCAATCTAGTTCTAACTAGAGAAGAAATTATAAAAACGAGCGTTTTGCGTTTCTAGATAGCCTGGTGTTCGTATAATAAATTATCGAAGAGAATTTTCATCTCGTGGAAAATTGTGCGGCTGCTGGCCGCCGAACACAATCAAAACTTAATTTTCCTTCGTTAAATACACAAACAAACAAAGATTTCGTATTCTGATGAGAAGAAAGGTGGTCTTTTCTTTCTCACCAGACACTTTTATTCTAGTTTGCTGATCTTCTACGTTCACGTCATACTAAAAATTTTATTAAGAGTTTTTTTTTTTTATATATATAAATTTATTATAATCACGGAAAATTAATAAAACGTAAATAAAAAATTATATCTACTACATAATTACGATCAGAAAGAAATCACTTTCATAATTTCTGTTTTGAAATTTTATTTAAAGTTATGCGGACAGTCGCTTTTTTGATTTTCAATAAAATAAAAAAAAAAAAACAATCACGTGCATAAATATTTTTCTCTTTTTAGTTGAAGTTATCCAAACGACAGATCCAACGACAGCGATCGCCATGTTCAATCAGAATACATCAGTTGGCGGTGGAGGAGGTGGAAATATTGATCAGTCACAACAACCATCACCAACTGGAAGTAATGGATCGCCTGCAATGCAGGGATCTCCACAACACCAACAACAACAACAGCAGCAACAACAGCAACAACAACAACAGCAGCAGCAACAGCAACAATCTGCAAGAAATATACGAAGAAAAGCATATGTTAAGATCACTGAACAGCCAGCTGGAAAAGCTCTTAGGTTTAGGTATGAGTGTGAAGGTCGATCGGCTGGTTCGATACCTGGAGTCAATAGCACTCCCGAGAATAAAACTTTTCCTACAATTGAAATTGTTGGATATAAAGGACGTGCGGTAGTTGTGGTCTCCTGTGTCACTAAGGATCCTCCGTATAGGTGAGTCTCGTAAATATACATAACTAATGTCTCAACAAGATGTTTTTATAACGTTTTTTTTTTTTTTGTAAATATCTTAGACCCCATCCTCATAATTTAGTTGGTAAAGAAGGTTGTAAAAAAGGAGTTTGCACTGTAGAAATAAATAGCGAAACCATGAGAGCAGTATTTAGTAATTTAGGCATTCAATGTGTTAAAAAGAAGGACATCGAACAGGCATTGCGAGCTCGAGAAGAAATTCGTGTTGATCCTTTTAAAAGTAAATATAACCATTTCGAATGTATATGTCCATTTTTTACTCACTAAACAAATTTCTCCCTTCATTTCAGCTGGATTTTCACATCGATTTCAGCCTTCTAGCATAGATTTAAACTCAGTTCGTCTATGCTTTCAAGTGTTTTTAGAAAGTGAACAAAAAGGACGATTTACAGTCCCTCTGCCTCCAGTTGTTTCAGATCCAATTTACGACAAGAAGGCCATGTCTGATTTGGTTATTTGTTCTTTATGTAGTTGCTCAAGCTCTGTTGCTGGTGGAAGAGAAATATACCTTTTTTGTGAGAAGGTTTGTATTTTTGCGTCGGTTATGTACATATAACTCTCTATATTAATATGCACATTATTGTAGGTTGCAAAGGAAGATATTTCAATACGATTCTTTGAAGAACATGAAGGACAAGTTTTATGGGAAGCATTTGGTGATTTTCAACACACAGACGTTCATAAACAGACTGGCATCAAATTTAGAGCACCGCGCTATAAGACTTTGGAAATTGATCAACCTGTAAAGGTAACTATCAACCACAGAAAGGTACTTGCAATGGAACTCTCGTGTTCCATAGATTTCCAAAGACTTCGCAATATCTTTTGATTTACATAATTGTTCTATACATTTACTATTCATTTAGTTTTGGGTTTATGTCCCATTATTATGGTTAATATAATAACTAACGATAAGGTAAAAATTGGAATTAAAACTTCATCGGCATTATTGTGCGTTTTTTCAAAACCGTTTGGAGATTTCTAATTACAAAAAAAATAATATGATTTAAAATTTGGATTGCTTTAAAATGTACTTTCATTTTGCAGGTTTCTATTCAACTTAGACGACCCTCAGATGGTGCTACAAGTGAAGCTCTACCGTTTGATTACATCCCATTGGATTCAGGTAGGCGCTCTTTCTGGTCTCTCCGTAAAGGGCTGAAAGGGAAGCCCGATTTAGATATATTTCAGAAAATTCTCTCAGTCGATAATGAACTTTTAAATGAAAAATCCCTTGCATCAGCATCAAATGGTCACTCTGAACAGCCAACAGAAATTATAGTTTTAGATACTCCAACAACGGCAGAAGAACCCAAACCATTTACTGATGAAGCTAAAAAACAATGTGAAAATGAGGTGGATAATATTGTAAATGAACGCGTCAAAGAAATGGATATCGAACAAAATGATACAATGACTGGTACTTTGAATGGAAACATTCAACAGAATAATACTGGTAACATTTCGAACGAGAAGACCACCGAATGGGTTAAAACAAGCGAATTCGAACGAACAGATAGTGTTAGTTGCGCTGCGACAAGTGGTGGTGAGCCTATAACATCAGATGATGATAAAACTTTAAATGATCTACTAGAACAAGTGGCTGAACTTGACGAAATTTATACCGATCATCAACTTAGACGAGATACTTTTCAAAATACTGTTGCGAATGAATTGAGCGGCATTGAAAGTAGTCTTCCGAAAAGTAATAATTGTGAACAAATGGATCTTGATGAATTGTTTGATGACGCCGCAACTTATACAAGTTTACAAAGAGCTTTTAAAAATCCATTGCCTATGAATGATATCTGTATAATGCCACCAACACCGCCTGCATCATTACTAGCACCTGAAGATATTAACTATGATCCAATTGAAGTACTCGTTAATCCTCCAGCACCAGTAATTGATATTAATTCATTAAAACGTGAAAGTGTCTCAAAGGAAGAAGAAAAACTTCCGCCACTACCACCGAAACGTGTAAAAAAACAAGACAACATAGAAAATACACCGATTAGTGCTAATGAAAATAATAAGCGGAACAATTTGTCACCACGTCCACAATCTCAAATAATTATTATGAAAACTCCTGATAATTCACCGCCTACAAAGAAACTTCCACCAATACCAAATAACAATTCGAATACTTTGCCTAAGCAGAAAAAGCCAGGCTTCTTTTCGAAACTCTTTTCGAGGCGAAAGAGTAAACCGGATTTGAATGTAGAAAATAATAGTAGTCCACAATCGAAAAAAACTAGTCCTTCACAGTCTAGAGAGCCTAGTGTAATGCACTTTTCTACAAGTGACCCGAACAGGTCATCCACACGATCTTTAAAATCTCTTCAGCCATCAAATGTTACTACACCTAGCAAGGGAAAATTAAAACCAGTTGCCCGAAGTTTTAGCAGTGTTTCTGGTAAAAGACCTCATTTATCGCCAGATGTAATACATATCCCGCTAAAGGGTGATAGTTCTAATAGTCTACCAATGAATGAAGCTTATTCAAATGCTAGTACGATCACTCTGAATAATAATTTGGATCGCAAAACTGTAAGTGCACTACAGCTAGCCGACTTACCTTTACAGGAGGGCAATTTGGAATTGGTGGCTATTGCGGATGCACAAAGTCTGAAGAACTTATGTGAAGGAGAGTTCGGTGTCAAATTGGATCCAAATGTTGACCTTACAGAAGCCGAACATTTCGCTCTCTACACAAGCATACCACCGCAGGCAACCGTTAGTGAGTTTGACGAGACTTCTTGTTATTATGCACCAGTCGATGCTGGAGAGATTCTAACACCTTCTGAAGTGGCCAAAAGGCTTAACCAAATAAACTAACTGAAACACTAACAATTTAATGGAAATTGGGAATTTGAATTAAATATTTGTACTTTTTTTTTTATTGTACTACCTAGAAAAAAGAGAGAATTCTTCTCTAATTACTTAGGTAGAGCTATTTGATAATTTGTAAAATTTTGGTGCACTTGAACAGCCTTCGAAATAATTGTTTCGATGGTAGTCAGTCCAAAATTGCAATTTTGTAATGTGCTGAAAATTTTTAAGATAATCTTTTCCAAGTCAAACAAAAGAAAGCATTCAGTTCATTAAAAACACTCTCCCCGCCCGGTTATCATGGTGTAAATTGCAATTATGTGAATAATTTCAAATACATTCCCCTACTGCATACATTTTGTTTGTTCCCAGGTAACGCATTTTAATATCCCAGTTTGGGTCTCATAATTGATCTTTTTTTATTTTCCAAGATAATTTTAAAAATTTTCACGCACAGGTATTTTGTGTAAAAATTTGTTTGTATAACTGAATACATATCAAATTTTCTTAATGAAAAACAAAAAAAACTTTGAACAAATAATTTGTATAAGAAAAGCCACATTTTTACGACTTTTATTGATAAATATTTTGGAAAACATTTTTATTGTAGACCCCGCTGGTCTAAAGCGCAAACGACAAAAGTTTGGTGGTGATGCAAATATGCATATATTGAGACATTTTCAAGCCCACGAACAACAACACCAGAAACATCAAGATATTCAAGCACAGGATGGTAGTAAGTCTTTTTTTTAATCCCTTTCTATATAACATCTCACATTGGGTTTCTCATTATTGTTAGTGGTGGTTGTGGTGATGGTGATATTTTATTATACAGATGAAAAGGGAAAATTACTAGATATTATGAAATTTCTGGCTTTTTTTCGTATATGATACATTTCATACTTTATCTCTTTTAGATATGTTCATATGTCATACATACCTACGTATAAAAACTTTACCAGTATATATATTTTTATAAAAAAACTTTAAGACTCAGAATACTAATCATCAAATCCATCATGAGACGTTTAATGGAAGTGGTCAGCCTTTTCGAGAATTTTATATAAAACCTTATCTCAAATTTAAAATTCGCTTGCTACAGTTTTCAATCTCATTCAGTCAACTCATTTTCCCTTTTCCTGATAAATACATTCGGAATTCGTCTAAGCGATCCTTGACATATTAAATGAAATTCACGATGTTGAGTGGCCGAAAGTTATCATACATTGATTTCTAGTTGTTACCCGAGAGAAGTCATGTCAAGCTCGAAGTTGGCCATATTTTTAGTTAATACGTTAGATTCTTCACTTAAAGACTCCTAACAATATTATGCTATCCCTTATCCCTATTTCATATGACAGAAAAGCTTTTATAATACATAAATGCTCATTCAAAATTCTTCTTAAGCCAGCTTCCCAAGCTTCAAGTGATTTTGCAATCCTCTCCGTAAATGAAACTGGCCGCTCACCTTGGTTTAGCTTGCAGACATTCTAATCGAATCGTGTCTTGCGAATTGAAACTTGTCGAATGTATGATTTGAATATACTATATACATATGTACATAGGAACTTGACTGTTGAGTCGGTCCACATTGGCTCCCTTAGCCACAAACCATAGATAGATGTACGTGACTTGATGATGATTGTCTGCTCGGATTTATGTGACTCCGGGGAAAAAGCTTTGCAACCTAAACTTTTTTTTTTTTATAAAAACTACAATCTTCTAAAATTCGTAGAAGAAAAGTTTCCTATGTTTCCGTGAATACTGACGGCTTTCATACTGCTTAAATAAATGCAAGCATTTACAGAGCTGTAGATCTCTAATTTGGGATTATGTTTTGGTGCCTGAGTTATGCGAAGAACTCTCGTCAAATCAGGTGATATGATATGTTTGTCACCTACAACTAACTGCATCCAGCTGAAGAAACAAATGGCAGAAAAACATCTATCTATACCTTTATTATTTATTATTTTTATTATTGCTTTGCGATCTCTAAAAACATAGTATCTGTGCTCGACAGATTCAACCAAACCATCATCATTTTTCTTTACGACATGACTACGAAATTTTTCATTCTGGTGTTTCATTGAGATTTATGTGGCCATATTTTGTCAAATATTTTGAAAAACTTTTAACATAAACATGAATTTTGTAAAACAATTATATAATTGTACGTACATATTGTATTATGTACTTTGCAAACAATACAAGTGATAGAAACTTGTATATTATAATTATTATAAAAAAAAGCAATTTTTAAAGGCGCCTTGAATTTTGTGTGCATTGTATATTGAATCCTTCCTATTAGCATATAATATTGAAAATTTTAGTATGTATTTTAAGATTGAAAAGAACAACAAACAAATTAGTGAATTTTCCAATACAGAAAGCTGTTTTTTAGTATTGTTCAAAAGGACTTTTGTTTTTTTTAGTAGGACTTATATGTGTAAGATAATAAGAATCAAAGTGCAATACAATATTATTCACCATACAAAAATGTGCAACAACTAATGACGAGCAAAATATATATTTTATCTTATATAAATAACTTTAAAAGTATAAACAAAAATGAGAACTAATAAGTATTTGTAGTAAATTTTTGTATACAAACTCAATATTTATAGAGATATTTAATATTTTTACACTCTTTATAAGTACTTAAGGAACAACTACGAACTACTCATTAAGGTAAATATTAAATTTAATTACAAAATATGTGCTAAATTGATAATTGAAAAACACAAATCCTTTTATAAATTTAGTAATAGGAATAAATATTTGTGTATTCGACTCTTAACACAGGGGCGGACGCGGACTGTGGTATATTACAATGGACCATAGGTGGTCTAAGTGCAGCTTATCATAGGTAGTGCCATAGATGCCATTCTAACCTAAACCTATGTTTCATTTACTTTCTAATTATTTTATGAGGATCGTATATGCCCTAGCTATCAAAGTACAAGTAGAAACATGTTTTTCTGTCTATATATATTTTGTTTACTTTCATTATTAAATTCATTCCGATTTATCTTCTTGATCATCTTTGAGAAAACTACATCTACATTGAAGCAAATCATTGAACCAACCATTCTAAAGTGGACAATACTGTCAGAACTTTTCAAATTTGCTGGACAAATAAAAAGTAAAGATTCTCGATATGCAGTTTGTCTTTCATTGTCATGGCAAAATCACATTGTCATTAATACTAATTTCATTTGCGTAATAAAATTATTCAAATATGTAGATATGTAGAAACTCGGGTAATACCATATTATGAACAATAATAGCAGAAACAAATTAGAGTAATATTTACTAGGGCTAGCCTTACTTATATCTCTTAATAGAAGATTATTTGCACTTTGGCTAAAACCGACTGGCGTAAAATTACACAGTCCTTCAAAATTTTATCCAACAAGAACAACGGACCAATCGTAGTACATTCGTTATCGTATTCAAATCACATAGACTTAACGTCAACAAATTTGGAAATAAATTTTATTCGCATTTTATATTTGATTACAATACTTATAACTATATAAGTCGTACCCTATAACATGAAAAGGGTTGAGTAATTTGATCCAGTATTAAACGGCGCAATTAGAAAATTCCATATATATTGTATTCTGTATGGCTCTAGATCATTTGTAATATACCTAAGCACTTTATCTTCTAATATTATCTCATTAACCTTATGTTGATTTGTTTAAAAATCGTTAGCCTCTGCATTTTTATTCGAAATAGAATACTCTACTTAACATTGAGTAAACACATCAAAGAAACAATGACTTAAAATACTAAAAGCAGTTAGAATCTAATCAATTTCAATAATATTATTAATATATAAAAGAATAAACACTTTTTATCCACCATCCTTGCCATTTATTACCTTTTTTTATTCATTTTTGTAAGAATGAAATAATTTTTTTTTTCATAGTACGTTTAATCTCAGCCTCACTGCCTGTAACAATGAGATGTGACAAGAATCGTCTACTTATTTTTAATTGCTTATAAAACAATTACAAATTATAAATTTATTTAGTTATTAATTCCCACAAATTCATCTTCATATTCATTACTTATTTCTACTTATACTTTTAAAATATTGAATTACTTACAAGTTGTTTTACTCACTTTGAGAAGTTGAGTTTAAATGGCAAGCAAAAGTTGTAAAATTTTACTTTAAAAAATTATATATACAAGAATTTTCAATTTTTAGCTAGACTTATTGTCATTTTCACTAGATTTAAAACCATTTTCGGCTCAAATCAAAAGTTTTTCGGCAAAAATTTCCTATTGGGTCTGAACATGATTAAATTGGAAATAATGAACTGATTTTTCATTGAAACAGTCCCTAATCCGCTTCTGTGTCAAATAATTATTATCAGAAAATACTGTGGTAGTACAGTAATTATTTCGTTTGAAAAAATATCTGAAAATTAAGTTTTAATAAATAAATGAAATTATTAGTACCTACCTAATTTTAAATTTTTTAAAGAGTTAGTAAAAAAAAGGCTTCACAACTTTGTATGTATTGAGTTTTATGCATATTTCGCATAAAACTCAATTTTTTTGAAACTAAGCAATTACTTAGCTGGCAGGATAACATATCTAGGTATATTATCCGTCTATTTAGTAATTTTGTTTTATAACAAAATGTCAAAAATTTGTGCAAAAAGAAAACTTAAAATTAAAAAGGGATAGAGGGGGGGGGCGTTTTTCAAATAACAATTTTATGTTTTAAGAGATGTTAATTTATGATTATTATTTTTCACTTTACCTACATTTAAAAATTTAATGTTAAAAAAAACTATTGATTTTGTCTCAGTTTTATTATTAATTCAAAAGCAAACACAATTATTAATTGAAGATGATAAAATTTGTAAAGAAAAAAAATATTGTTATATACCTACATATAAACAAAAGGTCTTAGAAATTTTTAAAATATTCTTTGTTGTCGATTTCTAAGTAAATTTTTAAAACATGAAAAGTACCTACAATATTGAAAACAATATTGTAAAATATTTTAAATATTATGTATGTTTTTTTTTATATTATACGTTGTTATTACATGGATAACCATGTTAGTTAACGAGTATTAACTGAAAGGCAAAAAAAAACTTGTTTTTAAAAAATACTTCTCAAGAGTTTCAATCACTATGATTTATTTTTCAACACACCTCTATATTAATATTTAATTCTTTTATTTATTATTATTTTTTATATATATATATATATATATATATATATATATATGCAAATAACATAGTAATAGTTATGTCAAAATACGGGTCGATAAAGCATACATATATACTAAAATTGCATAATGTTCAGAAATCGCTAAGTAGTAACTACGATTACTCCGAAAAGCAGACTTAATCTACCCTCATTAATACTATAGATTAATTGTTGCATATTAAAGCATGGAAGATCGCAGAGAAGAAATTATCAATGTACCTTCTGATAATTAATGGGCCATGAATGGTTTCCTGAAGGAGCCCACAGATAAGAGGCAACATATCAGATAGGAAGATGCCTACTTTAACTTGTTATAGCCTATTTGTTTAAAAAGTTACTAATCATCGTTACTGCTATGGGATAGAAGGTGGCCTCGCTAGCTCGGTTGGTAAGTGCGCTGACTACCATCTGCCATGGTTCGTACGCTATTTCCTCATACCTAGTTTCCTGTAGACTTTATAGCTTTATAGTTTCTCCTACTTAGCAGGTTAAAACAATGGGCTGCCTTAGCCTCCGGATAGAAGTGAAAATTCGATACTAACTTATTGAGCATAAACTGAATAGTTAACATATCAAATGCCTTGAAAAAATCGAATTGAATTATTCTATATATGAAATTTTTGATCAAGCGACATATGAGACTGACATAGCTAAACTCCCCAAGTATTTTACTATTTATATGGACAGCAGGCTTTTGTGCAGAATTTTGGCCAAAAACCGCACAGAAGGCTTATCAACCTAAATCCACACAGCTTTTCTAAAGAAATATTGAAATGCAGTTTTCTTTAAAGATGGAAATTGTGAAGAAACAAGTCAGCAGCTAGAAATTTTTGAAAATCGGCCTCTCTAACCTACGATAAAATAACTAATAAACCTGGCGCAGCAGTTAGATTATGTATAAGTGGGAAAATACACAAAAAGTGGCATAATAGAGCCACCATATCTCTGTTGGATATACATATTATTCAAATCGACCGTGCTTATAATATAAACGTCGCATTATCCCATGTCAAAACGCATACATCTCTACCTAAAAACATAATTTTAAAAAAGCTGAAAGTCAGGAGCATCATTTATGCATCAAAAATGCCTAAAACTATATACTTAAGCATATTAAAAGTCTTAAAAAGAATATTGGGGACTTTTGGACAAAAGTGTTAATTTTAAAAAACAGCAATCTATGTAAGTTTTTAATATCGTGAGCTGTAAAATGGTTTTGTATTTTTTTTTATGTTATTTATACTAAGTTTAATGTTTGTGTGATATTTTTCCATAATTGTTTTATGTATTTATTTTTTGCTAAATTATAAACAGTTAGCTAAATGTGCATGCTTATTATTATTTCATTTTATCAAAACATCAACCACTTTTTTTATGAATATAATTATCAAGGGCTTTTTTTAACGCTTTTTTATTTTCACCAATTCTAATGCAATTTATTTATTTATATATTTTTCTTCATTCAGGAACGCAGCAATCCATGGGATTTCTAAACATAGCACAGGGAACAACTATAAAGGCAGAACCAAGAGGTATTAATATTTTTAAAACAAATATGAAAAAAATTACCTGGTAATTTAAAGACCGGTTCTCGAACTCTGATTTTAAGCATACCTAATTAAGCCATGAATTGCTTCAAATCGAAATAAGTATATGCAAACCGGCACCAAGCTCAAATTATTATCCGCATCTTAATCTCCTCTCGTTAATCGATTTTATTAGTAATGTTCATAGAATCACAATTCTTCATGATATCACTGACATCATAGAACTGTATATGCTCTTCCTACTTTAAGCTTTCCTAAGAGTCGTTGGCATGTCCAAAATACTGATATTCAATGTGAGATAGATACAGACATAGATAGTTGACGTGTTTAAAGATGCACCATTAGGAGTGTTGAAGCTTTCAAGTCTATCTTTCGTCTTTTTAGATAAATATCACGCAAATTATTTATTTAATTTAGGTTGACACTTGAACATTGCTTCAAATACTAGTCTGATGTTAGCTTAATGCTATTTTGCATAATAGAAATAACATTTTATATTTTATTATTTTCACTAGGTTATCTGCATAACTGTGTAAATCATAACCGGCACTCGTATGCCTGTCACAGAAGTTATTATTTTTTTTTGGGGCCAACCAACACAAACAATAGTTTATGATAAGCAATCTCTTTTGTTGATTCGAGTCTTCTGTTACTTGTAGACTTCTCAATTGAGATCTATATATAATATATTGTCAAAATTGTCCTCTTTATCTAGAAAAGCGTAGATAGATTATAGATGATTAGCATTTCTATAAGATCATCTATTCAAGAATAGAACAAATCTCGAAGCACCATTGTAAATTCTTTAGATACAATTGTAACCTCCACAAAATTAAACCTACCCATTATATTTCTTTAATATCTTTCCATTAATTGTTTCATGTAGATTTTCTATAATTTTGTTTACAAGACTACCTATTTTGTACATTTCAGATACCTCACCTCTTCCATATCATGTCTTTGGAAATACAACAAATTATCGTCTCCCAGAAAACAGTCCATCACCACAACCTCTCTCACCTCCGAATGTATACAATGCAAGCAATACTCCTTCGCCGTACAGTATGACTGCAGGCGGAAATTTAATTTCTCCAAATCATCAATTTGGTGGCGATAATATCAGTCCCAATATGAACATAGATATAACAGATTTCACAAATTATCAGCAACAATACACTGGTACAATAATTAATAACTACAACAATCAAATGCAGCAGCAGCAACAATGGAATGCTGATGTTAAACAACAAATGCCACCGACGATCAACAATCTCAACTCGAACAGTTTCAATGTGGACAATTTACTCACAACTGTAACTTCAACAGCTCAAACTCATGACCAACAACAGCAACAATGGACTGTAATAAGTAGTAAACAACAGCAAATGTCTGGCATTAATAGCTTCAACTCAAATAATTTTAATGTTAATCAATTGTTAAACTCATCTGGGCCAAATCCATTGTCTACAGGAAACATGGAAGCGCCAAATCTAAGCAGCCTGTTAGATATGGACAGTGAGCAACTGATCCAATTCAATTCAGCCGAATTGCAAGGTCTTTCTTTATCATAAGAATTGAGAAATACAAATTTATGTGTATGCTTAGGCTTAAGAACTTTTGTATATATAATTTTAAAGTAGTAAAACATTCAGCAAAATTAGTTAATTTATTATCGCATTCAACCCATTTGTTTTATACATTTTGAGCAGTAGAATACATGGAACCATTTGTAAACGGCGATGATATTTGAATTACCATGGATCTATAGGCAATGTTTTATCCACATCAACGATTTTCTAGCGAATAGAATTAGCTTTATGGAGGGAGAAGAAAATGTAAGAATCGTTTCTAGTAAATTGGTTTTTTCATAGTTGAGTATGCATATAATAGTTGGATTCGAATTCTGCGATATATTACTCGTTTTGCTATTTTCAGGTTAAAGACTTACCGGAGTTTTACATCTTTACATCAAAATCCATAGTAATGGTACAGTTATCAGTAAAAAAATAGAAGGAATTGAAGAGAAACCACTATCATGCCATTCAACCCTAACCCATAATGGCAATGCAAGAAAACATCACTGCAATAATTCAAGCAAAATCGAGATATTTCTTACGACATTAATGCCGCAAGCAGTCTAAGAAAAAACGATTTGAAGTATATATTTATTTTTAAGTTTCCCTGATCTGGTTTGCAACAATTCGATTTCTAGAAATTCAACAGCAAAATTGAAATCGAATGATTTCTGCTTTCGAAACAATTAGTATATATATTAGCCGAGATCATTTCACACAAGTTGACAAGATTTTCCGTGAATGATTTAGCTGGACAAGCTATCGACGCCATCGTTAATGTCGACTTGAATGTCTACTTACTGCCAGTCATGTATCTACATACATAATAATAGTGTAAAAAAGATATATTTTCAGTCGATCTCCATAAAATTATACCAGAAAAAGATGGGGTAGGAGATATAAATGAAATATCCATAACCAAATACAGTTCCTCCTCTTTTCTTTTTTTTAAACAGAAGACCTACTAATCCCACTTATACTTATCCTTCCCATATAAGAGAAAGATATCATTAAGGAAAATGCTAGACAAGTCGGACTTACAGTAGTAGAAGCGGAAAAGAAAGAAAGAGGGAGAAATTTAGAAACAATAAAAGATGTCTGCGGAACAGCTAACCCAATAACTGTTTACTTAATCTCAGTAGAGTTCAGGTTTTTTGTAAGTTTATGAGATTTTAAATTTTATATAAATAAAAGTGTTTGAATTTCAGCACCCAATGTTAACGCCCTTATATTAATGACAAGATAAATGCTTAATTTAAATGCTGCTTAGAAAGGATGGTATCTAAAATCGGGACATAAAGGTATTAGTGTATTTGACATTTTTACCTCTACGATCTTCTTTATGATTCGCTCAACTATATTTTTGGTACATACTGGGTTAAAGATCATTTGTTTTTTATGTATTATCGTAGCCTTATCTTATATATCTTGAAAGGAGAAGAATCTTTGTTAACAAAAATTTGTTACTACATACATACATATGTATAATGCTACTTACTATGTGCAAAAAGAGATTTCAGCCTGCTCAAAGAAGTAATAATGAATTAATCTGCTATAACGGAATAGAAAACTTACTGGGAAAATATTCACATAAAACTTATTGTTTTAAGTTGCCCAAGGATGGATGCTATCCTCTCAGCCTTACTTCAAACGAGCTTCACGGAAGTACTTCCGCTGAGTGGAATATTCAGAGCTAGCTACACACTGAACCATATTCCCGCTTTATGCACTCATAGCAAACGCTTATCATGAAACCTTCTCCCAAATAAAACGCTGACCCTCCCTCCCGTTAACCTAACTATAGATCATGACAGGCTTGCAAGGGCTGGTAAGACCAAGTCCACCATATCAGATGAAGAGCTTTTGCAAATGTACCTCCATGCTGTCAACGCTCACTATTCCAACGACTAGGCTGTATACGCCACGGATGCGTCGTTCAACCAACTGGACACGGGTGTGTGTGCGGTTGAATTTCCATCTCTGAACACCGTCACAAAAAGATAAAATGTACTAAGATCATCCACGTCAGGTGAGCTACTTGCCATCAGACTGGCCGTTGAGCTGGGAACTTCATCTTCTCGAACAAAATCTCTCAATTTTCGACCTAATAGCTCAGAGCCATTCTCGCGCCTTTCGTATCCTTCGGGGCCACAGAGGCCTAGCTCTAGTCTCTGAGACCTATCTTTCCCTTGAGGATGCCCTACTAACCATAAACAGCTCCATACACAGACTGGGATGAAGAATTCACCCGCATTTCTACCTCCTCTGGGTCCTTCTACAAAAATTGCTTCCCTCTCCCCAGAAAATCCCCTGGCTTGACTGGGACATCTCTCCCTCTATGCTGGTCACAGGTACGACGCCAAACTTTTTGAGATTGTAGGTAAAACTGACTTAGTCAATTGCAACACATGTAATACACCAAATTTTATAGAGCACAGCATTCTGGTGTGCACTGAGCTCAGTTCTATCAGAAGTGACTTTCCCACTATTCTAGGCGCCAGTTCTCTGGAGAGCCTGTTGGAGCCCTGTGAGTTTGGCGTGCTCAAGGAAATAACGCGCTTTGCTGCAGGTGTAAATGAGTTTCTAGCTCATCTATTAATTCAAGTCAAGCTAGTTCACCCAAAATTCACTGATTCCTTCAAATAGCAAACTGCTAATAGTCCTTCCTACTCCCCCCTCCCCTTGTTTTATGCAGTACATCCCTGAATGTTATATGTTATTCTTTTTATAGATGTCTTGTGTTTTGTTCATCACTGCTTGAACATTAACCAACACGTTCACATACCACTGAGAACATCAAAAGCAGTAAGAACAGAATCAGCAAAAATTGATAGCAATCAACCAAGTCAGACATGGCCGGTCACGGCACACGTTTCTGGCGATATACCCCATAGGGTCAAGCCATTGTGAAGGAACTCCAACTCGCTTGTCAAGCCCATAGCTCTGGATCATAATCAAGAGAAGAAGAAGAACCATATTCCCCAAATGAGGAAGTTGACATATAAAGAAATTATTCTTTACGTATTTGGTAGAAATGAGTGCATTTGATAACATGTCATACACCATTGATCTATTATAAGCGTACTAGGATTTGGAAAGCACTATGAGTAATAGTTACGGGCATTAAGTCTTTCCTATTTATTCGACCCTGCTGGGCACCTAAAAATGTCACCTCAATGATATTCCAAAATTATGGGAGAAAGCTTGTCAAGCTCTTGTGAAAAAACAAAAAACTTGTTCAGGAAACCAGAGCTAAATTTACATGGCTTTTCTCAATTCACCGCCATTTACAATAGTACCTAAATAAGATTGGCTTTACTGCTACCTCATCCTGCAGTTTTCTGATTGCGCTAGTTTTGGAATTTAATGCGCTCCACCTAAAAAAGGGGGGGGGCGTTTGGTAGGATGGACGAAAATCTTTTTGTCTTGCTAGACCAATTATCCACGTTTTGTTACGCTTGCTAGACACAAGGATTTGTTTTTCAATATTTAACCCTCTAACTCAATTGTGTTTTGGTAGTAAATCGCTAAGATACCAGCTTTCGGGTTATAGTAATCTTGTTCCCTTGCTCAAAAACACGATACTTTCTTTTAAATAAATTTATTATTATTTATACTGCAATTTTAATGAGAATTTATTCCAATCTATATCCAGAATTTACATTCTAAAAATATTAAACCCGAATATCGCTCATTCACAAAAATGTTCTTAGCTTACAAAACCCGGAATAATTAGCGGCAAAAATAGGGCATGCCAAGGTGAGAATTTTTCTCGTTTTTCATACTTTGGAAAAAGTTATTTATATCATCCTCGGTAACAACTTTTTTGTTAGTTACAAAAGGTTGAAGGAATTCCTTTAGTTTATCCTTCATTTTGTTGTACTCAGTGATAACATCGATTTGTTGCACACGGTCCATTGAAGACAGTGCTCTTATTCCGCGCTCATAATCTGATTCAACTTTCTTTAAGCCATTTTCCTCGTAAAACTGTACAGAGTCTTCAGGATCTAACAGGAATGCTACGCCTAAATCATCATACATCTTTTTACATTTAATACAAATGCATAAGTTCTTCCTCCAGTTATCTGGCCAAAAGACACCACCTGCAATATAAGATTATTGTAAAGAATTTCATTCAAGTAACAGTTTGCTACTGGTGTCCCACCTTTTTTGTAATTACTTCCCAAAATTGGTCTAACACAAGATTCACTCGATTCATCTAATTTTAATTTTTTTCTTTGTGGTTCACTTTGAACATCATCGTCTGGAATAGAGCTTTGACTTATATTCATAATATCTGAAATACTTTTATCTAGCTCTGATTTAAGCTTATCATCATCTTCTGAAACAACGGCTTCCGCAGATTCGTTAGTATCATCTATTTTATTAGATATGCCTGCATAATCCTTAAGGAAACAATTTGCATCCATGCAACCTCCACAAATCATCTCTGAATATGATTCCGGTTTGGGTGCAGAGCTATCCAAATGCCGAGTATGATACCAATCTTCACAAATAATACACTGGATCATATCATCTGGGATTTGGTCGTCGGGATCTGGATACGGCCTCTTACAAATACAGTAAACCCCAGAGAAATTTTGATTGTAAACATTTTCAGAATTTGGTGCATTTTTGCCACCTGTGTCACTTTGTAGATCAGTGAAGTTGCACTTTTTCTCGGGAATTCGTTCAGTAGAACAATCGCATCGGAAATTTCTTTTTGTATAAAGTTCTATCAATTCATGGCCTTCATGACATTGATAACTGCATGCAAGACAAATTCCGGCAACCTTATTGAAATCGGACCGAGCCTCTGCACAACATGTCAAACATGAGTATAATGCTTGACGTTTTATATAACCCTTAATTAAGTTAAGATCAACTTCTATTAGTTTAAACCTATAATTATGCGAAAACAAAATACATACTTTGCTATATGTACAGCATTTTTCATCTGATCCACCCAAAACAGCCACAGATTCTTCTTCCAATTCCTTTTGCTGCTCCAAAACATCAATGAGTGTAACACTTGGTTCCTCTGCATTTTCATCTAATTGGTTTGTTTCTTCTGCTGATTGCTCAGACATAATAAAATTTTCAAGTCGTATTAAAACTAATTTGTATAAATATGTTGAAAAACAAACGAAATTTGCGCGCGACGTTGACAAATGAATTTTCGTTGAAATTTAAAACTATAGTTAAGATTTTAACGAAAGTTGAAGAAATGGCATGGCCGTATTCGGCGATGGGGGGTAATTAGTTTTTATGATTTTATTTGCCCAATTTAAAATATCCTGAACTAGTTTTATAGAGATCCAGACAAACTAACTTAATTAGCAATAAACAGATGTAAAATGCCACATAAGAGTTTATCATATTTCTCCTTAATACTCTTTTTTAAGAATATTGTCATAGGGACCGAGTTTCATATCAGTCCACGTTTGCCTTACAAAAAATAAATATAAACTAAAAAAAAGATAATCGAATATATGTATATTTGTTTGAGTATATTCTAAACCATAAAAAGTAGGTCGAAGTTCTTTTTAGCATCTCCAAAATATGCAAATCCATGTTTTCTTGAACCTAGTTTATGGAAAAACTTCATTCCAGGCCATATGAGTGATTTTATCAGAATAATATTTTCACATTTTTCCAAACTTATGCAAAATGCATATTCCTCGGGAATAATATCATCCATGGTATCCAAAAAATCAATTGGATAGTTATAATCATCACGTTTTAATAAATTATAATTGTATTTGTTTCTTGGCTGCCGATAAAGTTGGTAATTTTTCAGTTCTGGAGATTGAAGATCATCCAAACCATGAAAGGTAGGATTATAAATAACATTCTTATCGACCATTTTATACAATCCTCCACGTGGAAGTAATGCACTTTCTTCGGTTATTATATAAATAATACAAGCCAGTCGATCCTCCTCTTTGATTTTCTCGATTATTGGCTCAGTAGCCAAAATAATTTGATTCTCATCAATAGCAAATTTTGGATCCTGAAATTTAAAAAAATGTAACTCAGTTTATAGCTCTGATTCGACAGCTTCACAGTCCCAGATTGAGTCCCAAGAAATTATTTAAACGTATATAATAACTGTGCAACTGTTTTAAAGTTAAAAACAAAATAATTACCAGCTTAACTCTCGTTATTATACTTGGATCACCCAGAAATTTCTCTCGTGCTAAAATGCATGCTTCATAAGTATCAATTTTGACTGGAGGAAGCATGATCCATTGATAGCAGTTAGTACTATAGTAGAATTTCCTTTGAGTCAAACAATCATTTGTATATCCAAAGGCAACATAGTAATCCTTTTCAATGCCATTTATTCTTCCCCAAAAAAATATGTTCTTAAACTTATTCTCATTCTGCAGAATACAAAGAGAATTTTCTATCAATAATGCATGTTCTGGGCCTAAATTAATCCCCGCGTAAGAAAGTAAATCTAGACTTTCTCGAAAATACTCAAGATTCATTTTTGAAGTGCAATAGTCAACTGAAGCATAATTCAGCGTATTCTATGATTTATTTTTTCCGATTATATTTAAAGTAAAGTAGCGGCTGCTTAGTCAAGAAAATTTAAATTTAGCGAACGCAGCTGCGATTGATCGATTCAATTCCCCAAATTCCACCATTTGACGAAATTGAAAGTTTCAGTTCAGTGCATTGGAAAATTTATTTCGTGTCGGCTGCCTGTGCAACGTTTTGATAATTTTGTAAAAGTGTTTTGTGCAGTAAAAGTGCAAGAAATCACAAAAACTGAATATTTATTTGTGTAAAAAGAACATTTCGTACTTAATATAATAAATTTACGGATCGATGGATATGTAATTAATCAAAGGTAAAGATATTCGCTCAAATTATCGATGGCAAAATCTTTCACCTCGGTCGCACGAGAAAAACCATGTCACCCCATGTTATTTTTTTTCACTTTGTGCTAGGTTGAAAATATGAAAAATTCATATGGCCTTTGTGTTTATTTGCAATATTAATGGATTAATCGTTAAAAAGTGCTTAGATAGTGTTAAAATATTCTTAATTTTATTGTGTGTGTAGAAATTTGATGAAATTTCCACGATGTTTTCGCAAGACCATTTTAATGGTGGCCTGACCAATTGAAAATTTGCATTAATGCGTAACACATTTGACTTATTGTTTTAATTGTTATATCAACAATATCCGTAATAATGTCGGAATTCCTACATTTATTTAAATTTGAAAATATTTTTCAGATCAATTAGAGCTTTGAAAAAAAGTACCCTCCCATAACTGCGGAAGGGAAGATTTTCCAAACATTACCCCTTATTTGGAAAATTTCAAGGTCATCCCAGCAAAAAGTCCTTCATTGTGGTATTTTTCCTGCATTTAATGGTCAATAGTCATTAATAATTAAATAATGATAACTGAAGAATGACAAATTTTATACTCTTTAATAATAACAATAAGATTAGAGACAAGATTTTGAATATCTGGCAAATATTGACAAAAGTCCTTTTTCGTCATGATGTACTTAATAGAGTAAATCTTAGTTAAGTTATCTAAATAAAGAGAAAGAAGAACAGTGATATCAAGTTATCTAAATAAAGAGAAAGAAGAACAGTGATATCATTCAAAGTGGGATCTCAGTTTTCGAGTTATTTTTATGCAGTTCACTACCCTCGATTTTTTCTTTGTTTATCGGGTGTTTAAATCCTACAGCTTGGAAGTTGCTCATTGTATATTTCATCCCAAGGTTACCAGAAAACACCCAAATCCCCAGTGGTCGGTGAAAGATATTCAATAAGACCTTGGAATGCTGCAGGTTGCTAATTGGGTGATATATGCCCGGAACCGTAATCAATGAAGAGACAATGGCAATGAAACGAAGGCAATAAACTATTACGTGGGTGATTCTAGCCAGTGACGGTAGTTACGACGTATAAGGTCTAAGTAAAGTGCTAAAAGTGAACAAAGAGCATAGATTGAACCTATTTAAAGGAGAAAAAGATTTGTGGAAAGTTTTTGTGAAAAAAAACGAGGGTAAAATGTACTCGAAGTAATATTTCTATTTTGTTTCACTTACGTTTTATAATATGAATTTCTAATAAATATACAAACAAAAAAATTGTTTCTACCAAAAAAAAACAGCCTTGACCTCTTATCGTCTGCGTGGAGAACTAATCTAACAGCTCATTTCTTAAACCGAATAAGATAAATACACATTTAATAATTTACTTTCGTTCATGTTAAGGAAGGAATGTAAAGACTTTGAGGAGGCTATTTTGTAAAGATCTAAACAAAAGTCAACTTTAGAAACTCAAACTTTGTGTTGTAATTTAGGAGCCTTCGCAATACTGTACTTAAGATATTTTTAGTTATTAAGTTGATATTGACAATTTGAACTGTTATTTGTGCCCATGGCAATTGTTAATATTTGCTTTATTCTTATAACACTTTTATTCACTTTCATACAAATAGAGCGACTATTTGGATAAGGTAAATTGGAGTGCTAAGAATTGATTACGGGTGACCAACCATTTCTTACATGTATATAATAATACAAATTCATGTACATTAAAAGCTACATTAATCTTGCCTACCATACCCCACCAAATAATCTACGAATCCTGCAAAAAACACGTCTCTTTAGAAAATATAAGAATTAATATGAATAGGTAAATAGACCAACACAATCTGAGCCAAAAGGTACACCGCGCAATTTTGTGCCTGAAGGCAGCCTAGCTCTCTTGGAACTCAACTTAGTTTCTTCTTTCTTGGGTATTGACAAAACTATGAAGTAGAAATTCTCACTAAAACACGATATGCCACGGTAGTCCTATGCTATTTGCAAGATTGTATTAATGACTATTATTAATTCTCTATATGAAAACTAGATCTATTGTATAGCCTTGTCGGTAAAGCGGATATATGAAGTTCTTCGCCGACTTAACATAGTAAGCACAATTATTCTATCAAACTAGAGGTTCCTCAAATATGGAAGCATTAAATTAGTAAAAGCAATCATTAGGACATGAAACTGAAGGCGTTTTGTTAACATCTAGCCATTTTATCTCATGCAAAAGAACTAGTGGGGGTATCAAATAATTTTGTTTTCAAGATAACATTTTGTTGTTGTATTTGAGTCTATGAAGGTTATGCAAAAATAATATTTCCTCTAAAAATTGTCTAGTTGTATTGTTCAATTCATGGATTTAAATTTAAATTGTCTCCTTACATAGCAAGAGATTCAAACAGTTAGCAATACCTATCTTATGTATTTACGATATCCTTTTATGTTATCATTCCTAGATTACTTTAAAGCCAGTGTTTTTATTTCTTGCCATTATTTTCCACTAATCTCTTGTACTGCGGATCTTTAGCATCCGATTACAAATATTAACAAACATAAATGTTGAGGTTACGGTGAAATTTGACGAAGCAGTTTTTTAGTGATATTTTTTCAAAATCTTTAATGAGCTTTTTGAATAATAACCGCAGTGCTTCTTCTTTACACTCATAAGAAGCCTTCTAGATTGCCTCCTGACAACAGTAGTAATACCCTTATGTATAAACGAATAGTGGTTGCGAAAATGCTTCCTTGTTCTAATGTCAGATGGCTCCATTTGTACCATTTTGAACAGTTTTGCTCGCGCTCAGTCGCTAAAAGTCCTGGAACTGAAGTATGTACAAGGGGTTCAAGGGATAAGCCGTAAGAGCCTTTAAAATTGCCTGAACAATTGTTTGTCTAAAAGGGCTTGTGTTTTTGCATGGTAGATATACTTTTTTATTATTTGAGTTTTGCTCACGCTTCGCTAAGAGCAAAGCTGTGCAACTGAAGTAAAACAAGGGGCGCAAGGGATAAGCCGTAAGAGCGTAGCCAAACATAGCCAAACTAAAAAATATATAAAGACTGGGAAGTAGACATCGCCTCGATAGAATATAGCTAGACCTGATGATGAGCAAATAGCATTCATTTCTTCTTAGAAATTTACGGCAAATGTTTCGCGAGAATTTTTATTCAGTCTGGTGGGCGACTGGAGTTATTTCCAGATCCAATCATACAGTGTGTGCCGTTGTCCGCCTCCAATGCATAACAATTCTAAGGAAAAAAATGTTCAGTAAATTTCTAGGAAAAAATTACGGCTTTCCATACATCAGGTCCAGCAGACATCGCTGATTTTATTTGGAGCGAGGCGACGCATTGCTTGCTTACCCTTTTGGTTACGTGTGCTCTGTAGTAGTAGCGCCTCTACAACACAACAAGGTACTAAGTCCAATTGCGTTTCGCAAACTATATAGTTCTATACACAAGGGTAGTATATATCTTTTTAGCTTATGATTGGTATACAAATGAGAGCTCAAATTAGCGATATTGTGTCGAATCAATCGAGTTTTTATTAGTTTCAAAAAGTACCTGCTAGTGTAAATATAATGAAATATTTTAGTGATCCTTTAAACTTAAAATGATTTCATTGTTACTTGCAAAATTTTAAAAATAAGAGAAAATAAGTAAAATATTAACATGTCGCTGCACTAGAACGGCTGTGACTAATCAGCAATGAAATATTTTATATATCCTATACCTACTTAAGAGAAAAGTTTTAATGTTTACAACAAAATAATGCATAAACTGAAGCTGTGAGAATATGCTCCTTAGATCGTTGTATCGATTTTTATTTGCTCCCAGTGGGAAATGGAAGCGCTCAAAAAGGAATGCAAGAGCGCTTCCCCACCGTATCCTTGTTCATATCGTTTTAACGTGAGCATGTCCGTAGAGGGAAGCTCTCTAGGAGCGCCTGTAGTGCTGCACTCTTGGAACGCTAATACGGAATACAGAGAGAAGCAACACAAGGGCTTAATTAAAAATTTCAGTTTTATTCTGAATCCCGTTCCATGTTATTTTTATTTTAAATTAAAATAAATTTCAATTAACCGCACACTTCAACTGACTACTAAATAATGACAATTCTGCTGAGTTTTCAGATGCATATGAGTCATCTTTTCACAAATAAAAATAAAGCAGATAACTTATGAGTCAGCCTAAGCTGAGAGAAGAGATCTACTTCCGCAAAGCTTTAGTTGGCTATGGTAAGAGAGATCTTTGGAAAATATTTAAACTTCTGTTGTGCTTTCAGATGCATATTTCATCTTTTCACAACAAAAAACGAATACGCCCAAACTCAGGGAAGAGATCAGCTTCCACAAAGATTCCTTTGGCTATGGTAAAAGAGCGCTTCGGAAAAGATATTTTCTGGCTATGTTGTGGAAGCGCTTCTCCTTCATTGCGTTAAAAACATTCGCGACACAAAATATATATAGTAGGTACAATATATACGTAGAGAAACAAATATTTGAAGCATTATTAATGCTGTGAATGTACAGCAGTCGAAAAAAATACTCTTAGTCCCTTTATTTTGTCCAGCAAAAAACTTATTTTTTAGAATGTAAATACTCGATTTTCCTGATTAAAGATAGTCCTTCAACCAAAATTTTGTGACCTTATATATAGATATTTATATGAATTTTCCAAATTTGTCTTCTACATAACATTACAATATAAGTACATATATCTGCTTATATAAAAAGTTAAATTCAAAATATTGTTTTCTTTATCATTTCAGTTATCCCACGTAAATAACTCTAAGCGTATAATTTGTGTTATTACACGCAAATTTTAACGCAATATCAGGGTAAGTAGATTTATCTCTTCAATTTTTATTACATATATGTAGATAATAATATAACAGTCCTTGTATATTATTTCAAGGCGTTCATAATCACCCAAACAAATTGCATAAAGTTGAATCGATTTGTTATTTAATATTGACGAAAAGTAAAGATGACGTGCCTTGTGTACATTAACAATCAATCTATCATCGCCTTTAAAAAAATATGTCGACATTTTTATATCACAAGTCCTTGAAATGAAATTGCGTTTTATATGGTATGGAAACAATTCATTTTTTAAGTTGTCAAGCAAATAGGCAGGCGTGTACAGATATCGAAATATTGCAACTGTAACGCAAGGACATTTTGAAATATTGAAAAATAGCTATAATGAGAGAGTAGGCATATGTACAAATATCGAAATATTACAATTGTAACGCAAGGACATTTTGAAATATTGAAAAATAGCTGAAATAATTATAATGAGGGAAAAGTAGGAGTAGAAAAAAGTCCTTAATGTTAGGCAGAAATGTCGGGGACTCAATAATAAGTTGAACCCACCGAAAGTTCTCGAATCTTTTTAAAAGAACAAATTGCATTTAATAAAGGGCGAACAAAAAAAGATACATTGCGACACCAGAAATTAAAAATAATTTTTTTTTCTGGAGAACATCTGTACCTACATTTTATTCTGTTATTACATCCCAAACATAGGCTTGGAACAAAGACTTGAGCACAGACTTGAGAGCCCTTTAAGTATGTATATGGGAATCTGACGGATAATTAGCGCTGCTACTTGAATGTTTGTGTTGTGTGTCCTTAAAGTTTTTGTTTCCCAATTAGAATGTGAATGAAGTGAGTAAAGTACTGCTTGAAATATGCCTACAGCTTGATGTACACTATAATATTAAAAGGGCTTGAAAAATATTTATAGAAAACAAATGAAAACGATATGTAGTTGAAGTTACGAACTAGTATTATACTATTTACTAACCCCTTTAGGGCGGCTAGCTTAGAATATATTCATACAGAAGTAGAAAAAGTTATAATTGGTTTAACAGCAATTTCAATTTTTGAGAATGCCGTAGATAGATATAGAAAACCTTCTACTTTAAATATTTACATCAATTCGTTAAAGTCTGTTTTTCGAGTTTCCTATTAACATCTTATCAGACGGTAAAAATTGTCGTAACTAATTTAATTGGTTTTGCATTAAATTTGTAAGGTTGGCCTGGTTTAGTACATTTTTTGAAATTGTAATATATTATTAATTAGCGTGTTCTCCTGAATGAGAAACGCAGTTGCCAGATTTTGCGCATTTGATGAACCTACTCTTGAACATGACAAGTGAATTTAAGCTTGGTTTGGAAATTACACTACTCAGTGGGACCTTACATCTCATGCACTACAAGACGTCACATTTCTTCAACCCAGATGACTATAACGCTTGTGTATAGAATTATATAGTGATTGCGAAACGCAATTTGACTTTAGTACCTTGTTGTGTTGTACAGGCGCTACTAATGCATAGCAGACGTAACCAAAGGGAAGCCTGCAATGCCTCGCTCCAATAAAATCAAGCGATGTCTGCACATGAACCCGCAATTTTATCTTAGAAATTTGCTGGAAATTTTTTCCTTAGAATTGTTACGCATTGGAGGCCGACAATGACACACATGATATGATTTATTTATTTAATTATTTACATATTTATGCGACTCGGTTCCTTGACCATATGGCGCTAGGATTACATCTGTCTATTCTACCTATCTTTACTAGTTCTATGATTCCTTATCCTATGGGGGTTAGATTGGAAGTGGGATATTATTTAGATGAGTGAAGAGTTGAAATAAACGGGAGTTTTCGGCCTGAGCTGGGTCGAGGATGGAGCTGAGGTCCGTGCTGCGCAGTATGCACTGGGAGGTGGGGCAGGCTGTCAGTAAGTGGCGTATGGTTAATGGAGTTGGCAGGTTGAGCAGCTGGGTCTTTGGGATATTCCTATTATATGTCCGTGTGTCAGTTTAGTATGCTTAGTCTGGTTAGGCTTACGGCTGTCTGTGCAGTTGACGATTGTTTTATCCTGGCTATTCGGATGGCTGCTGAAATTGCGTGCAGCTCAGCGGGTTGTGCCTGGGTCTCCGGGTGCAGCTCTGCTGTATAAACTGTCTCCCATGCCTTGTTGTTTTGTGTCTAACCACTGCTGCTCCTGTGCCATCTGGTGAGCAGCTGGTATCAGTGTACCAGAAATCGCTGTCCTTGAATTTTTTCCTGTATAGTTCTGTGGGTGTCTCGTCCTTTTTGTGTGTGGTAAGTGTCATTTGGAAAAGTCTGTGAAGAGGGATGGGGGGGGGGTCTAGGACTGTGTAGTCTGCGATAGTAGGTATTGGTATGCCAAGCTCTAGTGTTATGGAAAAGGACTGACTTAGTGTGGATGGGGTTCGGGGTGGGGGATTACTTAAGTAGTACCTTATTCTATTGTGAAGCGGTGATATTTAGCGCACTCTTTGCTATCATGTGCTTCATTGTTGCGAAACGTCCTTCGATATGCATGGCCTCTATAGGTGGGGTTTTGAATGCTCTCATGGCTGTCCTGACGACATTATTTAACCTAACCTGCACCTTTTGTATGGCCGTTTAGACTGCATGTCCATAAATTGTTAGACCGTAAATGGTGTTCCCGTCTGCGAGGGCCTTGACTATTTTACCTAAGCTGTTAGGTGAAACTCCTCTGTTCCTGGACGCCAGGGTTCTGGTTAGTTTGTGGATTTTATCCAGGTAGGTTCCATTTCAGGTTCCTGGTGATGTGGATCCCTAGGATCTTAAGGGTGTCCTTGGCTGTCAGTTTCAAATCTCGATTATGGCATCTGCTAGTCCTGCAGTCTCTTTTCCTACAAACGTGCAGTAGCTCCAGCTTGCTTATGGGAATTCTCGCTCCGTTGGTGTTGGCCCAGATGTTGGCGTGGTTGAAAGCGCTCTTGACCCGTGTGTTGGCCTCCTGTTCGGGGCTGTGTCCTGCAATTAAAAGATTGTCTGCGTAAATGAGGCTTTTCACATTAGATATGCTTTCTAGCTTTGAGCATAGAGTGTCGTTGTAAACTTTAAGGTCTTAAGTTTTTCTTAGAATACTGGAAATTTTTTCCTTAGAATTATTATGCATTATTGTAGGCCGACAACGGTTGCTTGGGCCACTAACATTTTTTATGAGCATAGATGCAATATTGGAAGCTGTGACTTATACAAAATGCATGTAATTTCTTTACACCAAAAAATCAACGAACGAAAATTGTGTAAGTTCGTGACTTTCGTATTCCTCAAAAAAACATTATTTCCATTTCGATGCGGCCAAATCAGTGTTGCGCTTTTTCTGGCAGTGGAGCACTGAAGCCAATCGAACATATTTCTGTCATATTTCTTGTATTTGTATACACATGTATTATATATATGGAACTGTCAAACGTAATAAATGTTCTTTATTGATATATGTACCTATATAGAGAAAAAAAACCCTTCTTAAACTTTATGCAAATAATCCAAACAGAATCTTTGAATTCATTTAACTCTAAAATTTCACAAATAATCGTGACAGTATACTTTGACAGAACAAATAACAATTGATTGAACTTCAATAAGTATTTGTAGAAAGAGACTATTTCAAAAGTGGTATCAGTACAGCACCTTCCGCTACTTCTTAGCCAATTCAATTTTCTAAGTAAGGACTCAAACCAAACATTTCTTTTGCCTTGACTATAAAAATATAGAAATTATTGTGAAATGATGTTATTGAATGAGTGAGGAGAAATAAAAGACAGCCGGAGAACCTTTTTTGACATGACAAGAGGTCATCAAGGTTTATCTGTGGTTTAACTTAAACTTTTCTTTCTCATCATGTATGTTTTAATATTTTTTTATAAGCTAAAGTTTAGACTATATTTTTCGCATAATTTATTACTATTATTTTTTTATTTAAAAATCACAAATATGAGATTTGTAGAAATCCTATCATGTCACCAAAACAAATTAGATGAATGTCGTTAATATATGACGGTCTCTTTGTTCAAATGTCTTAAAAGGTCATATACATATGTACTTATATTCCAACTCTTATGTAAGTAGAAACACTTCCACCTTAAGATGGTCTATAGATTCGTACGATATTCAATTATCAAAAAGATCAAGAAATTTAAAGTCATAAAGACACACCACCGTTTATAAACTAAATACTTTCTTTGTCACGATAGATTAATTTTGACGATTTGATAAATAATATCACGAATGAAATTATTTATCGATTAAACTCCGGAATATTTTCTTTGTGGTGAAGTTTCCTTCATGTTTCGAATTATGTAGTTAGGTACTACTTCGCAACAAAAATCATATTAAACGGAAGAAAGAATTGAAAAAAAAAACATGATAATCGCACAATGTAAGCTAGCTCTACCGCAAGTAAAGCTCACTAGAAGTTTTCCTCGTTTTTCTGTAATGTCTATTTTTACCATCTTCATGCCATTTCCTTGCTGTCTTGTGGTGGTGAGGTGATACGTTCAAGTGAAATTTTCTTTGCAGACTTTTTAGTTTTATTATTCAGTCTGACGAGGACTGGTAATTTTTTTTCTAAGCTCGGATCAACAAAGTGCAATTATATTTGTTTTCTTTTCCTATATAATTTGCTACTACTTAACGTGCAAGTGTTTTTTTTATTATTGTTGAATTGTAAACATTATTAAGTAAAATAAATCAACTGGTGCAATGTGATTACAATACCAATTGTTTAACGTAAATAAATTAATGGCAATGGACATGGACGAGGTGAGATTTTTGATTTTTGGATTGTGATTTTTCTGTTATTTATACATGGATTTTAAACAGTTACGATAATAACTTACATAAATGTGGTCTTTATAATGTCTTAAGTAGTTTTTTTTATATATATATTTCCCTCTCTTGAAAGGTTTCTGTGAAATGTTAATAAAGTTTACATTATTTTTACAATAATATTAGCATAAAAGCTCACTTATTAATTTAACTTAAAGTCAATTTACAGTTTTGAAAAAGGTGGAAAAACTCGTTGAGCAAGTATAGTGTGTATTTAGATCAATTTTTTTCTCGTCTTCTTTTTCTTTGTA
Source organism: Dioctria linearis (assembly GCA_963930735.1). Lineage (NCBI taxonomy): Eukaryota > Metazoa > Arthropoda > Insecta > Diptera > Asilidae > Dioctria > Dioctria linearis. The sequence continues at coordinate 26,348,794 of OZ005744.1, read as the reverse complement.
TTATATTCTTGCATTTGCATATAATAAACCCGAATGACACTTTTTTTATATAATGAGTTAGCGTGCCAACATGTTGTTTATTATTAAATCGATCCAAATTTCGAATACCTTTCTTTCAATGACAATGACATTGATCGCGAATAAATATATATGTATTTTTATTTTTGTTAAATAATTGAAACAATCAATAGATCTAAACTGAGAATTAATGTAAGTTCTGACAATAGTATGATTCAATTATAACAAAATTATCAACTAAAAGTAAGTTGTTGAAGGGCGAACATATACCTTCTAAATTTGAATATAATATGTATATGTATGCAATTAAGTTTAATCGTTCAATTTGATGACGTGAATATACATACATATATATAATTTTTAAATTGCATTTATTCAAACTCATTTAATGAATTATAAATGATTTTCCCTACCTTGGTATTTTACTTGTTAAATGTATATTTGGCTAGAGGAAAAAATTGAATGAAATTCGATACAATTTCACGAGTTTGTTTCATTTTAAGTATTATTAATATCATTGAAACAAACTTTAACTTGCATTTTTCGAGATATCGTCAGTGATTCTGCATAACCGCTAAACTCTACTAACGTCACTACCGAAAAAGGTAAAAAGAGTTTTCAGCAAGCATTAAAATTTTATTTTATTTTTCTATGATAGAACGAGAAATATCATATTTTCGGATTTTAGACATTAAATTAATAAAATAAAATAACACAAGTTGTAGTTTCTTTATCATTAACCGCAAAATTGAAAATTTACTGCTGTATGCAGTTATGCGGTTATAATAATATTGCTAGTCTCGCGGTTATGCAGTATCATCGACGATATTACGTATAATTTAGAACGAAATTAATAAAGAGAAAAATATATATAAATCGTGAGAAAATTATTATAATATACATAAATTGATGGACATCAAAAACTTTCAACTTAATTATGATTTTATACATTTTCATTCTTAACACTCAGCAAATTCGTACTTCAGTGATGCATATTTAAACAAATATTTCAAACATAGACAATCATTAAATGGATTCGATCAATAATTCCTGGTAGACAAATCATGATAAGCTCCTCATGACTAATCAGATGAAGAACGTTCGCGTTTGAATCAAAACCGGAAAAAAATTATTTATTTACTTATTTACAAATAGTGTGCAAGATATTGCATCTCTTTCACTTGTTTAGAAATTTTCATTTTGCTTCTCTTTTGTCCATTTTACAATATTAAATTAGCACTTCGATGAGTAGGTACATAATGAGTATCGCGATGAGCTTATTAATGAGCATGTCAATGAGTTCATTAATGAGCATGTCAATGAATGTCATGATGAGTTCATAAATGAGAATCTGATTTCACGATTTCATATATTTCTCCGAATTCAAACTACGGTTGCAAAACAAACTGAGCCGCTGAGGCAAAAGGATTTGGGCATAACATCTTGATCAGCATAATGGGCGACAGTTTTTCCGCGGAAGAATAGTGAAAAAATTCATTTAAAATCAATAATTTAAAAATTTAACTTAAAATCTGATAAATCACAAAAATAAATTTAAATTTTCCTAGTAGAAATGTCATCTGATACGGCAGGGAGCAGAGTCATGATATCCACTGAGCACTTCGATAAGATTTACTCAATGCTCATCGCGACTTAATTTTCTTTATGTTTTTTCATGAATTGCAAACACCTTGACGCTTTTCGTGCAAATTAGTATTGCTTTACATAATAATTGACCCTTTTGGGGCAATGGACAAGGTTAAACTGTGAGCAATTTCTACCAGGGATTGAGCCGTTTATTTTGTAAATGATACAAGTCTATTTGGGTATAGTATTTCTAATTATAACATAATTGGTTAATAAATTTTCACTTTAACTTCAAAACACACGAAAGTTCACTGTTAGACTCTAAACAAATTTTTAAATTATTTTTTTAAATGAATTTAAACTAAAATATTTCAATATTTCGTCGTAAAAACAATGGACTTGCACCACTTTCAAAATAAACGGCTCAATTATCGAATATATATATATATATTTTATTATGTAAAACATAGGTCATTCTATAGGATGCCATGTAATTTTAATGAAGTGCAACGACATTGTGTGAAGTCTGGGAATCCATCCGATTCACGATCTATGATACTTGAAATGACTTTCCTATTACTTGACCGTGTAAACAACGATCAAGTAAAAGTTCAAGTAACTTGAAGACTTGAAAGAAACATTCGGTGGAAGGGCTACTAGAACTTGACAAGTAAGATTGAATAGTGTGTCGAATATACCTTCGTCAATGTTACTTGACATAAAAGCTCATACATAGGTATTATACCTTATGTAGGAGAATACTGATTATATGTACATATATGTATATAAAAAGAATTGAAAATAGTAATAATTATCAGAGGTATAGCACTTTGTAACTAAACACAATACAATTAAGAATTTGGAACGTATACAGTTTATAACTATCTGTAGAAATTATTAAATCTTTTGTTTCACAACTGCATTAGAGACATCATTATGAATATATAAAAACAGGGGGCCCAACTGAGTTCCCTACACTCAAAAATCCCAAAATGATTTTAATCAGTTTGGCAATACACGACATCATTTTTATACCCTAGATAAAATCTACATGCTATACTTTGATATTTGGGTATATATTGATTTTTGTAGATTTAAATTTCATTAAGTAAAAAAGCTAGAATTGGTAAGACAAATTCTTATGATACCCTAGAGGCCTAGAAGAATGCCCATATGTAATTTCGATTCGGTGCCAGTTTGATTTTTGAAGTGGTTTTTCGCATATATTTCTAGAACGGTTCGTCAGACAGTAAAAATGATTGGATTTCATATTCTGAAGAACTTCTTTTCAATTTAATAATATCGTCTAGGACTGATCGTTTTCAGAGTATACGTAAAAAAACCTAAATTTTTATATGGCAACACAAAGATGGGATTGCCGCCTGGCTTAGTTAATTTTTGAAATTATTATTTACTATTGTTATAAAAACGTCGTGTACCAAATTTCAGCGTTCGCCAGAAGTGTCCAAATATCTAGTAAAAAACAAAATTTTCGCATGGGGCTGGCAACCCCACGAAAGAATTACCCGGACATGCAAAATTCAAAATTACTTTTACTATTATATGCGTGGGTGTTCAATCCATTTTGCTCTACAAGCATTATTTCTATGCGTTACAAACGTATATCCTATGATTTCATCATCTAGAGGCCCTAGAGGGTATGAAAATGGGCCTTCGAAGGGTTGCCATACAAAAATTTTAATTTTTCACTATATACTTGATATATTTGTACACTGCCTGAAGATGAATGCATCGACGTAGAGATATGAAATTTTGTACATTACGTTTTCATAAAAATCAGAAAAATGGTTGCGCGGTTCATGATGGTATTGCAATACAAAAATCGATTTTTTTTACGGATGTACATGTACTGTGAAAACGATCAGTCGTAGATGTTTTTATTGTACTGAAAAGTTCTTAAGAATATAAAATCGTATGAAATTGGTTATACCCTAGGCAGACGGACGAAATCAATGATCATTCATTCGTAATTGGTTTTTTCAAAAATCAAGTTATCCAAGATTTTGCGAATTAAAACGAAAATCCTGTCAATTTTTATATGTAATTGACAGCACATTTTTAATAATTCAAAGGTAAAGCGATTTTTGAAAAATTGAATTACGAACGAATGATCATTGATTTTGCTCGTCTGCCGAGGGTATTAGGCCTGAATTACAAATACGACTGATCTGTCGACTGCGACTTAATTTTAAGTCGAAGTGGACGCTGAGATGAAATTTGTAATTAAAATAAAGCTTCAACTACTTGAACAAACCAGAAGTATCTACTTCTGTGATTGAACTGAAGTTGGCCGCAGCCAACACCAACTATGTATGCACTTTGAGCAAAGTTTAGTTTCAGTCGAAGTTGCAATCTTGCCACATGCATTTATCATTTGGGAAACGTCGTAGTCGACTGATCAGTCGTAATTGTAATTCAGGCCTTATAATAATTTTTACTGCTAGACGAATCGTTCTAGAAATAGATGCGAAAAATCACTGATTGTTAAGCAGGCACAGAAAAATTACATACGGACAATCATCTCGTAAAAATTAGTCTTAAGCCCGCTATACATGTTCAAGCAAATCGTATGATTTCCATGAGCGTGTGTAGCAAAAGTCGGAAGACTGAAGTCTGCCATGAATGAAATCGGCCGAAACTATTGCGTACAAGCAAATCTTAGTACTTTGCTTTCCACTCGGAACCAATTTTATGCAGACCTTAGTTCAATTGTAGAGCAAAGTCATCAGGTTTGCTTGTACGCAATAGTTTCGGCCGATTTCATTCATGACTTCAGTCTCAACTCAAGCTTGGGTTGTGCATGCCAAGTCATACGATTTGCTTGAGCGTGTGTAGTGTCCTTTAGACCAATTCTAGCTTTTTTTTATGAAACAACCTGTAAAATGTTTTAAAAAGGATTAGATTTCTTGTATAACATTGAATTATTACAATATACCTAAATATAAGGTGAAATCCAAAGAGCAGAGTGGTCGTAGAAATGAAAAATTTTCATTTTACATCGCATAATATTGTATCTTCAGTTGTGAATAATTATATGTTTTAATCCATGTCCATACCCTTCGAATTAATTATGTCAGTCGTTTATTTGGATTAAAAATGTCTTAAATATCACCTGGGAGCACCAGATATAACTTAACTTTACCTAGTTGTTCAAGCAATAAACTTTTAAAAAATATATATTTTCCAATGCTAGGAATCTTAAGAAATTTCACTGAATGATTGAAATTTAATGTTATGATTTTTTTTTACCAAACCATGCTTATTCACGTCTTATAAACTTTTCTATTCTATTCTACACATTGAACTCATTTTGTCGCGTGGCTTTACTACACAGATACAGAACTCTTTGCCCTTAGATAATCTGGGTATTTATTGAGTACATTTGCCAAGTCCATTTGCGTTCTCATTGTTATTGGCAAACGTAGTCTGTATTTATCTAGCTCTTGGCAATGACGAACCAGATTCCTAAGAACCAACATTTGTAATAAAAATTGCACGGGAAAGATGTATTTATTGTATATGTTTTAGATGTCAACGTAGACTTCAAATTGTAGAAAAATAACATGATTTAATCAATCAATCTAATTTAATAATAAGTAGATAAATGTACTTTTTAGTAGAATTGATTTTCCGATAAATAAAAATACATAAAATGAGTGAAAAACTATACATTAACATAGTATTTTTCCTTAGTATTTGTGTATTAATTTTCCACCAGTAAGAATTGTATAGCTTTACATACAATAATTTTACAACTTGTAAAAAATATTCTACGATCATATTAGAAACTTTTGTGCCCCCAACGATTATCGTAGCAAAATTGCACCTTTTTTTTACTTTGTAAATAAAACAGCAGTATGAAATCTCTACAAACCTACGAAGAATCTTAATTCCATAAAAACGTGATGAAAGCATTACAATTTTAAATTTGCTAGTTTTGCTCTTTTAATTTTTTTTTCCCCGAACGAAATTCCTTATAAAATATAAAAACATCATTTACCGAAAGTAAATTTTTAAATTCCGATTTAGACGGAATAAAAATAAAAAAAGCGCAATGACATGGAAAATGTGGAAACATCAAAGCCCACAACGTGAAAAGTTTACTCATGAAATGTCGTTCCACCTTGGCAATTAAGCAGGTCATTTACCATTAAAATCAGACACAATTTTAGGAGAAAGCATGTAGATCCGCATATTTCATTATTCAGTTGAATCTGTCATAATTTCATTTAACATTTTTTTTTTTTTTAAACCTCACTCAACTAATCCAGTTAAAATTGACATAATTGAATTCTTTTTACAACGTATATAGATTAGTTTATGTACGAAAACAAGATCGGGCTATTAATTTAATTAACAGACTAATTTAGTCTGAAGCTTTTTTAAAGTATTATGCGCAGTTTGCTTGCGACAGAAAACGGCTCGTGAGTTTACATATGCCTTTGCTAACACCTACTCTCTACAAACAAAATTGACATTCAGTACGTTGTTCCGTAAATAATCTTTCGTGCTTCATTTTTGTTGTTGTTTTTTTGTTTTTGTTTTTTTTACACGCTTAGCTTCTTTGAAGTAATTCTGTTATAAAAAAAAAAGATGTGAAAATTAATAAAAGTACATAGAAATTATAAAGAAAAAGAAAACATTTTAGATATCATAATTTATAGCAGATAATAATGTAAATTAAACTTTTCTATCCTCAACTACCGTCTTGAATCATTCGTCAAAGATATGCATCGTCACGGATATAAAATGCAAGGACGCACGTGAATAATAAATTTATTTTTCTCTTCGCTGTTTTTATCTCAAAAATGAAAAATATTTAGTAAATTTTTCGGAAAATTGAGTAAAGCTTCTTAAGCTCGTTTCTGCCAGAATTTTTTTTGGCTTATGATGATGATTACGGAAGAAAGAAATAACAGGGAAAGTTTAAATTTGGAATATATTCATACGTATGACGTTCTTCATCTGTTATAGGTATTCGGCTAGGAAAAATACTTTAAAAGAAATGTCATACAACTGACAAGAACAGTGACTGCTTAAACTAATGGATTTGTATTAAAAGCTATGCATAAAAGAAATATTTCATACGTTTACCAAAATGAATAATTTATTAAAAAACATAAATAATATTATACGTTATTGATTGAAATTCATAGTGAATATGGTCAATATGATGAAATTGGTCGAATTTGGTGCTAAATCTACAGCTCGAGAATTGAGTGGAAAAAAAACTTTTTACATCGAAAAATCTTTGAAAAAGAAGTTTCTTTGCAAAAGAGGGCGTTTCATATCGGCAGGGACCATATACTCATTAGTACGGCTTGGTTCCTGCCTAACGTGTTCCCCAAAGTGAATAGCCTAGCTGACCTACATACATTTACATATGTGTATATACACTTATTATTGGTTCGGTCAATTCCATATTGACCAAATTCGCTATGAATATCTTTCATAGCAAAACTCTCTATGAAATGCTAGTCCTGCTAGACCTTCAAATAAATACGTAGTATTTCGCCTCATATAAATCACACTTAAAAATTAATTTAAGTGCATCATATATGGGGTCAGCTTGTCTGTTCACTTTACTTCTGCGTATACGGCAGGCAGGAACCAAGCCGTACTGATGAGTATACGGTTCTTGCCGATACGAAACGCCCTCTTTTGAAAAAAAAATTCCTTTTTCAAAGATTTTCGATGTAAAAAGAGTTTTTTTATTGATTGAAATGTTTTCTTAAATTTTCTTCTTGTGTCTAATTTACAAAACGTGAACTATTTTCATCTATCCTCTTACTATGAATTTACTCTTTATTCATATAAAGGTAAAGTTTTTTTTTTTTTTTTTATAGATAATAAAACACAACATGAAAATCAAAGTAATAATAGAATATAGACAAATAAAGAAGTTGCAATGGATCTAAAATGAAAAGTCGATAACCTAGATGAAATGCACAGTTAAATCCCAATTACAATGCACGAAAATAAACGAATCAAATTGGATTGAAACGTGAAAATGGTTTTCTTTCCATACGTGCTACATAGAACTGATTACAATCAAGTCAAGTCGATAATAGTCGGAATTTAGTGTATTTAATTTCATTTAGTTAAAAATTGCCGGATCATTAATAAAACAAAAACAAAGTATACTTAAATTTGATAATTTCATTTCAGTCATCGTTGTAATCGGTGTACTTTTCTTCTCAGTTCCGTGCATTGTAATTGGGCCTTGAACATATAGCCGCAACAAGATTTTGACGATATGCTTGTTAGATTGTTAAAATTGTTTTTATTTTTTCTAAAAAACCTTTCTTCGTTCGGAGCCAATATTTCATGTGCATTCATTTAGCACAGTTTAAAACCGAAAATTGCGAATTTAGTTCAAAAGAGCTTTGAGCTAGATCTAACAACAATGACAAAATTTTCAGAAAAAAATCATTAAATAAAAAAAAAAACATTAACGATATTCACTGAGGTATGTAAAATTGTAATAAGAGGTTTGAACATGAAGTTACTGGAGGCAGAAACTTCACTTGTGAAAACCATACCTTACTAATTTGGACCGCTGCTGACTATCATTCACCGACCAAATACAGATAAACAGCACCCAATCAACATGCGAAAGATATTTAGTCGCATTACACAGTAGGGGTCAAATCTGTAAACCTAACCCAGCTGGAAATATCATAAGTGAACGGGTTCTCGAGTTATGCTGACGAACAGACGGATATGCAAAAATCAAAATAACTTTTAATATTATGCGTGGGTGTCAACCCATTTTGCTCTACCATAGCGTGCGTTACAAATGGAATGACAAACTTAGTATATCCTATGATTTCATTCATGAATAGGCCTAAGATTGTTACGAGATCTGCTTTCGAAAAGATTCCTGTTTGGAGTGCTTCGAAAAATATATTTTTATTTTCTGGCTATTGTGTGGAAGCGCTTCGCTTGCTTTTCATATTTCCCACTGGGACTACATATATATTTAGATCGAAGAGAATAATATTGTATGCAGATGGACAGTCGGAAACTTGTATAGGTACTTATGCTAAGTCTCCGACTATCCCTCTGGGCTTAATTTATTAAATCTGCCCACAGATATCCATATACAAGTTACTTCGACGCCAGCTCCTAAGTTTTTTCCGAATATCAAATCTTCGCCTATATCTTCGACAGTGCTAAGCTAATGGAAGAAACTCAGCTACACAAGAGTTAATCGAAGGTGATGCTAACTTAACCGTATTCTATTACTTAACGTTATATTTTATGTTTCATTAACATGACTTGACCTTATACTTTCGGGCACGAAGCTAATATTTTATGAAAATTTTTTTTTTGTACAAATAAATACAAATCTGTGAAATTAAACAAAACAGTATAAATATTGCAGTAGGTATAGCATTTTCCAAAACAGAATCAGGATGTATTTCCGAATTGCGTTCGGTATATATCCCCCCATATACCAAGAAACAGAATTAAAAAATCCATAATTCCGTATTACAAAGATCAGCATTTGTGCAAGTTGTAATGGAATCACCAATGACGAACCATAATCAGAATTTACTGCAACTCCTTAAATACCCTTTTTTTCCGGAATTTGACGCTAGCATCACAAACGTCACGAAGAAGTTAGAACCAAAGCTGATTATAGACTCCTACTGCCGAGGTTTAGTTTCGTATTTTAGTCCAACAGTGCCGAAGATTATAAAATAATACATATGTACATGTCTTACATTTAATTACTCCAGTACTATATAAATTTACTTACGTTGCTCCCAGGTTATTCTAGACTATAGAGCACTGCTCTAATGTACTACTCTAATCCCTAACGTCGAAATACTTTCAATGAGCAGTGGAGCTTTATGTGTTGCTGTTTTTGTAATGTAAAAACAAAAGCCCATAGAGCTGAAGAACAACTGTTTGAAAAGAATTCGACATGAAGTGAACTGAACTGTCTTTCATGAGTCTAAAGTGGACTGGAACTGGAATGATCTAGAGTAAGATTTTCTGCTCCATTTTTTTTTTTTTAAGGATCATCTTAGAGCAAGCAGTCTGAAGGCAAGTGGCAACTGTCAAAAAATAAGTTTGTTGACATTTTCTATAAACTAAAATTGCATTTTCTTAATGTAGTGATTTTTTACCTTAGAGTATTGAGAGAACAGGAACCTTGAATATTTCCCCTATTGTTCAGTTGCCTACATTTGAAATAGCTGAGAAACTCCCTAAGTACCTTGGTGCAGTGACAGCCACCAAGAGCATTTTCGGTGGGAACAACCGCAGTATTTACAACCGCAGTATTTACAACCATATTGCCTTGTTGCCCCGCTCTCTATGTTAATTCTACTACATGCTTTCACTACAGCGGCAACAGATTCTAACACAACCAGAATTTGACTACACTAAATTTTGCTTGTCACACTTCTTGTACTCCCTATATTCCAAGTTCTTTGCTAATATAGGGATAACCTGACACTTTAGATTAAATAGAAGATCAAAAGAAGAAGAAAAACCCACACAAATATTCCTGATGTAATTAATACAGAATACTGTATTTTTGATTTGACAGTTATACCCTAGGCAGACGGGCAAAATCAATGATCATTCGTTCATAATTGAATTTTTCAAAAATCGATTTACCATTGAATTTTAATTTTAATTATTAAAAATGTGCTGTCAATTACATACAATAATTGACAGGACTTTCGTTTTAATCAACAAAACCTTGGGTAACTTGATTTTTGAAAAAATCAATTACGAACGAATGATCATTGATTTTGTCTGTCTGCCTAGGGTATTAATCTAAAGTAAATTTCCCTGCTCTGAACCATTGAATAAATAACTAATTAGTTATTTATTCAATGCTCTGAACTGCTCTAAGCTTTTTTTTCGATCGCATTAAACAGGTGAGGAAAATAAAGACAAAAAAATGTAAAGATTTAAAAAGAATCTTCGCTTTAAAAAGTATATCCAAACTGTGGTTCAAAGTTCTTGCCAAAGTCTCCTGTTACAAATATTCATGTACATAAAAGTTTCTTTTAGTTTTGAAATCTGAAATACTTTACGTTTTGTACACCTTTCTTGGTGCAATAGTTTTTGAACAACAACTTCACTGCACATTTTACCTTTTTTTTTACATTTTTTCTTTTATATAATATTAAGTTTCACAAAATAAAAACAATTCTTTAATTCCAAATTTTAAAAAGATTTATTTCAAAAACATTCTGATCAGCCAGTATGGCAATATGTGCATTTAGCGCAGACAGTGTGCGTTTGTGCATATTTAAAAAAAAATCCAATAGATGGAAACTGTCCATAATAGTCTTCATAATTCATAAAATTTAGTTAGCAAATTTGACTACATTTTCTGTTTAAAAGTATACACCGCATTTTAAAAACGAGATTCGCTTTACAGAGGGTCAAAGCTCTGAAATTTTATTTGACGTCGCAGAAGATAATGATTTCTAAATTAGTAAGATACTTGCAAAATAAGAATTTCGACACATTTTCAATGGAATTACTATACGATCGTTGTATGGACATATGTGTATGTATTATTTTTGTATAAATTAAGACTACGCACCCTATTTTTTTTTTTTTTTTGTTTTTTTTATCTGCACCATTGGTAGAACTAATTCATACTCATTTATTTTGGGGGTGATTCATTTTTGGTAAACATCCAAAATATATAAACTTGTGTCGACGCCAATCATATGAAAAAGTATATTAAAATTTGCGCTTTTTCTTTACATAGTAAGATGAGTATAATTGGATGGTAAGGTAAGCAGCAGACCTGTTGGCATTTTTAAATATATGTATATTTATATAGACCTTGACGCATGTTTATATAGAGTATACGTGTTTATTTAAATTGCATACATAAGCTTATAATTTAATTTAAGTTTATTACTTTGTTGGACAGTTGGAATAACCCCAAATAAGTTGATTTTTTTTTCTTTATTCATCATCATCTTAAAGATTATTTAAATAAAAAACAAACAAAGTTTTTCTTTTGTTCATATATGCGTACATTGAACTTTTCGACAAATATAATGAGGTGTGATAGAAAAAATTTCTAGAATGATCATATTATACCGGAGCGGCAATAGTTGTACTACTACCATTGGGTAGGCGTACAATGTTGGGAATTTCATATCAGTAGTGCTGAAGGTGCTGAAGTGAAGATTCTAGAATTGATCTGGCATGGTATCTCATATCATAGACACTTGGGTTTACTGTATTCACAAACATTGTTAATCCTACCTAAAGACTTATTCAAGTTTATTGAATAGTTCTCATTCGCCAATTTCCAGTTTTCAACTTAAGGACTGGAACGAAAAGTCTTAAATTTCAATAGTTTAGCATGTTTTTAAAATACTGTAACACCAATTTTTTTATTTTAGCAGAGTTCCTTAACTTTTTCAGGAATACGTTCCATCGAGTTCATAATAACCTGTTTAGTCAGCAATTTTGACTGTTTAAGCAACTCCTTTTGGAAATCTTCCATGGTTTTCGTTACTTTACCTTACCCCAATACCGTTCGATTGGTTGAAGTTCAGGTACATTCGGTGTGTTCACTTCTTTTGGGCACAAAATCGATATTGCTCTTATTGAACCACTCAACGGTGGGCTTTGCATAGTGACAGTTAGCTAAATCAGGCCAAAATAATATAGAGCGTCTATGCTGTCTTAAAAATGGTAGTAACCTATTTTTCAAGCAATCGTTGATATAAGTTTTTGTATTGATTGTACCTTTTGAGAAAAACGGCCTGCTCCTGAGGCCATATTGACAAATGTCTTGCCAAACTATAATTTTTGGACCAAATTTTTCCATTCTAATTGACTTTTCTGCATCTAGAACTACTGTACTAGCTTTAACGGCCTTGGGGGCCTGGTAGTGTCGAAAAATCCATTTTAAAATATGATTCGCCATCCAAAACAAGACAGCTGTCAAAGTTTTTTAAAAATCCATTGTAGAATTGTCGAGCTCGCAAAATTGCTTTCTGCAATTGTTCCTTTCTTCTTTTTGACGATTTTTGCTTTTTACACGTCTTCAGCTTGTTTCTTTTCTTCACACGTGAATCATTGTGTGACTCGTTTTGAGTTTTCGAGCGATATCGTGTATCGATGATGATTTGTTCAGATCAATTTCCCTTAAGACACTTGACTCCATTTTTTTGTTAACTGGACCTTTTGGACGACCCGATCTTGTCTTATCCTTAACATTTTTTTATAACGCGCTGAACTGTTCTAACCGACACTCCTATATATTTCGCGATACTTAGCTTAGATTTAGTTTTATTTTCTTTATAAATTGACGCCATCTCCTTCCGCAATTTTTCTTGTGAACCGGTGATTTTCCAAGACTGAACCATTCAAACTGTTATTATTCCACGGGATACTTGTGGCTTCTGAGAAAATTGTATTTCACAGAAAAATGTGCTCTTAGTGTTATACTACATGATTTGGCGACAATACTTTTCGTTCCAGTCCATACTACTAGCCCTCGTCTCAATAATTTTCGTCCACATTTTATAAATTTTTAACAATGTGACTCGACTTCGTAATCAATCCAATCGACATACGGTACTTATATCCACAGTATGTTTATTATAAGCTGCAAATAATCGTCAGTTAATGTGAATGGCAATCGCATTTCCATGCTTATAAACTCAATAACTGATCGTTTTGAAAAAGATTCATTTCACACTCAATATTAAATAAATTAGGCGTAATATGTATATTGAGTCGTAACAAGCTGTAAACTGGAGTTTAAGGATCATTGATCGAAATAAGAAATGTCCGAATTAAATGCCAAATGTATTATGAAAGATAGAATTTTGCAGGCATAAATTTTTGAACACTTCCTGTAAACTACAATATGAATATTATGAATTACATATGTATGTGTTTAGTGCATTGTAGAATTTCATCACATAATATTTTTCTACTGCATATGCGACTCTAATCGGCTTTATCTTGTTATTTATTTAGATTTCGCTCGAAATGTAGTTTCACAACACATTTCTTATCGAAAATCTCAGATGGACATGCTTGTGAATACGTTGGAAAAAGTCTTTATCAGCCTTTCTAAATTGTAGGTAAATTCAATGAGCAGATCGATTGCGAACAACAACGGTCACATTTTTTATAAAAAATTTCTCACGTTTACTTGTTTTATATAAAAAAAATTAAAATTCTCTCGGTGGACACATGAAATGAATTTAACGTATGATATGCGTTGATGAATCATAATTCTTCGTTCGTTGCTTTGCCCATAATAATATATTTAAAAAATAAGTGATATTAGATAATTTATATACCTACGAAATATTTTCCTCTTTCCACATTTTGTTTTCTAGATGAAATACTAGTCCGTCGTCGTAGGGTAGCAATGAAGTGAGTCTATACTGCGAGATGTTCCCAAAGCGAGTAATTAAGAGGAATCAGTACTCAGCAAAAGTTTCAATTCAAATACCAGCGAAATCCATAGTTAATAGGATTTAATATACGTAGGTTTGGGGCCTCTCTCTACTGAAAGTGAGAAAATTCATATAAAATTATCCTAGACCTAAACCACATTAGAGACATCTAGAGTAAAGGACAGTAACCCAACATGCGACAAAACCATACAATTTAAGAATTAAAAAATTAATATTTGCATTTTTTTTTACATATTTCTTAAACATTCTTTTTTACTTTGTATTTTAACAACTTTCAATGAAATATTACAAATTTTCGTCGGTGAAATATTGGAAGAAAAAACAAGTCTAGCAGTTTATGAGCTAATTTTTTTACTTTTTGCCGACGTTACTTACTAGACCCATCGTTATCATTTAATTTAAGGTACCTACATATATTATTCTGCTACAAATAGTTTCCCAGAAATTCGCATTGAAAAATGTACGAAGCTTGCAAATCTTAAAAGTTAAGAGATAAAATAATTGCACGTAATTCTATGAGAGTATTCACAAAAACCCTGTGTCGAGACACCTTCGAGGTATCTCATTGGACAAATGGGGTGTGGCTCACGCTAATTTTGATAACCGGCATATCTTAGGTTCTTTCTTTACGCATTCTCATATACTGGAATAATCTATCAAGATCAGTATATAGATCATGAAATTAATCAAATTCTAATCGCTTCTTATTTAGTATTGGGTCAAAGCAAAACTGAGAAAAAAAGTCATTTGAAAACTGCCATAGTTAGTTACACTAGTTTTCTAACACAAAATTTTTCCTTCAGAACTTGATAACATTATCTGGATCCGGATCTCAAGAATCGGATAGTTCGCAGATCCGGGTATCCGGATATCCGGATCCAATTTTCAGCTCTATAATAAAGTTCGTTTGAAGCTTTCGGGTTTTCAACTTTCATGACCTACAGCTTTAATATTTTTCAACTGGAGGTGATGTGGCACAGGGTTGCACATTTTGCGTTTTTCTTGTCGCTTCTTGTAATTTTATTATTCTAAAGTATTATCTACAAAAAATAATGTTTGATTAACCGAAAATTAACAATAATATTTAGATTTCGTGCAAATTTTTTAAAGTTCGATTCTTTAATTGCAAATTTAATTGAAACGTTTTTTTTTTTTTTAGATGGGAGATGTCGATCCAGAAACACTTCTGGAATGGCTGTCCATGGGGCAAGGTGATGAACGTGACATGCAGTTAATAGCTCTTGAACAGCTATGCATGCTACTACTGATGTCAGATAATGTAGATAGGTGCTTCGAAAGGTAAAAAACTAATGATTTTCTTTTTGTAAAGAAATTTAAAATAAAAAATCTTGAATATTTTAGTTGTCCGCCAAGAACATTTTTACCGGCACTTTGCAAAATATTTTTGGATGAATTAGCTCCTGAAAATGTTCTCGAAGTAACTGCTCGTGCCATCACATATTACCTGGATGTATCAGCTGAATGTACAAGACGTATTGTTGCAATTGATGGAGCTATTAAAGCTATATGCAATCGTCTTGTTGTAGCAGATTTGTCTAGTCGAACAAGCCGCGATCTTGCTGAACAATGCATTAAAGTCTTGGAATTAATTTGTACAAGAGAAGCTGGAGCAGTATTTGAAGGTGGTGGTTTGAATTGTGTTTTATCCTTTATTCGTGATTGTGGATCTCAAGTTCATAAAGATACATTACATTCAGCAATGGCTGTAGTTTCTAGGCTGTGCACAAAAGTTGAACCAAATAGCCCATGCATTCAAAATTGTGTAGAAAGTTTAAGTACATTGTTACAACATGAAGATCCAATGGTAGCTGATGGTGCTCTGAAATGTTTTGCATCAGTTGCTGATCGTTTTACTCGCAAAGGTGTTGATCCTGCCCCTTTAGCTGAATATGGATTAGTTGGTGAATTATTGAAGAGATTAGGAAATGCAGCAGGTGGGACACAACAAGGATCTAGTACATCTTCTGCACCTCATAATGAAAGCCTAAATGCAGTTACAGCAAAAACTCAAGCTACAGATGCTAACCGATCATCACAATCAATTTCTACAACTATATCACTATTATCCACATTATGTAGAGGTTCTCCATCAATAACTCATGATCTTTTACGTTCTAAGCTACCTGATTCGATGGAGCGTGCACTTAAGGGAGATGAAAGATGCATATTAGATTGCATGAGGCTTGCAGACCTATTGCTTCTTTTGCTGTTCGAAGGTAGACAAGCGTTAAGTCGTGTAGGGCCAGGAACTCAAGGTCAATTAGCACCACGTGTAAGAAGAGCTGATTCTAACGCTGAACGGACACATCGCCAACTTATTGATTGTATTCGCAGCAAAGATACAGAGGCTTTAACAGAAGCGATAGAGTCTGGTGGAATAGATGTTAATTGTATGGACGATGTTGGACAGACCCTATTAAATTGGGCTTCAGCATTTGGTACACTTGAAATGGTAGAATACTTATGTGAAAAAGGAGCCGATGTAAATAAGGGCCAAAGGAGCTCTTCACTTCATTATGCTGCATGCTTTGGCCGTCCTGGTATAGCAAAAGTATTATTAAAGCATGGAGCTTATCCCGACTTAAGAGATGAAGATGGAAAAACACCATTAGATAAAGCAAGAGAACGTATAGATGAAGGGCATCGTGAGGTGGCAGCAATTTTACAATCTCCAGGTGAATGGATGTCAGCTGGTCGTAGTGATTTAAAATCTGATACAGACGATTCAAATGAACCCCGAGGTGATCCTGAAATGGCACCGGTATATTTGAAATTTTTTCTACCAGTATTTTGCAGAACATTTCAAAGTACAATGTTAGGCAGTGTTCGGAGAGCAAGTTTAGGGCTCATTAAGAAAATGGTTCAATATGCTCAACCTAATATTTTGAAAGCTTTGTGTGAGCCTCAATTATTAGCTGCGGGTGAACAAAATTTAGGAACTCTCTTAGTTGAAGTTGTTGCAAGTGTGCTGGATAATGAGGTAAGTTCTATACATTTTCTGATTTATAATATTTAATGAAACAATTTTTGAAAAATAAAAAACAATCGATGCAGGTTGTATATCAAATTAAGATAAAAAATTGACAAGATTCTGTCTAATGTATTAAAAATAGATTAGTTACAGTTGGCCAACAAATGCGGCTAGCCTGCAGCAATCAGCCTCTACCTCCACTCCCACTACAATAACTACTACTAGTAATTCTACCAATACTGCCAAGCAACTACCAAAAAGTGGTGCACTTGTTCAATCAATAAAACAGCAGCGTACTTTGATTGCACAACGTTATATTTTACCACCACCAAAATTTAAAATGGCGGGGGTAAAATCGTGTTTTCTTATCAATATATATTTTTTTTTTAATAATTATTTAACTTGTTGGTTGTTGCATCTTATACTAATTTAAAGATATGTGTGTTCTGTATTGCAATGTTAGTGAAGCTTTTTTTCTTATTTTTTTTTTTTTTTTTACTTTAACTATAAACCCGACAATTTTTTTGAACTGCTAACCTCTCCCTTCGTTTTACTATCATTTGGAAATAATTCTATTAAACAATTTCAATACTTTTTTGCTAATTTGTTTCCCCTTAGTATTCCCAGCAGTTAACATCATATAACTCTCAGCTGGTTAGGGACGAAGCAAAAAAAAGAATAGAAACAAACAATAATTAGAAATATCTCTCAGTTGCTTGCAATTTAAACGAAAAATTAGCTGAAGAGAATAGGAAACGTTTTGTCCAGTGCATTTTTTAAGGATAGCTGAATGTTGACTTTTATTTGTATGTAATAAATGTGGTAAATAAGACAGTTTGGTCCTCCAATTAATAAACATTCATACTCTAAATAATTTTTAAATGTAGAATGGAAGTAGTATGTTTTAAGAAACCAAAGTCTGCTCTATAAAAAATGTAGAAAAATCTAAAGATGAAGCCGATGCTATACTATAAGTTTTAAACAAATTATGTTTGAAACCATACATATAACATTGTCATCGAAAATACATAAATGTAGGAAGTTTCAAAGCTCTAGCCAGTAGGGAGGTGTGTGAAAAATCGATTACTAAATTTGGAGACACACTGGCATGTGAAATAGTATAAGAAAAGTGTGTAAAAACAAGTAAAAAAGCTAGAGTTAGTAGTCTACGACCAATTCTTATGACACGCTAGATGAATGCCCGTATAAAATTTCGTATGATCACCGATCTATGCAAGTTTGATTTTTGAAGTGGTTTTTCGCATATATTTCTAGAACGGTTCGTCGGACAGAAAAAATGATAATCAGCAATTTTATAGGATTTCATATTCTGAAGAAGTTTTTAGTACAATAAAAATGTCTAGGACTGATCGTTCTAACAGTATATGTAAAAAACCTAAATTTTTATTATGGCAACTCAAGAAGAGGTTGCTCGATTTAGTCCATTTTTGAAATTTTATTTGCTATTATTATGAAAACACCATGTACCAAATTTCAGCTCTCTATGTCGATGCGTTCTCAGGCAGTGTCCAAATATATAGTGGAAAACGAAATTTTTGTGTGCCAACCCCACGAAGGAGTTGCCCGATTTATCTCATTTTCGAACTAAATTTTACCTTCTTTTTTTTTAAAGTCTGTGTACAAAATTTCAGCTCTCTAAGTATACGCATTCTCGAGTTATCGTGCGCACAGACGGACCGACATGCAAAAATCAAAATAACTTTGAATATTATGCGTGATTGTCCAATCCATTTTGCTCTATGATCATTATTTCGAAGTGTTACAAACGGAATGACAAACTTAGTATACCCTATAGATTTCATCTAGGGTATATAAAAACATACGCAAC
Source organism: Dioctria linearis (assembly GCA_963930735.1). Lineage (NCBI taxonomy): Eukaryota > Metazoa > Arthropoda > Insecta > Diptera > Asilidae > Dioctria > Dioctria linearis. Next base: position 26,329,890 of record OZ005744.1, on the reverse strand, counting down.
AGCATTGTAGTACTCAATGGAATAGAGAGGTATGTGATATACATATCTGATATGGGTTGAAACAAACTGTAATGCGAAACGTAGTTTTGGTGTTCTATTTTACAAACAAAACTTCTAGATGTGATATCAAAATATGTAGTTAGAAACGAATGATAAAATCATGGTGTAAATTTGATAAATCGAATAATCATTTTTGCCTATTTTAGAAAAAAAAAAAAATTTGGTCGTACCCATGATATATTTAGCCGAGATCAGTAAATTATTGAGATTTGCTATGAGCTATTCCATATATCACTTTCTTAGTAGGTACTACCGTCGATATTTGTATATTTCTTGTCTGTGATCTTATATTCAAATTTTTATCAGCACAGTGAAGCCGACAAACAACAATAGTGTAATGTTTAATTGCTTCTTATCAGGTTTTGTCTGTTCATTTTAATGAAAAATTCTTTTTGCTGCTGTTGTTCTTATGTAAATTTCTACTTGCAGTTGCAGTAATAATAGAATATTTTTGTAAAATACGTGTTTACATCTAAAGGCCGCGACACACTTTCAAGCAAATCTTGCGACTTGTACATGGCCCAGACGTTTGATTTGCATGAGCGTGTGTAGCGAATGTCGAAACTTGAATTGAGAGAGCATGAGTGAAATCGGCCGACTGTCCGATAGCAAAGTTGTAAGGTTTGTTTGTACGCAATAGTTTCATCAGATTTCATTCATGGCATACTTCAGCATGAGCGTGTATAACGGCCTTAACAGTGTTAACTTATCTTGTGCTGCGCTTAAACTCGAACTGTGAAAGTGCTCCTCACTAGTTTAACTGTTTCAGGCTAAAGAAAAAAAACTTGCTGAATGAAATGCTTAGAAATATGCGCTATAAACTAATGTGTTTGCGGAATAACTATCTATTATAATTTGACCGACAACTGAGAGCATAAGTACACTTTTCTCTGCCAAAACCATTAAAACAAATTTGAGGCTGCCATTGTTAGTAACTTTTGTATTTGTAGACTATTGTACATTATTCTCAATAATGTATTAGTTATCACATATCAATCACAATGGACCGCAAATGGTCTAAATGAGGCCGATCGCAGGGGTCTGCGCGATTTCCACCACTCTTAACCTCACCTAACGTATCACATATCATATTAGCACTGTTCATGTATTCGCCTACATGATGTTCCTACTTCCTTTCACACAAGGTTTTTACTTTTTTACTACAAGTTTTCCATAAATTCTCGAATGACTAAACATCGACTCACTGCTGAGTACAATGAAAAACTGAAATATTATTGGTCTAAAGCTGTACATCATGTCGATGTTTGAATCAATTTCTTGAAAAATGTTATCAGTAAATAGTAAAATTATTAGCAATATATGTATGTACATTATGTTTCTTGTGTCTACATACTTTGAAAAACTGTCCCAATTTTTAATATTTCTCCCTCACAGTTATCTTTTGGCTTTGTGCATCTTGAATTCAAAGTACATACATATATCGTTTTCCACCTAATCCAAATAGGTGATTTCTGTTCCGTCAAAATCTGAAAATATTTTCTACTTCACCGGTAAATTAATTTATATGATTGTTCACAAAAAAATTAATTAAAATAACTACCGTATAATTCTTACATAATATATTCTTTAAAATGTATTGAATTTGTAATCGTTGAGGTTTCGAAAATTATGTAATTCGTCCTTGTTCCGCCATTTGTGTTTTGCGATTATTGAGAATTTTTTTTCGATAAATCCATAATTTGAACAAAGGGAGCAAAAAACTTACCAAACCTTGACTAGAGCCATAATTGTGGAAAGAATAACACGAATTATGCTTTATTGGAAAGTCTAAAGCCGGTCCGACACAATGTGTGCATTTGTCAGTATTTGTCAATGCGTCTTATTTGACGAGGTGTGTGTAAACGACGCATTGCCAAATATTTGACAAATGCACACATTGTGTGGTACCGGGTTTAAAGCAGTATCTGCTAATGAATTCTATCATAGGCATTTATTCTTAAACTAAGGAATTATTCCTAAAACAATGAGGAAAACACCTAGACCTGATCTTACCGGGATTTATCCATACACAACAGGCTGTAAATTATCAATAGAAAACCTCAAAAAAATTAAGGTCTTAAAACATTGTAATTGTTGAAAATCCTACTCACAGCATAAACGACTCCACAGTATATGTATGTATCTAAAACATTAACATGAATAAAATCGTTCCCACAACTTTTAAGCAGCCTTTATTAATTTTAATATTATGCGTGTGACTAAGCTAATTTTCCCTCAAAAATATTCTGGTGATTTTATTGCTTTTTCTAATAACAATCATTATTATAATTGTGCACAAATTTGTGACTATGAAAATATTTTACAGCATCTTTGTGAAGCAAAATTAATTAATCAAGAAAAACTGAAAATATCACAGAGAATAGAAAATCGTCAATATTTTATCTTTTTTTGATATTAACTAACTCTGCATGACTTAATACATATTTAGTCTTAATTGTTAAAAGTATAATGATCAATCGTTAATATAAATCTCTTTTATTTTCATTATGAAGGATGATGAAGATGGTCATTTAGTTGTTCTAACTATTATCGAAGAGCTAATGTCGAAGACTCAAGAGGAATTTTTAGATCAGTTTGCACGTTTAGGAGTATTTTCTAAGGTGCAAGCATTAATGGGAAACGAAAATGATTTACTTATTGATAGTAGCAAATCTCAGCATTCCATTGCTTCTAGTGATGATCAGGCAGCTGCTTCAACATCTACAGCAGTATCCAGCAAAACACCTAAAAGTAAATATGCCTGATTTATGTTTTTTGTTTCGGTTCAATACACATTGGTAATAAGTTAAAAACTAAAACAAAAAAAAACAACTTTTAAATATCTTAAATAATTATTATTTTTTTATTATTCATCAGATCCCGAAGAAGCCTTAGAAGACGCCAAAGAAATTTTGCCAGGTAAAGCCTACCATTGGCGAGAATGGAGCATTTGTCGTGGTCGAGATTGCTTGTATGTGTGGTCTGATTCTGCTGCTCTTGAATTATCAAATGGATCAAATGGGTGGTTTCGCTTTATACTCGATGGAAAACTAGCCACCATGTATTCAAGTGGAAGTCCAGAAAACGGAAACGACAGCTCTGGTTAGTAAAAGCAAAAATATGTACTTAATAAGCGGTTTTTTTTTTTTTTTAATTGATGAATCAACATAGTCAATTTTTTTTAGTATAAACTGGTATAGTAAAAAAGTAGGACAGTCGTCTCTTTCCTAATGCGAGGAGCTTGCTGCTTAATATTTTCCATATTTGGTTTGAAAAAATCATGCTTTTATCACCCTTTTTTCCTCAATATCGTTCATCATTTGCACGGTTTTATTAATAAGTCATATACATACTTCATTTCCATAGTGTTTAAAAAAATCATGTTCCATTATTAAAGCGTTGATTATTTTTCACTTTAGTTAATTCTATCAGAAGACGCTTTGTGCAATTTGATTGTCAATTATGTGTCGTTCAATTTCTCGAGTGCTCGATCGACTCAACCCTGTTAGAATGAAAATGGATGTTTTAGAGATTGTTATTTTATTTATTTTCCATTCCATGAAATCTTAAAATGCTCTGTTGCTTCTTTCTGTCAGAGCTACAAATGCCGAAATGTGTTTAGCATTACCAACTGCCATACAAAATAGATCCTAATTGATAATCGCAAGTAATCATGATCATGACTGATTTGCAATAAACTAACACCCATACTGCCGCTTCAAGACCTTCCGGAGCTTGCTGACTAGACGGCTACAACAAAGACACGCAATAATATGACTTCAGACACATACTCTTGATAAACAGCAGAAACGACATTTTCTACTTCTGAGATTTCACTACTCGTATGACTCCCCATTCATCCATTGGAGTCTCTATGTTTAGAATCTTTAAATTCTGGAGAAGCTTACAAGTCTAATTATATGCTGGAGAACCAAATACGGCCTCTGTGCACTAGAAAATTTTCTAGCTGGGTACCGTGTCTCAAGCTGCGTTGAAATTTGCGACACTACTGACTAGAAATTCAAAAAATTAATTAATACTCGCGATGATCTCTGAGAAGTTAAGTCAGGATTTCGGCTCTCTCCCCTTCGTAATTAAGTCTATACGCTAGATGAAATCATAGGGTATGCTTTGCTTTTTGTGGGAGCTAGAAGGTCCCCGTTTTTCCGGCTGTATGGAGAAAAAAAAACCGGTTTTCCGACCTCCACATAAATTTCTTGTCTTTATTGTAAATGTAACTCTTGAGTGCTTCCAGTCGGGTCGAGTGTAATATATTAGACTCTAATATACAACGATCATATAGTCCGAGAGCTAGCAACGTTACGAAAAAAAGAACTTTAGTTCGGTTGATTCTTTCACCTTCTCAATAGGCATGCAGCTCATCTGGATGGTGAGAGGGGTTGCGTTTACCTGTGCGCATTCCGTTCCACAGGTACAAAAAGCAGTTTTCAAAAAGATTTTAGTTCAATTCTTGTTTTTTCATCACAATATAAATTCACTATTCCCACACAATTTCCTCGTTGCTAGCACCGTGCCAGACGTTTTTTTTTTTTTTTTTCGTTAAAAATAAATTATTTTATTACGGCTGTAATTTTTATACGATCTAGTTTAATTATCGTTGTTGATGCCACAACAACAAAACCGAAAATTGTATCTATTTGTGTTACAATTATTAGAATCGCTATAATAATTATTAGATATTTGAATCAACTCCATGAATCTTGGCTTGATATTGTTTCTTTATTAATCCTCACTTATACAATTTTTTAATAAAAATCAAAAAAATAATTTCATTTTGAATTAATCTTCTTTCATGAACACATTTTGTGTGTTTTTTTTCAATTTTCTGTTCATAGGAAAGGGACGAGGCATGGAATCAGTATCTAGTGAAGGTGAGAAATTTAAATTATATTGCTTGTTATATTTGCAATTTTATTTTACATCTTTCAATTAGACTTTTACATAATTTGCTTAAGAATAAATATAACGTAATCTTACAGATATTTTGAAACTTAAAAGTAGCTGCTTTTCTATGGTCTTTCTAAGTCGGCTCAGTAGCAAATTACTTATTTTAGTTTAACTTAATTCCAGTTTTAGAGGGCACATTAGTATATTTTTTGGAACGGTAATTTCAAAAGTTCAATTTGCTACCATCCGATAGATAATCCAAAAATTAGTTAATTAAATAAAACAATAATAATAAAATCTTTACAGAAAATCGAGGAGAATTTCTGGAAAAATTGCAACGTGCTAGAGCTGCTGTTCGTCAAGGTACTCCATCGCAGCCGATTCTTAGCATAATTGGACCAGTTCGTCTTGTAGTTGGCAATTGGGTATTACAAAGTCAAAAGGATAATCAATTGCATATCCATAATACTGAAGGACATCAAGTGACAATATTACAAGATGATTTGCCTGGATTCATTTTCGAAAGTAATAGAGGAACCAAACATACTTTTACTGCTGAAACAACTCTTGGTCCAGACTTTGCAACTAGTTGGTCATCTGGAAAGAAGAAGAAAATCAAAACGAAAACCGAAGTACAAAAGAATCAAGTTAAGAATCTCGCAAGAGATTTGTACAATAGGTAAGTTTAGTTTGAATTTAAAAATGTTGACACTTTTATATTTTAATTTTAATTTTAGGTACTTCAAAGCAGCACAGGCAGTTCCACGTGGAGCAGTAGCTAAACTATCAAGAATAGTTAAGCAAATTGAATCGGCCTTGGAAGAACAAAGCACATCGCCTAACAATTCAAAGTGGCAAGAAAAACTTCGCAATGCATTAAACGAATTGTCAAATTTACTCCATGAAGATGGTGTTGTTAGTGCATATGAGATGCATAGTTCAGGATTAGTTCAAGCACTTGTTGCAGTTCTATCAAAAAATTATTGGGACAATGGTTTATCACGAAATAAAATAAATAAGCTGCAAAAGCAACGAATATCCATTTTCAAAAAATGCATTTTAAGCAACAAGAAAAACAATGAGAGTAATGACTACAAGAATACTGCAGGGGTCTTGGTACAGAAATTAGTGTCGGTACTTGAAAGTTCAGAAAAACTACCCATTTATATGTATGACGCACCTGGTGCTGGATATGGTTTGCAAGTGTTAACAAAACGGTTACGCTTCCGCCTTGAGAGAGCAGCTTGTGAGAATACTCTATTTGATAGAACTGGAAGAACTTTAAAAATGGAACCTTTAGCCACTGTTGGCCAACTTGCAAAATACTTATTAAAAATGGTCGCAAAACAATGGTACGATATGGAACGTGGCAGTTTCCTTTATTTAAAAAAAATGAAAGAAGTTAAGTCGGGAATGATATTTAAGAACCAATATGATTTTGATGAAAATGGTCTAATTTATTTCATTGGGTCGAACGGAAAAACAACCGAATGGGTGAATCCAGCTCAATATGGTCTTGTACAAGTCACAAGCTCAGAAGGTAAACAGCTGCCCTATGGAAAACTAGAGGATATTCTTTCTCGTGACAGTGTAAGTGTTAATTGTCATACAAAGGACAATAAAAAGGCATGGTTTGCCATAGATTTAGGAGTTTATATATTGCCAAGCGCTTATACATTACGACATGCACGTGGATATGGTCGCAGTGCTCTGCGAAATTGGATGTTCCAAGCTTCAAAAGACGGAATTACTTGGATAACATTAATTACCCATACTGATGATAAAAGTTTGGCTGAACCAGGAAGCACAGGCACTTGGCCTATCGTTTGTTCTGCAGAAGAAACACAAGGATTTAGACATATCCGAATACAGCAAAATGGTCGAAATGCATCTGGTCAAACACATTACCTAAGTTTAAGTGGATTTGAGATCTACGGACGTGTGGTATCGGTTTGTGAGGAAATGGGCAAAGGACCTAAAGAAACGGAGGCTAAAATACGTAGAGAACGTCGCCAAATACGTGCTCAACTTAAATATATAACTACAGGTGCACGTGTTATTCGAGGAGTAGATTGGCGTTGGGATGATCAGGATGGAAATGGCGGTGAAGGTACGGTAACTGGTGAAATTCATAATGGTTGGATTGATGTTAAATGGGATCATGGAGTTCGGAATTCCTATCGTATGGGGGCTGAAGGCAAATATGATTTAAAGTTAGCAAATTGTGATAATTTATCTGTATTAGAAGGTGGAAACTCAGTTACGCTACTTTCTAGCACAAAGAAATTAGAAAAAAATAGTGTTTTAACTAGTCGTAAGTCCAGTTCTACGCCATCTTTACCCGAAGCTACCGAGCTTAATCGAAATTCGGTAGCTGCATCAGAGCAAGCAGCATCTGCAGATAATTTAGCATGGAAACAAGCTGTAGAAGCTATTGCTGAGAATATACTATCTTCAGCAAAATCTGATATTGTTGGCACCACACCTGATAGTAAAGATAATTCGGTTGTTGTTAATACCTTACGTGAACGTGAGAATCATCCAGATCTTTCAACTATAAATAATTCTATGCAGGGTATTAACACGAATGTTTCAGATCTCGCAACAATTACTGAAAATTTAGCTCTCACTGATAATATTAAAAGTACAGGATCTGGTGGTAGTAGTCATTTACTACGGCAACAAAGTTATCCTGAAGATAACAAAACCACTAACATTGAAGCAAATAATAAAATGAATGCAAGTAATTCTGTGAGCAGTCTTAGTAAGAGTTTGCTAGTAAATCTTAGAGGCTCCGGCTCTCGTGTTTCACAATTCTCTTCTGAAGCGATGGTAGTAATCGATAAAATGCGCGATGGTGTGGATATGATTAGGAATAATACAAACAATATACTTTCATCTGATATTCTATCAATTCCTTCTACAAATTTACTTGCACCTTCTGTTAAAATTGCACTACCCAAAACAGATCAACTTCATCATCAAGGAGGCGCAACAAGTGGTGGGAATAAAACCGGAGATGATACTGGCTTTCATTATAAGAAACATTTGGTTGAAAAGCATCTGCAAGCTTCTAATGATGAATGTTCTACTAAGGAAAATACGAAGAATACGCAAACGCAACAAAATCAGCATGAAAATGCAAACGCTGCAATAAATAATATCAATCAACAGTGTGGAGTTCCGGGGCAAAATATATCAGGAACTCCTGTTTCGGTTTGCAATCAAATGAGTGTTAGTGTACCAAATTTAACAACAACAGCTGCTTCAGAAAGTACAAGTCAACCTGAAACAACTACACCTTCTGGCTTATTAGAAACCTTCGCTGCAATGGCGAGAAGACGTACTTCACAAGGTAATAACTTTCAAAACAGCCAAGCCATTAACAGTGCTAACAGCAATGAACGTGGTAATCAAAATTCTGGAACGGGATTTTTCCCCCGTGGACCAAATTCTGTAACCAGTTTAGTAAAACTTGCACTGTCTAGCAATTTCCATTCAGGATTATTAAGTACCGCTCAGAGTTATCCAAGCTTATCATCCAATAATGCAGGTAAAAATAAAATATAAAGCTGTTGACACAGTAAACAGAAATTAATAAACCAAAATTTTAGCAAATAACTCCTCCCCAGCTGGTGTACCAACCACAACTTCAGCCGGAAACCAGGCTCCCTCATCTATTAATCCAACATTGACAATGAGCTTAACGTCCACATCAAGTGATAGTGAACAGGTGTCATTGGAAGATTTCCTGGAAAGTTGTCGAGCACCGACCTTACTTGGTGATCTTGAAGATGATGAGGATATGGACGAAGATAATGACGATGAAGAGAATGAGGATGAATACGAAGAAGTCGGGGTAAGTTCCTCTGAATAATTTATAAATTCTCGTTCGCATTTTTTTTTTAGATATTTAATTCGTTCCACCAAGAACGTTCAAAATTTTGGGTAACGTTCTCTTACAGACTCTTTTTGAATTTATTTTACCTAGTTCCATTAGCGCGACTAACTCTATGGGCGGGCTATACTCATGTTATCTCTCCTCAGGGTATAGTCAATCCATTGCTGTTTTCAACGCTTGATATGTACATCCCTTGGAGTTGCTCAGCTCATATTCATCATAAATTACACATCAACGCACCCATAAAGTAGCATCAGCTTAACTTTTAAGTTAAACGGTTTCATTTCTATATGAACTGATAAGGCTATCTCGGCGGCTCCTGACGGACTGGAAGCTTTTGGATTATCCGCGTAATAAAATTATATTACGAATAATCCAAAACTTTCTAATGTCAGTTTCATTTCTGTTACAAAACACTTATAGTTTTTGCAACTTGCCAACCAAGATTACACGTTCTTGGGAGCATTACACGTTCTGGGGGAACCAATTATAGTAAAATATATATTCTCTTTAAACTAGGTAAAAACCAATACTGATATTTATAACAAAAATCACTGACGGTCTTGTTCTGTTTGTTTTGTCTATAATTTAAAAAAAATTCAATTGTCTTATGTCCAAATTTTTTAATTGTATTTCTCTTTTGTCTTCATAGAACACTCTTCTGCAAGTTATGGTCTCAAGAAATCTCCTAACATTTATGGATGACGAAACTTTAGAAAATCGACTTGCTGCTGTTGGAAAACGCAAATCATGGGATGATGAATTTGTATTAAAGCGACAATTCTCAGCATTAATCCCAGCATTTGATCCCCGACCTGGTCGTACTAATGTGAATCAAACATCAGATTTGGAAATTCCATCACCAGGCACTGAATCTGATATAGGTAAATCACCAGAATATATTCAAATTAGCCAACCGGCACTTTCCTTAACTTTGAGAGGCCCAGGAATCGGTGGAGTTGCAGAAGTAGAGGTTGATTTGAAAAATCCCGAGTGGACTATTTTCCGAGCCGTTCAAGAGTTAATGCAAGCTACGCAGTTATGCAGACAGGATAAATTTAGAAAGATTTGGGAACCAACTTATACAATAGTATATAAGGAAGCACTTCCAAATGAAAGCAGCAGTGGGGATGGACCAAACACACCAGTGATATCTGTTAAAAGTGGCGCATCGACACTTTCTCCAAATTCTCCAATGCGTACAGGTTTTACGACATCAGAAAATATTAATTGTAGTGTAGATGATGTCTTACAGTTACTAAGCCAGTTAAATGCTCTTAACCGAAAACAAAAACGCCATGAAGATGAAAGGATTATCCAGAACGTTGATGATTCCTCAACTGTACTAAATTCAGACATATTTATGAGCAAGAAAATCACCAATAAATTACAACAGCAAATACAAGATCCGTTGGTATTATCCAGCAATAGCTTACCATATTGGTGTGAAGACTTGAATCAAACTTGTCCATTTTTGTTCCCATTCGAAACAAGACAATTGTATTTTAACTGTACAGCTTTTGGAGCATCCCGATCAATTGTATGGCTTCAATCACAACGAGACGTCACACTGGAAAGACAGCGTATGCCTGGTTTAAGTCCTAGACGTGATGATCAACATGAATTCCGTGTAGGGCGTTTAAAACATGAACGTGTAAAGGTTCCCAGAAGTGAAAATCTACTCGAGTGGGCAATGCAGGTAATGCGCATACATTGCAACAGAAAATCTGTCTTGGAAGTTGAGTTCCTTGGTGAAGAGGGAACAGGATTAGGTCCAACTCTTGAATTCTATGCACTAGTTGCCGCCGAGCTTCAACGTTCTGATCTGGGTATGTGGTTATACGAGGATGAACACGATTTAATTGGTGGTGAAGTTATTGATTTGGGTGAAGGTGGAAAGCCTGCAGGATTTTATGTAAGACGGGAATCTGGTTTGTTTCCAGCGCCACTTCCACAAAATTCAGATATATGTGAGCGTGTCTCTAAATATTTTTGGTTCTTGGGTGTGTTTATTGCAAAAGTGTTACAAGATGGTCGCTTAGTTGACTTGCCACTATCAAATTCCTTCTTACAATTACTTTGCCATAATAAAGTACTTTCAAAGACAAAGAATATTCAAACGATAAAAACTTGTGATGATCTCATGATTTCAAGCTTAATCTCTGAGGAATCAGAACTTGCAGATTCATGCTCGAAATTACTTGGTAATGTATTCCCTGAAGCATGCTGGTATGATGGAGTCTTAACACAAGAAAACTTGGCTGAAATCGATCCGATTCGGGCTGAATTTCTAAGAGAACTTCAAGATGTAGTTACACGGAAGCAGACCATCGAACAAAATGATAATTTGACGGCTGACGAAAAATTAGATATGATTGAAAGCTTGAAAGTGATGGCAAAGTCTGGTGAAGTCTGTTTGGATGATTTAGCTCTATCTTTTACATATCTCCCAAGCTCTAATGTATATGATTATTCATATGCGGAGCTTGTACCTAATGGAGCCTCGATTGATGTTACTATTCAGAATTTAGAAGATTACTGTGAACTACAGCTCAACTATTGTTTGCAAGATGGAATTGCGAAGCAACTAGAGGCATTCCACCGAGGATTCTGTCAAGTTTTTCCATTAAATAAATTGGCAGCATTTAGTCCAGAAGAAGCCAGAATGATGATTTGTGGTGAACAGCATCCTCAATGGACACGTGAAGATTTGATGAATTACACTGAGCCTAAGTTAGGTTATTCAAAAGACAGGTGAGTCCTTTATTTCTTTGATGAGTATTACCAAGTTTTTATTTTTATACGCTAGATGATGAAATCCATAGGGTATACTAAGTTTGTCATTCTGTTTATAACGTATAGAAATAATTATGGCAGAGCAGAATGGATTGGACACCGACGAATAAAATTGTACAGTTATTTTGATTTTTGCATGTCCGTCTGCACGATAACTCGAGAATGTGTTCACTTAGAGTGCTGACACTTTTCACGTGACCTTTTTGGAAAATATAAGAAATAAAATAAAAATTAAGTTCGAAAATGGGACAAATCGGGCAACTCATTTCTAGGGTTGTCATACAAAAATGTCGGTTTTCACTATATCTTTGGTTGGACACTGCCTCAGAGCGCGTTCGACGTGGAGAGCTCAAATTTTGTACACGGCGTTTCCATAAAAGTTTTTTTACTGTCCGGCGAACCGTTTTAGAAATATATGCGAAAAACCACTTCAACAATCAAACTTGCACAGAGGGGTGACATTACGAAATAATTACATTAATAATTGGTCTTAGATCAATTCTAGCTTTTGTACTTGTTTTTATTCCTTTGCATACAAAAATTAAAACTCTCCAATTGTTTCTTCCTACTTAAAAGAATAATGCTGATACCAAATAACCAGCTATATAAAAGGGGCCCCATTTAGGGTTTTACATTTTTTATAAGACAAATGATAATAGTATATATACAGAAGTTCTAGCCATATGATATAATCGTTCACAGGGTGGTAGCGGACATCAATTCAAACCGCAATCAATGATGTTTTACTTAACTTAGAACATTGACCATGTATGTAGCGAAAACAAAAGAAATGGAAGTGTCAAAATAATTATCTTGTTTTAAAGAGATGAGACAACTTTGGGTCTTAAGGTCCCCATTCACGTTCAGATTATCTGCAGTTTCAGACTGTAGATGGCAGCTTTCAATCCAACTCTGTTTTCGTCCACTGATTAGTATCAGATCGCATCTTAAGTTTGGACAGACCTTTCGATAAACCATATCGTAATTAGTTTGGTAACATGTATCATGCAATTCAGTTGAATTTTTAAATAGATCTTGTCAAAAATGAAAATTGCTGCTCTAGTAATAACAATTCTTCTATCAGAAGTGAAGAGTAAAAACATTTCTGGGTGAAATATTAATTGCTTCACAGACAAAGCATGTCACATATTATGTGTGTATTAATGTTTTGTCTTAAGCGAATAAGTAGTAGCTTTATAACGTTCTATTAATTCCTTATATCCTTTTTATTTTAACTTTCTGTTTGAATAAGAATCATATTTTACTTTTCATCTGTACACTTCAATGAATTTTGTAGTAAATGTTGACTTCAATCCATGTTGGAAATGATGAGAAACAACAATAATCTGAGGAAATTATCTGTATTTATCTGCAGATACACAGTCTGCAGTTCATGGATTGCACGCGCAGATTACTTAAGGTCCCTATTCACTTACAGATTATCTGCAGATTCAGATTGTAGATGGCATCTGTCAGTCCAAATCTGTTTTCGTCCACCCACTAGTATCAGATCAGATCGTAAGTTTGAAATTTGACAGGTAGGAAACTTAAGATAAACTGATGATTAACCACACACCTACAGTTTGGTCTTCAGTCCATATCGTAATTAGTCTGTTCACGATTCTCATGCAATTCGTTTGAATTTTTAAAATGATTTTGTCAAAGAAGAACATTTCTGCTCATTAATAATTTTTTTATCAGAAGTAAAGTGAAGACTAAACAAGTAAAAAAGCTAGAATTGGTCTAAGACCAATTCTTATGATACCCTAGATGAATGCCCGTATTAAATTTCGTATGGTCACCGATCTATTCAAGCTTGATTTTGAAGTTGTTTTTCGCATATTTTTCTAGAACGGTTTGTTGCACAGAAAAAATGATTATTACCAATTTTATAGGATTTCGTATTCTGCAGAAGTTTTTAGTGCAATAAAAATATCTTGGACTGATCGTTTTCAAAGTATGCGTAAAAAACCTAAATTTTCATATGGCAACACCAAGAAGGAGTTACTCGATTTAGTGCATTTTTAACATTTTATTTGCTGATGTAGTAAAAACATCATGTACGAAATTTCAGCTCTCTACATCGACGCGTTCTCAGGCAGTGTCCAAATATATAGCTGAAAACGAAATTTTTATATGGCAACCACACGAAGGAGTTGTCCGATTTGTCTCATTTTCGAACTTGATTTTACTTTTTTTTTAAAGTCCGTGTACAAAATTTCAGCTCTCTAAGTATACGCGTTCTCGAGTTATCATGGGCACGGACGGACGGACATGCAAAAATCAAAATATCTTTTAATATTATGAATGGGTTTCCAATCCATTTTGCTCTACCATCATTATTTCGAGGTGTTACAAACGGAATGACAAACTTAGTATACCCTATAGATTTCATCTAGGGTATAAAAACGTTTCTGGGTAAAAGATTTGTTGCTTCACAAAGCATGTCATATATGAGGTTTTAATTTTTTTCCTCTCAGAATCAATAGTAGCTTTATAACGTTGTATTTATTCCTGATAATATTTTTCTTTTCTTTTTCTGTCCGAATATGAATCATATTTTACTTTCCATGTTTCCTGTATACTTCAGAATTCATTGAATATTGTAATTCTATCTATGTATGTTGGGAATGATGAGAAACTACAATTATCTGACGAAAATATCAAACTGATCTGAAAATAATGATTGACGCTGAAATTGTACACTTTGTATGCAGTTTACAAATCTGCAGTCCTGTTATCTGACGATGAACTGCATGTGTGTGGTGTATTTATCTACAGATCTACAGTCTGCAGTTCATGAACTGCCGATCTGGTTGACAATCAAATCGTACAAATTTTCAACATACACACGCAGATTACCTAGACTGTAGATCAAATCGTACGATTTGAACTGTTAATGTGTCGAGGAATTCAAATATATCTACAGTTCGGATCTGCAGATAATCTGTAAGTGAATGGGAGCCTTAGACGCATTAAATTCGACATGGTTCGCTCTGCATCAAGCTAGTATCTCCTCAATGATGATTCTTTTCTTCTATGGGCTGAATATAAAAAAAAATCGTTCTAATCAATATTACATTTAGCAATTAACAAAATTACAATGATTATAAATCATAAGACATCAGAATATCCATCCTTAACATTTTTAATAACCTAAATAAATTTTTATTACATTTTTGCAGTCCTGGATTTTTACGTTTCGTAAATGTCCTGATGAGCATGACGGGAACCGAACGAAAAGCTTTTCTACAATTTACTACCGGCTGCAGCAGCTTACCACCTGGCGGTTTAGCTAATTTACACCCACGCTTAACCGTCGTCCGTAAGGTTGATGCTGGTGAGGGCAGCTACCCATCTGTGAACACTTGTGTACACTATCTTAAACTCCCAGACTATCCAACAGAGGAGGTAATGAAAGAGCGTCTATTGACTGCAACGAAAGAAAAGGGATTCCATTTGAATTAGATTAGATATGCGTTACTATTAATAATTACTACTAGTTTCCTCTATATTACTTATATGATTTAGTTAAAAAGAACATTTATATAAAACTTCTCAACGATATATTTAAAAAAAAAAACAAAACAAAATAAAAGAAAACTAATATGTAAATAGTTTTAATTTATTTAATAAAACCATTAATCGAGACAACACATCGCTAATTGTTTTTGGATCATTATTTAAAGGCTTCTCTTTTCTTTTTTGAGATCATCATAGCTTAGAAGTGAGAATTTTTTTCTTTTGAATTATTCCTTCAAAAGGAAAACAGTTATGCACTCTCTTTATACGTTTTATATACATAAAAATGCATTTAATCCTACACATGAATACATACCTACATATTAATGTTATCTAATGTTTTTGTGCAAGCATAAAGAGTCCATAAGCATTCTCCTACAAGAAAATTATATTAAGAAGAAGACAGAAGAAAAAACTTGTGAATTGTGTTTTACAGAACTTCAAAAGAGAAATTATAAAAAAAATCTTAACAGATCATGAAGTGTACAGAAATTATATAACTATTGATTGTGTGGTGGCAGTGTAATGTAATTTTAGCGAAAAATCTATAGAATCTGAATTTCTAAAGTCAAATGGAATTTTAATAAGCAAATCTCTTGAGGAATGCATAAGTTTAGAAATTTTGTTGTTGTAACTATTCAAAAACAAGAATTCAATTTTTGCGTTGTGACATTTGAAGGACTAATAAAACACGTGTAATTCATAATAGCTGTTTTTCAGTAGTCAGTTTTTAGTTTTTTGTTTTTTTTTTTTTATAACAAAAATTATAATAGCTAATTACCATCTACCATCAAGAAACATATTATATGTACTTACAGTGATTGCGTCAGCAGCAAATTTACTCAACTAGCAAAATAACTTGTATTTTTTTTATTCAGTGTTACCGTGGAATTGTGAGTAATTGCGGCTGTCAAGCGGATGGGTGAACATATACCGAATATATGTAGCCCATACAAGACACGCCGCTCCAAACAGTCCTCACCCGGTAAAATCCTCAGGGGGAGTCATGGCGACGTAATAGGTTTCGGCTTGTTGTAGCCGAATCCTCAACGTGCTACGCCATCCGTGCAAACCAATCGAATTTATTACGCCCTACCGATGTCGGTAGTTTAAAGTATTTCGCCCATTCTTCTTGGCGAACAAATGTTTCCCAAGTACCATTAAACAATTTCAATAGAGAAACTTTTATAACAGCCACAACCGCCAGAAGGTTGCGAATCGGAAATGGGTAAATTGTAAACAAAACCCTATAAACTAAATTTTATACTTACAATTTTTACAGATTTAAGGTATGGCACTATTCAGGTGCCTTATTGCATGAAACAATATGGCAGCAAGGGCAGGAGCTTCTGGAAGTTGGATGGCAAAAATTTCCAGACGGTGTATTCAAAGAGAATCCAATTTCTACCGTCAAAATTGAAGGAATTAAATCAAGTCAACCTGATGCAAGCAAGCAAGTCTATCAGCCACCCAAGACTGTAAGACTGTTGAAAGAAGGAAAACTTCCGGGAAGTTGTGACTCGATCCCGCAGCTTTCAATTCCGGGCTTACCACCAGGTAAAAACTGAGATTGGATTCATGTCTTTCATTTATGTAATTATAAAAAATAAAGACTAAAAAATGTATATTTAAGGTTACACAAGCCAGGAGAATGCGTCAAATTCTAATCTTAACACTATTACCCTATGTACTGAAATAGAAGTAGTTAAACTGACTGGAAACATCGAAAAAGTTCGACTCCTTAAAGTTAAAAATGTTGTTAAAGCAATTTAAGGCAATATTTAATCAACCGTAATGGGTATTACTCCCATTTGTCAATTTACCGTTTATTTTGAGAGTCCATTTGGGTATAGTATTTTTATTTTCTTCAGAACTCTTTAAACATAATTGGTGAATAACTTCAAAATACATCAAAGTTCACTATTAGATCCTATATATATTTTTAAAATTATTTAAATTAATATATTCAAATATTTCATCGTAACAAAAACTGGGCTTGCCCAACTTTCAAAATTAAAGGCTCATATATGTATATATTGAAATGCTATTTACATAATTAATAATTTTTTTTTTCATTTTTGAAATTTCAACTTCCTGCCCTGCTATAAACAAGAAGAAGACGACACCGTTGTCAAAACGTTTTTCTTGCTACCAACTGCTGCGTCTACTCGAAAAGTTGAATGTTTTTAGTTTCCATTTGCTTTCCATTCCAACGTATTAATGCCGGCGTCGAGGTCTCCAGTTTCCACACGCATTCCGAACCATTCCATTATTTCTTTCACGCGGTAAAGATATGTTTTATTTTTGTTCAAACGCAAAAATTCTCGTGCAAAATTTAGCAGTATTTTTTGACAAATCTCGCATTCGCATCTGTGGGATGCATGTGGAGAAACAGCTGTCAGGCCTAGTCGATTTGACACAACGAACCTACTTAATCAAAGTGTATTAATGCCCGGCGTGGAGATAACTTGCAAGATTATCATATCAGAATTCGTGCAGTAATTTTCCCATTTGGAAGGTCCAAGGAGTCTCAAAAAGTTATCATAAGGCGTTTTGTTGAAAATTTTTTTGGAATCTGAATTCAGATATTGAAGTAAATTAATAATGGTAAGTCTTGTCAATCTTTAAAGTAACTCATAAGCATGTCATAACTTTCATTTGACCTTTATGATATCAATTAAATCTGAAAACAGAAATTTACACAAAATTATTATTACATAACATTCTTCAAGTGCCCTTGAGAAAAGGATATTCCTGGAGACTTGTTGCAGGATCATTTTGTAGATACACATGCATACATACGTTCCAAGGAAACATAATTGCGTGTGCTATTTTTAGCTACAATTAGAGGTTTATTTCCTGCTGTCATTGTGTTGTATATGGAATCATATATGACATTCTTTTGTATATTAAATTATTAATTTCTAGCATTCTGTGATAGGCAATGACGTTTGTGTAATTTCCGTATGCTTTATATTCAACCCCGGCCACAGGCCACGTCCTAGAACGCTGGGTATCTCGATATTACAATAGTGTACATTGGTAGATTCTTAATTGATAGAAAAAAACAGTAAAAATGTTTAGTAGTGTTTTAATAAGAATAGTACAAATATACCTATTCTGTATGTTACATACATATTAACAACAAAGATTATCATCACTCCTTATTTTGTTATTTTTTACCTCTTGGAGGCATGAAGGCGTCGTCATATAGTCGCTAAGGTCTTAGACAAATTAGACTGATCTTACTTCCTTGAAAAACCTTTGATAAGCGTCTTGAGGCACATCACCATATTATGCTCTCAAGGTAGTAAATTCAAACACGCCTATACGAAGAAATGATTAATGGATGAAATCGTCAAAGTGGCACTCAGCAGGAATGTATTTTATCATCAGAAATGTGGTTAATAGTCGTCAACACTGACAAAATGAAGAAGGAATAAAGGTGTTGACTTAATCGGCCGGAATTTTCAATTACGTTCCTAGTACATTTCTAATCAGCATTAGATAAGCGATCTTGAGAATCAAAAAAGGATAACTCATCCCGCTCAACCCTCCAATTTCAAGACGTTTTCACACAGAAAAATTAAATTACAAGTCGACCGTTTACACGTGTTCTGTAAGACGATTTCTGCAGATGCATGGAAGAAGATGAGGCCGAGAGTATTTAAAATTTATTATGTGAAAACCTCAAAAGATACAATCCTTATTACGTCAACTTTGAGAAGTTAAGAGGAAGCATAGGAATTATAAACTGGCTGATTGGAACTTAGACATTTTTTATAATCTTTTATTGTATACGGCTTTTTTACTGAAAGAATTAGTGCTTTTGTGATGAATTGTTTTTTCAGACCAGAAATGCCCTCATCCTGTGTAGGACTATAAGAAAGCTTTGCTCTTCGCCTTGCTTTCTTAACAAAAAATTTTATGGCTCCTTTAAATGAAAAATAATTTGATAAAATTCAAGCGTCGTAGACACAAAGAAACAATTAATGTTTCTTGATAATTAGTTGTGCCTTCGCTCACACGATGAATCCATCCTAAATATAGATAAATAGAAGAAAAGTAGTGCTTTTTTATATACATATATTTAAGTAATGACAATTTCTGAGTCGCGTTAGTGTCTCTATACGTAATCCTTTGATCAAAATCGTTCTGTGTACTAAAATAAAAGCGTATTAGAGTTTAAAATTCATTCGGCAAGTATATTTTAAGTATTTTAATATTTCACAATTCTTGTTCACATTTCTTTTATTGAACTACATTTTATATAAACTATATTTACAGGCTGAACCAATTCGTGTTGTAGTAACTGGCGCTGCTGGACAGATCGCTTATTCTCTCCTTTACATGATTGCCCGAGGCGAAGTATTCGGAAAAGATCAACCCTTAGCACTAGCACTGTTAGATATACAACAAATGATGGGAGTTCTTGAAGGAGTAGTTATGGAATTGGCTGATTGTGCATTGCCTTTATTAACCGAAGTAATTCCAACAACAGATCCAGCTGTAGCATTTAAAGATGTTTCTGCTGCTTTCTTAGTGGGAGCAATGCCTCGAAGAGAGGGAATGGAGCGAAAAGATTTACTTTCAGCCAATGTAAAAATATTTAAAGTTCAAGGACAGGCGTTAAATCAACATGCCAAAAAAGATGTAAAAGTTCTTGTTGTTGGAAATCCAGCAAATACTAATGCATTAGTTTGCTCCCATTACGCTCCGTCAATTCCAAAAGAAAATTTCAGTGCAATGACACGGCTTGATCAAAATCGTGCTACGGCACAAATTGCAGCTAAATTAAATGTTCCCGTCGATACAGTAAAGAATATTGTCATTTGGGGCAATCATTCATCAACGCAATTCCCTGATCCAAGAAATGGTACTGTAATAAGAAGTAGTGCAGAGATATCTGTATGGGATGCTGTTGGTGAATCTAAGTATTTACAAGGAGAATTTGTTGAGACTGTACAAAAGCGAGGAGCTGCAGTAATTTCTGCTCGTAAAATGTCTTCAGCTATGTCAGCTGCTAAAGCTGCTTGTGATCATATGCACGATTGGTGGTGTGGCACCAAGAAAAATGAATTTGTTTCAATGGGTGTCATTTCGGATGGAAGCTATGGGGCTCCTAAAGATGTTGTATTCTCATTCCCTGTTGAAATTAAAAACAAATCATGGAAAATTGTTCAGGGATTACAGGTCGATGATTTTGCTAAATCCAAATTGGAAATTACTGGAAAGGAGCTTCTAGCCGAAAAAAGCGAAGCTATGGCCGTCTGTTCCCAGGATTGACTAGATAACTCTTTCGTATTACGAGAGAATATTGAGTCCAAACTTTAAAATAACTTCATGATAACATGGAAATTTATATTCAATGAAAATTGAAAAGCATTTAGAAAAAGATAATATTTTAATAATCGATTTTTGGAGAATTGTTTTCGTTTATGAATGTATAAAAAATAAATAAACAGTATATAATTATTTTAAGGGCAGTTTATGCATAGCCCCGTCAATAGGATTCTTTTCTCTTTTTCAAAGTTTATACTCTGCTTCATTTCCAGCAACATATTAGCTGTGTTCTTTTGTGTACCTTGTTCTAGAGCTCCCGCACACTGGAGAGAACAAATTGTTCTGTCGATTGAAGCGAACTATTTGTACTGTTCGCTTCATTTAAATCTTCTATGAAAAATGTACGAGGCATTCTTTTGTGTATCTTTTGTTCTGCGGACACAAAAGAGCACAACTATTATAATGCAGGAGCAATTAGATACCTAGTAGAGAATAATTTTATAATCAGAGGAATCTAGGTTTCTATAAAAGTTGTTTAATGATACATGTCTGCCTTGCCTGGTCGGCACAGTGACGATGGCAGTGAACTTATGAATGTTAAGCTTCATCTTCTCCAGCTTACAGTAGTATTAAAATCCTATTAATAGACTCATCTGCAAATTATAAAACAACTGAATTTTTCTAGCGATTTTTTTTTCGCTTCATAAAATAAGTATGATAGAAGTAGCTATACTCCAGAGATTGCTGTGAGTGACATCGTTGAATCAGGTACGATCTGATTAATGTTATAATTGAATGTTTACATTGCACCTTGATTTTTTTTTCCTCCGACCACTACTCTCAATCTCTTTAATTCTAACATGACTCATCAAATATAAGTAAATTTATAAGCTATAGTAATCAACGCAGCAAAGTTATTTAATTACCGTTTCGAACATATTATATTGCAATATTCCGATAAAAGGTAGAGAAAAATAAAATGAGCACAATCTTTCAGTTAATTCTGCATTTAAGATCCAACAGGCAGAACATATCTACCACCCTTGCTGTAGTTAATCCTCTCGTAATAACTAAAGAAAATAAGACCAAGTGTGAAAGATTATTTCCAGAATTGAAATATAATTTTATTGCGATAATGCATTTATACAAAACGTACTTGAAAAGAAACTCGGAAGGGTATCTTTGCAAGATTACAAATTACAATTTGATTTTTTTAACAATCTAATTTGGATATAAAATATCGTAATGACCTGGTCTATAAAGTAGATATACTTTTGGTCCAGTTCCTTCGGGAAAGTCATGTGCTTTCACATTGCCTCCTTCTCCACGATCCATATACTCAACACGTACACCAACATTTAATGCAGTGCAAAGTGCAATTATGTGAATATGATCAGATTCCTTGTACATAGGTTCAACTTCTTGATGACGAAATTCTTCAATTGTACAATTTCCCTCGATAAAATTTTGATAGAAATCGGCACCTTCTTGCAGCTGCCCTGATGTAATTAGCCTCAAATATACCACCACATAATCTGAATAACCTTGCTCATTGAAGAGTTTATGCAGTTCTTCTTTACAATTACTTTCAGTCGGACTAACTCTCTGAATAACTTCCATAAACTGAAAAAAAAATTTTACTTCTTCCAGTAATGAGATATTTCTTAGGTAAAAATTCTATTACCGTTTCGTGAAAATCTTCAAGTGTAAACTGTGGAAATCCCAATTGGACAAGTTTATCTCTAGATTTTTGCGCTAAATCTTTAAATTTCATATAATCATCTTGCTTATTAATTAAATGCTCCAAATAGGCGTAGGCAAATGCACGAAAGAAACAGTTTCCGTCAGGACGTGTCCGGCGAATTGACCTATACTTGGCGCACAAATCTTTCACTTTGGATGCATATACATCATCGTCTGAATATTCCTTGTTCAAAGTTTGTATTGGCTGAAGTTCACTTATTAGAGGTATCGCATCACTTATCTGTAATAAACAAAAAGCAAAGTTTTGATTTCAATAACTATAAAACTATTTTCTAACCTCTTTTTCAATTTGACGTTGCTGTTGCATTATCAATTCATCCCGATTTACGGAATCTGCTTGATCGGCAACATCCATCTTATTTTCGGCCTTCTATGTTGACAAATATATTTAACTCGGGGTATTTTTTAATAGAAAATTGTAGCAAAAAAGATACTAATTTGTTGTCAACTCAAGGTGTCATTTGTTTTTGTGCCAATATAAAAATGTCAGTGATCAGTGCTGTCAATCGTATGGAAAAAAAAGTCTAATTGAAATGACTGTACGTACAGTCCTAGCTAGGAATGGAATAATCATCGCCAGTAAAACATTCTACATGGGCCAACGTACACGCTTTAGCACGAAGTAGGAGTATTTTGTTGCCCTTGTGAAATTACGATAATTGTGCTCTGCAGTATTTTCTTATATGATTGCCGAGATTAATTGTGTACGTATTCAAACAAGTTACAGTTTTTGTATAAGTAATAACTGTATTCCAAATTCACAGTGCGTAATGATAATTTGATTATTATCACCTTAAATGGCAGGTAAACAGCTGCACAGTCGTCCGATCAGAGATTTCAGTTTCAAAATGATTTGAATTATTTGCTTGCAGTAGTATTTGATATGCTGCCCGTGCTCTCGTTCGAAAATTGGTTGCACGGAATTTTTCCTGATACCCCGCCCCCCTTCCCTCTCTCTCCAATCATCGGTAAAAAGTGAAATTTGTGGTTCTTAACAATACCCATAGCTCAAGATGAAAAAAATGTGGGCCAAAAATTTTACACGCTACCTTCATTTACCTATTATACAAATAAAAGGGAAGTGATAACTTAAATTTAATCAAATTTAAAATTCTGAAATATTCAAAATGCTTTTGCTGTCATAATGAAGCCCAGCTAAAAAGAAGAACGCTACCACAAAATTCATATTCTGAACGCCATCTAACAGAAAATGTAAGAAAACTTTTGACTGTCAGTTCTTTTTCCGGTTAGTGCCGAAGCGTGTAAGTGAAGATTTTTTGAAGTATATTTTTAATTTGAAATCATCGAAAATTTGGTGATTTCAATAAAATTAAATGACTGTTTATACGATGGCGAAATATATTATTATTTGAAACGCATATGTATATTTCTTACTGGATGGAAATTTCGTTCTTTAAAATTTGACAGATCGGAAAACTACTTTTATGTTTACGTTTCATTAAAAGTGCTTTAACAATAATAGCTTAAATGATGAATTAATTTTATTTACCACCAGAACGGAAATATACTACTGTGGTCTATTTCTCCTTATAATAACCTTTTTTCTCTTTTAGTGATAAAATGAGGACTATCAACTCGAATCAGTTTGTGAAGATCCCCAAGAATATTAAAGCTAGCGTTAAGTCACGGAATGTGACAATAACTGGTCCCCGTGGAGTGCTTAAGCGTAGTTTTAAACATTTAGCCTTGGACATTTACATGGTTAGTCAACGCCAGTTAAAAGTTGAGAAATGGTTCGGAACAAAAAAGGAATTGGCTGCTGTACGTACTGTATGCAGTCACATTGAGAATATGATTAAAGGTATTAAATTAATTGATTTACTAGGCACCAAAAATATTAATGAAAGATTTATTACTATGTAGGCGTAACTAAGGGATTCCAATATAAAATGAGAGCTGTATACGCTCATTTTCCTATTAACTGTGTAACATCTGAAAACAACACTGTAATTGAAATTCGAAACTTCTTGGGAGAAAAATATATTCGTCGCGTTGAAATGGCTCCAGGAGTTACAGTTGTTAATTCTACAGCACAGAAAGATGAGCTAATTGTGGAGGGTAACGACATTGAAGCTGTTTCAGGATCAGCAGCGCTTATCCAACAATCAACAACTGTGAAAAATAAAGATATCCGAAAATTCTTGGATGGTCTTTACGTTTCGGAGAAGACCTCTGTTGTAAAGGAAGATTAATGTAATTTTAATAAAAAAGGATTTCAATAACAAACTAGTAATCTGTAAATGTAATGCATAGAGAACAGGGGGTCAACTTAACCCCAATAGCAGCTCAGTTGCGCATTGGTGAGGCGCTGAAGATTTCCCCACACGACACTATTGCTTGAGACTTGTGAAGTACCTATTTGGCCTTGAATTTGTTTCGGGGGGGATTGAAAGGAAAGGTATATTTAATTTAAATACTAACACATTAGAAACCTATATCCTGAACAATTGCATTCAGGTGGAAAAACTTCTTAAAAAAAAAACATCAAGCTGTTTCTAGTCTTAGAATGCATGTATAGCAGATTCAAGTTCAACCAGACAGGCCATAAGGAAGGATGGTAGTACGTATATCAAATATTGACGGCCAATACACCAAAGAAATTTTTTCAAATCAGACCTGGGAATATTGTTGATGTTCTTAGGGAAATTGAGTCTATTGTCTGTTTCATATTCCTCATCTACATTTTTAACTGTTGTGTTGGTTTAATCAGATTGAAACAAGTTCAGAGCAGCGCGGCATAAATCCAAATGCATTCACTTTTATATAGCTCCCTCCTGCGTTAGCATTGTTTAGCGTAAAACAAAACGACCGAAGCTATATATTTATAATTTCGTATAACAACTTATCCCTATGCTAATCAAAAATTGCTCCATCAAGGAAACATTTATTGTTATAGAAAATGCCAACAAACAAACTTCTTTTGATAGTTGTAACTTGTCTCTATTGCTTGCTTCTAAGCTGTTCCTTCCGAAATTTTAGAGCAGAAAATCTTGCTCTGGATTACTCCACTCACTAAGCATAGAATGTAAAACGATTTCTCGTATGCTCAGATTCCCATTCTATATAATTTTTGAAGTAAAAGGTACCTACATAACTATGGAAGCAACAGTATTCAAGATTTTTTATTCTAAATCTATTACCTCTATCTCAGAATACCATTCGAAGGGCCCCTTTGTTGTAAATGAAAGAAGAAAAAGTTTCAATGAATGAATTCTTTTATATACATATAACTATATATTTTTATTATTATCACAGATTCACAGCTGTAAGCTGAATCTGCAGACAGAATGATGATGATATAGTGTAGTGAGATTATATCGTTCAAGTTTCGTTTACCTACGGATTAATTTTAAAGTGTAACACTTGTAAGCTTGTGCCTTACATTGAGTCGTTAACTTTGCCATAATATGACGAAAAATCACCAAATCGATTTAGTAATACGTGAAAACCCAGGTTTCACGGGACATTCCAATATTGGCAGTAGTAGTTAGGTACTTGCAAGAGAGAGAAGTATCTTTCATCGCGATAAGACATGTTTTGAAATCTGTTCGCTTTCACTCTTCGATCAGGGTAACATGTAATTTTTTATTTTTAACTCTAAACTCGACTCACGAAAATCGACTCCACAAACGGCCCAAATTGGACAGGCCCAAGGCAAGGGTGGTAGTAACCACCCCCAACACAGGAATATTTTACCCCATCGGAAAGTTCCCCATTCACCCATTCTAAATCAAAAACTCCATATAAATCCATCCACGTCTACTACCCTAAAGCTCTCGTCACGAACGGCACTCTCAGCCGTTGTTGAAGCCGACAGACACAAACTTTCTGAGTCAGGAGTCTGTAAGTTGATAGAAAGTTATTAAAAACCGATTTTCAAATGAATGGTGCAAACTGAAAAATTTCAATTTTTTCTTTTTGAATTAGGATAACTCGTGTGGCGGCCAGATGGTGCTAAAATCGTTAAATGTCCACATTTTCTCAATTTCGTTTGACAGTGAAATAAAATAAACATTTGTGATGAATACTCAGTGATGATAATTAATATAGCATACAGTTTTAATCATATCAAAGTTCCAATTCGTTCATAAACCAATGACAGCTAATAAGAATGAAAATTAATTGAGCATTCCTGTTAAAAAAATTAATCTAAAGAGCTACCTGCATATGCCTTTTCTGCTTTTTTGAATTTGGAAACTAATGGCTATAAAAAAAGCAAGCCAACATGTATGTACATAAATAGTGGGCGTCTTTATTCTGCTCAGAACACTCTGAACGCTAGGGCTTATATGTTGCAGCATGCTTCAGTTTTCGTCGATGAAAGGCATTCGGGGAGAAGAAAAATTCCATGTTGAATTTGTCAAGCTGCAGCTTGAAGCCTGAATAAGATTGGCCCGACAGCAAATCGTTTTCATTGGCTGAGAGCGATCAGCTGATTGAGAGAAGGCAGCATAAACGAGGTACTGCCTTGTGCTGCAGTAGTTCAATCTGATACAGCCGACAACAAAACTGTTTTTGGGTTGCTGTCGAGCAATCTGAGTCAGGCTTGAGCAGCATATCAAACTTGTTTGAACAGTCACACAATTGATCTCGTTTTTGTACATGATACAAAGATATTCTTTGTATAGGAACCAAAATTCCTTGGCTCTATCATACTGGGCTTTAGATTGGAATGTTGGACGCAGGCCAGCTTCGCGTGAAACGATTTAGAAAAAATATGCTGTCAGGTTGGACGCGTTGACATTTGACGGAAAGAGATACACGCCCAATGGCAGCTTACACTTGTCATATT
The DNA here is from genome assembly GCA_963930735.1 of Dioctria linearis. Lineage (NCBI taxonomy): Eukaryota > Metazoa > Arthropoda > Insecta > Diptera > Asilidae > Dioctria > Dioctria linearis. Next base: position 26,302,843 of record OZ005744.1, on the reverse strand, counting down.
GACGGTTCATTCCGAGAAATGTTTTAACAAGTAATATATTCTAAAAAAATAAAACACGTAGTTTTTAGACAATTTAATTTGAAGTAATCAAACTTGTAATACCTTAAAATTGGTTTATATAATTCATAATTAGGAATTTGAATCCGAAGTATTCACGGGTACGGTGATTTAAAAAATAATATTAATTGGAATACACCTCTAACATTATTCTATCGTTGAAGTTTCGGAATGAAGTGCTGCTAAGCTTATACCGTTTATACCGAAAAAAAAGCAAAAGAACTCATGCATGGATATCAAACACAAATGTAAATTGCATTTGTATTATTCTATCCAATTATGAAGATGAGAACATTGGAATAGGATCACGCGCGTTTTCCTAGGTTTTTGTTTGTTCAGAAGGGCTTCATTTTGTATTCAGGCTATAGATATACGTCTATGTAGATCTCATCTCGGTAGCGCGGCGCGAATTTTTATGCGATCCAACCGGTATAAAGGATTAAATTATAATTTTGAATAATTTCTGGTGGTATGTTGACAACATCTCTTAATTTATATTGCTGCTGGACGATTTTTTCTTGAAATAAGTTTGTTACGGTAAATCTATTCTTTAAAATTCATATCAAGGGCTTAAAATGGAAGGGACAGGACAAGGAAAAGCACGTGGGCGAGGTAGGGCGACTGGACAAAATGTTCGCCCGGGAGGACGAAAACCTGGCGAAGGCGGGCCTCAAGCTCAGCCTCCCCAGGGTCATGTGCAGCAACAGGTAAGCGTTATTCGAATATTACTGTTATTATGTTGAATGTAAATTTTTATTTATTTTTTTTATAGGCTCCACAGCAATCAGCTTGGGGTAGACCACAAGCACAAACACCTTCAGCTGGACCTTCTCAGCCAAGGCAACAAACAGTTCCGTTGTTAAGGCCAAGTGCCCCGGCTCCAACTCAAGGGCAAGGAAGGGCAGCTGTACATCGCAGACCACAAGGACAAGAGGAATCTGCTAGAGGTTAGATAACTAATAAATATTCAAATTATCAAGGTATGTATCAACATTTTTTATATTAAATCTACGACGCAGTTGCTGTAACATCTGGAGATGGGGCTCGTGGTGCGATGCGTGGTAAGAGGGTAATCCATGATGTTGTTAAGACAAGGCCTGTCCAATGTGTAACTAAAAAGGGAAAAATGGGACGTGAAGTTGTAGTCCAGGCCAACTACTTTAGATGCAACAAAAAGCCAACTTGGTCAATTTATCAATATCGTGTTGATTTTTCTCCAGACATTGAATTATTGCGTGTACGAAAAGGATTGATTAGAGAGCACGGTGTTCACTTTGGTGGCTATATTTTTGATGGTACTGTGCTCTTTATTACACGCAAGCTTCAAAATGATCCTATGGAATTAGTGTCAAAGGATCGGAATGAAGAGCTTGTAAAAATTACGGTTAAGTTTGTTGCAGTGGTTGAAATGACTGACGGTCAATCCGTCCAAGTTTTAAATTTGATCTTAAGAGGAGCAATGGAAGGCTTGAAGTTGCAGCTTGTGGGAAGAAATTTTTTCGACGCTGCTGCAAAGGTAAGTTTGATTTTTTATTTATTTTTTTCTCATTTATAGTTAATACCTATATATTGATATTTTGTATATTCCTGAATTAAAACTTCGCTCATTTTTTGGAGTTTCTATCAATTTATACGAAAATCCCCGTTCTTAAGCTACGTATATAACAGTACCCACTGTACAAAAGTAAAGTTGGGGAATCGTAACAATACAGCAAAAGAAACTATAAAATTTTAATAGGTCCAACACACAAATTAAGTAAAGTATGGATGAGATAAATGTTTAATTTAATAATTATCTGCTAAAATTTCCCCCACAACAATTTTTGATTGTAAATAAACAAAGCTGTCTGCCATTGATTTCATACATATTAAATTGCGCAGTAAGTTAAGTTATTAGTCGCTTTTAGTAAGAATTTAGTTTACTATTAGACTTTTAGTCGATTTGTGAAGTCTCAACTTTCGAATTATCTTTCAACTCAGTGTGGAATTATTACCCATCAAATCAATATTGGAGTATGAATAGAAAAAAAGTCAGGTAGACGAGATGAAGTAGCGAACTACCTGTAATCTCAAAATTCCGGTTTTGTGGGTTCATTCTCAAGTTTACTTTTTTTTTTTGTGTAATCGAATATATATGGTTTATTATGTTGACTACTTGCAGTCAGGTAAAATATATATGTTCTTAACTGCGTTAGTAGAATTTAAATTAGGGTTGGATATTTTTAGGTATAGGTACATTATGTATGTTTGAATGACGACGTAGTTCGATCGATTACTTTTTCTTTGTTATTTTATTATTATGACCAAGTTATAGTTTTGATTTTTATTACGAGCTCAATAGGTGCAATTTTTTAGTGCATAGTATACCTTTATTTAGAAATAATATTATTGTACATAGGTATCTATGCCATCTAATTATGCATTTTATTTTATTTATGAAGACTGTTAAAACCTAATTTTTTATATAATGTATTGAGCAGATGTATTGCTGGCAGCTATCGCATTGAGTTGTTTTTTTTCTATCTTTTGATCGAGGACAGGAAGCTCACCTTGTTCTCTTTCACGAGGAACTTCCAGCTCTTCAACAAGTCTTTCCTTTTCAATTATTCCGGCAGTCCTGTCCCCAAGCCAAGTAGGCCAAGTACTGCGTTCAAAACATTCCTCTAAATATGGTCTTAGACTTAACGCTAATATTTTCACACACTATATGAAATCTAAAGGGTATACTAAGTTTCTCATTCCGTTTGTAACGCTTCGAAATAATGATTGTAGAGCAAAATGGATTGGACCCTCACGCATAATATTAAAAGTTATTTTGATTTTTGATGCGCACGATAACTATAGAACACGTTCACTTAGAAAGCTGCAATTTTATACACGGACTTTAAAAGAAACAGTAAAATTAAGTTCGAAAATGAGACAAATCGGGCAACTCCTTCGTGGAGTTGCCATACAAAAATTTCGGTTTTCACTATATATTTGGACACTGCCTGAGAACGCGTCGAAGGGAGCTGAAATTTGGTACATGGTGTTTTTCTAGTAATAACAATTAAAATTTAAAAAATGAACTAAATTGGGCAACCCCTTCTTGGTGGTGCCATATAAAAATTATTTATTTATTTAATGTATTATATATCCTACATATAATGTAAAACTATACTTATATCTACGCACTCTGGTACTATGCCCATGTGGCGCTCTTGTTTGCTATGGCATTTCTAAATTTTTTGGTAGTTCAGTTTCCTTTTTGTTTAATGTTACTTATGTCTATATGTATATCTTACCTAGCTAATCTTAACTACGTCTATTCTTGTAGGCTAATTTGCTTATACATAACATTTATTCAGTTGCGTACCTATTTCTATACCTTCTAATAGTATCATGGACCAATTCTTGTTCTTGTGGTTCTTTTGCAAATGCCCTGAGGGGAATAGTGTCGGAGTAATAAGAGCGGCAAGGAAAAGACTAGATTTATTAAAGCGTCTATTTCGGCGTGTCTTTCTTGACACTAGTAACACTTACTATGAGCGAGGCGGTTTAGCGGAGGGTCCGCGTTTTTCTTGCAGATGACTGAGAAAGTTGTCTCTTCTGTCGACATCCTGTACAACTACATATGTTAGTGTGTTTGCTTCAGTCAAGAACTTAGAGATGTGCAGAGCCACGATCTTAAGGTTATGCAGTAGTTATCTTCTGCAGTAGTAGTGTTCTGCAGACGCGTACAGCCTCTCTAGCTTGTTTAAGGCAACCTTAGCCTAAACTTAGATTTTGCTCAGGGTCTGAGTGAGGTTTGAATTCACGAATGGTGGTTTGCGGGATGCATAGCATCCTATTGTCTGTGTAGATATGACCAGTGGCGAAGCTAGAGCTTTTGCAGCCTGGGGCAATCCCGAATTTGCAGCCTTTTTTAACATCATAATCAAGAGTGGTTATTAACAATTATTAAACATAAATAAGTAAAACCATTTATTTTGTTTAAACATATTTGTACACATTACATAATGATACAACGTATGTTGATTTATATATTTATTTTTCTTGCTTTTTTATTACAAAAGTCTTAAATGACATTGTCAAAATTTATATCATCTGTTAGTTCTCTTTCGATGGGTCTTCCGAGTTTATTGCTTGCGATGGTGTCTGTGGAAAAGCGTTCCACACCTCCTGCGTTAAGCTCGAGAAGGCTGCGTTAAATCTTTTAAAAAAGTCGCGTAATTTACTGGGTCTGCGATTCATGTCGGCGAGCCCCAGCTCACACTTTTTTTTGACACGCTCGCGTTGTACCGGGGGGACCTGGATAACCTTAGGAGCATGATGGTTGGCCTATCGGACAAGGTCAACCTTAATGCCTAGTCAATTGAGCAAAAAAGGGTTGACTGCTCAATTTCAACTGTCGTTGACTGCCCTCAACAACCTAATTCTGTTTCAAAAAAAATAAAAAATAAAAAATCTAAAACAGGCGATTTTGTCGAGTGATAGATTCAGCCCGCAAAATACGTCAATCCCTGTTAGGCAGGCTCCTTCTTCGGCAGGTGTGGCCGTATCTAGCGCAGGGAGTCAATGCGCAAATATTACCACTCTAGCTCTTGTTTCGGAATCCGCAGTACCGAATAATAATATTATTACTTCCGTGTCCACATTAGGGAATGGTAATGGCACCTCCTTGAGGACAGTACCAAAACCTTCGAGTGTTTTCGTTACTCGGTTCTCTCCTGAAACGTTGTGTGATGACATATTGACGTATCTTAAATCCAAAAACATTGCAACAGAGAGTATTTCTTGTCGTAAAATTAGTAAATCCTCGAAACCGGTTGCATCCTTTGTCTTAACTGTTTCAGCAGATATGCAGGAAAAGTTATTAGATCCCTTATTCTGGCCCTCCGGCGCTTTCACTAAATTATTTGTACCTTCCGTGCGCCAACCTAGAAATACAGTTAATATAAGCAATGTTATTCCAAAAAACTGAAGTCGCTTTCCCTTTACTATCAAAATGTAAGGGGGATTCGGACAAAAACTGCACATATCTTCAAATCCTCTGTTGCAACTTGTTTTGATATCGTTGCTTTCACTGAAACTTGGCTGCATCACGGCTTTCGTGATGCCGAAATTTTAGACAATTCTTACCAGATTTTTAGGAAAGATAGACATACGGATTCTGAGGCTCGTGGCGGTGGCGTACTCCTCGCATACAAAAACATTTTTAACTGCAGCCAAATTGAGGTTCCAAGTTTTTCTAACACTCTTGACACTGAACTTATAGTTCTTAAGCTATCTCTTTTAAAACACGACTTATACATACTATGTTGCTATATTCCTCCAGACTCCATAAACATTGTTGATGACAAAGGTCAGAATATTTACGACCTACTCACTTCCAACATCTAATTTTATTCACGGCAAGATGCAACCTCTTGACGAACTACTACTTATTGGTGATTTCAACTTACCTAATATTCAATGGGTACTAAATGAAGATGACGATGACTATCTTCCTCTTAATAACTTGTCAACAAAGGAAGCACTATTCCTGGACACTATGTCATCTCTTGGTCTCAGCCAAATCAGTAATGTAAAGAATGACATGGGGAGGCAGTTGGACCTGGTTTTCTCTACTGACGCGGGTAACATATTAGTTGAATCTAGCCCCGTTATAATGTCTACTCTTGACAAATATCACCCCCCTCTACTAATTTCATATTGCTTTGAAACCGAAAACATTACTAATTGTGACGAAACACAATACTTTTTCAAATTTAGAAAGGCTAACTTTTCGGAACTTTCCAGTAGACTTACCTCTATTGATTTCAACACATTACTGTCTAGCAATAGTGTTGACGAAGACGTCTCTAAATTTTACATAATTCTTTTCGATTTATTTTCCTCTGACGTTCCCCGCGAGCGACAGCGGTCCTCTAAAACATCTCCGCCATGGTTCAATAAAGAACTAAAACATCTCAAAAATAAAAAGAATAAATTGTGGAAAAGTTATATGAGTGACAAAGGCATTATAAGTCACAATAATTTCCTCACATCCTATAATGAGTTCAAAGAACTTTCCTCTACACTTTATGATGAATATATTCAAAGCATGCGTGCGAAATTATTTCGTGACCCACGTATCTTTTTTAAGTTCATTAATATGAAGAAAAAAACGGACAACTACCCCAATACCATGAGGTACAAAGATTCTGCTAGTGATGATTCATCCGAAATTTGCAATATGTTTGCTTCTTATTTTGACAATGCATTTTCTTCGTCCAATTTCCTTCCTCGAAATGACAACTTCAGTAATATGAACGATTCTCATAACGTTTCATTCACTACCCCTACAATTGCGAGAGAGGATATACTCGATCATATTAATGGGCTTCCAAATGACTTCACGACGGGTCCTGATGGGATCCCTCCAGCTTTCTTTAAGTCATGCTGCCTTGCCCTTGCATCTCCGCTGAGAATTATTTTCCAAAAATCGCTCAATAGCGGTTGTTTCCCACAGCTATGGAAAAATTCTTTTATCATACCTATCCACAAAAAAGGTAGTAAGAGTGAAATTTCTAATTATAGACCTATTGCAAAATTATCTTGTATGCCTAAATTATTCGAATCTATCATTACTCTCAGTTATCAATTTCCTGCAAGAATTTGCTTTCTTCAAACCAGCATGGATTTATCTCGGGCAGGTCTACAACCACTAACTTGTTGGAATTTGTCTCGCCTACCGTTGGCGGGTTTGAAAAAGGCTATCCGACAGATTGTATTTATACTGACTTCAGTAAAGCGTTCGACAAGTTATCTCACTCCGTGATACTCTTTAAAATGGAAAAGTATGGGTTTCACCCAACATTTATAAAATGGACGGAGTCTTATTTAGATAACAGAACATATCAAATACTATTCCGTCATTTCGTCTCCAGAGTCCTGAAAGCTTCGTCCGGCGTACCTCAAGGGAGTCACTTGGGCCCCTTGTTTTTCATTCTATCTATTGACGACATTGTCTCTGTTGTGAGGCACTGCAAAGTATTGATTTATGCTGACGATATTAAACTTTTCGCTCAGATTAAATCTGTTACCGATTGTGAACTGGTACAAGGTGATCTTCACAAATTTCACGTTTGGTGCAAAAACAATAATTTGGCCCTCAATATCGACAAATGTGAGGTTATGACTTTCCACAGGAATCAGAAACCAATCACTTATGATTATGTGTTCTCGGATTCCACGATTCGCCGTCTCGAGGGTGCTGTTTGTGATTTGGGTGTTAAATGTGACCATAGATTGAATTTTATATCCCACATTAACTATATGGTATCTAAGAGAAGTTCTATGCTGGGCTTTATTAAACGTTGGTCTCGAGAGTTCTCGAATCCCACCATAACACTGCGTTTGTACACTTGCTTTGTGAGACCTCTCCTTGAATACGCCAGGTCTGGTCTCCATTTTACGGTACACACATCGAACGCATCGAGTCTGTTCAGCGGAACTTCCTGCGCTTCGCTCTCAGGCATCTACCCTGGAACAATTCATTGATTCTTCCACCTTATGAGGATCGCTTGAAGCTTTTAAATATGCACTCCCTCGAAAAACGTCGCATGGTCGCTGATGTAACTTTTGTGCATCAACTCTTAAACGCGAATATTGATTCTCCCCTTCTACTTAGCAAAATCTCTTTCCGTGATAGTGCGCACAATTTGAGAAGGTTACCTCTGTTGCATGTTAACGCCGCAAGATCCAACTTTAGTATGTATGAACCCATCAATCGCATGTGCATTGTTGTTAATATTAAGGCTGAGCATTTTGTCGTTGATATTTCCAAGCATGTTTTAAAGAAACGTCTATATAATACTTAAATTTCTGTTTCCATGTCGCATTGCATGTCATCTCATTCGGTGTTTGGTCTATGTTTAGTTTAACATACTAATACTAACACCGACTAAGTGATGAATCGCATGTATTGTTGAGACGTTTATTTATTAAACGTGTCCATGCAGCGAGCTTGTGTTAAGCTGGTTCTGATAGTCAAATCGCTAGATTTCGTAATCTTAAATCACTCGTTGTGGAACGAAAATAATTTTTAATTTGGAAAAGCTCCGTTCACAACTAGCGACGCTGATGGCTATTGTTAAACAAATTCTTAATAATATTACTATATTAAGAACAGCGTTTTCCAAATATTAAAAGTTCAAGGGGCCTTCCTTGTTTTTCCAACCTTTTGCTTGCTCTTGAACATCAGGTAGACGTAAAATTCTGGATCCTTTTCCTTTCAATATGAAATTGTTCCTTGTCAATGTCAACAAAGTTATTTCCTTGACATTTAAAATGTTCTTGTAAAAGATTGGATGGTATTATGCACGAATACTTCGCTGCAAGGACATGTAGTTGCTCAAACCGTACTTTTATTTCCTGGATAACTCTATCCAATGACAAAAACATTTCTCTTTGTATTTCTTCTTTTAAAGATAGCCTCACATCCCGCAAATTTTCTAACTTGACAGTCTCGCAACACTTCACATATTTTTTGTCTGTTTTAATCCCTTTGTTTGCAGGTATTTTTTCGCGTCATTAACTATCAAAAGGACTGATTCCTATAAATGGAGGTAGCACAGAAAAAAAAGATTGCATTGAGTCGAGTAATAATACAGTTAATAAAAAAAAAAACAATATTAAATCGTCTTAAGCTCGATTTATTAAATTTTTTTTTCACCTGTTTTCCCTTTTTTTTGTTCTTTAATGTTTATGTATAGCGTTTATCCATCACACCATCGTCCGGACGCACTAGGGGGATGTCTGACCTGCAAGAGAAAATATGAGATTAGAGTATAACGATACTCAGTGGGTTTGCCTATACTTCGCATTCAAATCACTTCTTTCGGTCGGCATGAGTCAACACTAACGTCCAATTAAGGTCATATCTTGTGCGATCGAATACGGACCAGGATCTACCAGCAATATTAGGGATCGAGTACGGACCAGGATCACTCAACAAAGCGGCATAAGTCAACGCTATGTATCATCTGGGATCGAGTACGGACCAGGCTCCGAAGATAAATAAGCAAACAAAGGGGAGTGCTTTAGTTATTGTTATTTCGTATGACCCCGTGAAGCACTCCCATTTTATACCATTCACACCATTTTCATACTATTCTACTTGCTATATAAACAATTACACATTCATTCATTAAACATACAAGCACCATTTTACCACATTTACTTAACCCTTTAAGCACACGATAACCACGCATTAAATATTTGAGCTAAACTATCTTATTCTATAGGATTCTATAATATTATACTATACCCACTTTTCTATTTCGTTATATGCAGAGCTCACTATTTTACCCGTTTTGCTCACATGTCACTGTCACTCACTGAATGTGATGAGATTTCTTTTCTAAAATTTCCTTATATCTATCTAAGCAAGATCCCTCGGCTATGTCGCAGCAATTATTATTGCACTCGGCTGTGTTATTTCGGGGTATACACCTTTTTTTTCCATTTTATTGTTGCTTTCTTCCGAAAAATGTTCTTTACACAATATTGTCCCGAGTTTATTGCGGTCTGTCGCCTCACCGTCGCTACCTAAATCTAATCCTCAGCAACCGTTTTCTTTCTATCTCTATTCATTTTTATGAAAATGTCCCTGAAATGGAATGAACTTACATGTATTTCACACGTGTAATATTCCAGCGTCTGATCTAGTTTTAATATTTTCTACCTCAGATGTCAATTTTTCCAAAGCACTTAATAAATTTAATTTTTTCAAAGTCACCGCATCTCCTTTTGTCTACCAACGAGTTTCTACAATTTGAATGAAAATAACTACAGTTGATCACAGAGTTAAATGAAACATCTACCAAAATATTTTCTGTAAATTCCTAAGCAGAAATGAATGTTTATTGCTCGTCTCATTTCTCATGAAATTGCAATACAGGGATGGATTGGTCATATAAAAAATTTACGGAATTCAATAATAAAATTCATTTAATTAATTTAAATTATCCAAGAAGGTCAAAATGACTGCTTTTGGGCAATATTGGTATAACACATATAAACATGGTGTTTCCGCCTAGAAGGTCAATGGAGCAGGAGGTAATGAGAGTACTCAACTAAACAAACAATTTTTTGTATTTTATGGCTGGGGCCATATTAACCAATTAAGAGTTACATGGTGATTAAGAAAAAAAACTAGTCCCTGTATCTTAAAAATTACATGGCGTACGGTCACAGTTAAGAGCCTTTATGGTCAATGCCTGCTCAACAGCCCCGCGCCCCTCATCCAATGAGTTATGGTTGTCTAAACTAAAAATTTCAATTAATTCAATTAAATATAATCATTTTGCCAGTCAAAAGTTTTTTTTTTTTTGCAATAAATCCTTTGATTCGAAGTGCTTACTTCGTCTACTTACTAATAGTGACCGTACGCCCTGTACTTTATAAGATAGATACAGGGTGTGTTGTGAAAAACTAGCTTTTTTCTTAATTACCCTCTAACTATTAAATGGTTGATATGGCCCTCCCCCTGCCATATATTTTGTTGTTGTTTAGGTGAGTACTATCACTTCCTGCTCTATTGGCTCTCCTAGGCGGTGGGTGTTTCTAAACGAAATTAAAAAGCAATCTAGTGTTAAGGAGATCTCATTTTACTTCCTAACTTGTTCTTAGGTTAACTTTGCTTCAATTACCACGTATTGGCGATGTCCATGACCAATGGGGCCCTGTTTACAATAACAACAATGGCGCTAAAGAAAGTATTAACAGCTGATGTTTGTTTACATACGTGATTAAGCTTAATAATCTCAACGTCGATAAGGATTGCCGGGGTAGCACACATTTTTGTTAAATTAAATACTTATTAGTATAAATTATGCTTTGCATACAACATTATTATGTTATTAATTTTTAGTTTTTAAATAATTTCGATAGAAATATAAAAAAATGCCGCCCGGGTCGGTCCGCCCCACTCTACAGGTCAGGCACTGCGCTGAGTAGTGTTGACAGAGAGTGCATGTCTGTGTTGAACAAGTGGTTGGAATGCGGGTAGCTTTGCGGTAACCCGTTTTCGAGGGTGTAGGTAGAGGAGATGTGTCCCCCAACTCTAATTTTTATTGTTCTGTCTTTAATCCTTTCGGTCACAGTTTTTTGGTCTTGGACGTAAAATTTTGAAATTGCTCGCAGTGTCTTCTAACATTATTTTAAGCCTATGTGCAAAATTTCGTAAAAAAAAATTGTCAACACTAAATTTTGAAGTGTACACAATCATGTACAAAATGACTCGAGGTGGTTTCAGTCTTTTATTTTGAAATACTAAATAACATAACAAAAAATTAAAAGGAACAGAAATAAATAACTAAACTATAATGGTTAAAAAAGCCTAAAATTTATAATTTAAACAAACATGAAAAGCAGGAAGTAATTTGTATGGAATGAGTTTGAGGAATCAGATAGAGAGGAAACATCCAGAGTTTTTATCAAAAATTTTAGAATTAATAAACAGACTTCTTGCGTGACGAAATAGTTCCATACGAGCCAGGATGGTACCATTTTGTGGATAAAGATAGTCTGGGCAGGGTCGCAATAAAACAGTACGCATATTGTACCAATACCGTCATGATTTCAAAGTTCTATGTACACATTATTATGTATTACACAGGTAGACGCGATTTGATGATTTCATCAATGACTTCATAATGAGCCCTTAAATGAAGATATGATGAAATCTGTTCTGGACCTGGGACTGAACTCATTATATACTTTTCTTCAACATTAAGCTTTACCACGAGTTGTTCCATTATTTTTTCTTGACATATTGATGATAAAATAAATAAAAATAATAATAAAATAAAATAATAAAAATAAATCATGATAAATAATGGAAATACTTACTGCTTTTGGCAATAAATTCATAATGTTGACATTGATATACACTGCTGGTCAAAGAAATAGGTGTAAGCCGTTTTTTTATTCATTTTGGTTCTAAATGAAGTGGCTTTTATCTCAACTTAGAGCAAATTGCAGGAAAATAATCTATTTACGTCTCGCTCACAATTTTCATGTCAATCATATCAAAGGTTACTTCGATTCTTGCACGTGCTGCATAAAGTACTCTAGAAGTGTTTTCCAGCTGGTCAGAAAAATAGGTGTGTGCGTAATAAAACAAAAGTTTACAGTTAAATTATAGGTTCAATAGAAATTTTAATCGAAGTGAGTTAATATTAGTCATTTTTAATACTTAGAGATAATTTAATGTTATTTAGTTCTTCTAAAATGGGTCGGAAGTTTGGTTCGGCGATTAAGGAAACAAGGTAAAACCTATAAATTCATCGCTGAAGCATTGGTCCGGTCTGAAAATTTTGTAACCAATGCTTTAAAATCTTTAAAAAATTCTGAAAATAGAGGAAAAGCCAAAAAAACCTCCATAACGACTGACCACCGCATATTATTATTATCTAAATCAGATCCGTTTATGTCTTCAAGAACGATTTGTGCTCAAATTGGGAATGAAGTTAGTGCTCGTACAGTTCGTCGAAGGCTACAGGATGCCAAACTACCTGGAAGAATCGCCAGAAAGGTTCCGCTTTTAAGAGGTAAAAATTTAAAGTTCAGGAAAGAATTCGCTGCCAAGCGCCGTTTTTTGGAACGGACCAGAAGGAGTAAAGAAATGGTACAACATCCTTTGGAGCGACGAGACGAAAATAAATTTGTTCTCCGATTCTGGGCGAAACGTTCGAAGGCCAAAGGGAAAGGAATTTCATGTACGATTCACGAAGAAAACTGTTAAGCATGGAGGCGGAAATATTATGGTTTGGGGTTGTTTTTCGTGGTATGGCGTAGGCCCTATCTTTCGCATAAACGATATAATGACCAGATTTGAATATAAGGCAATCTTAGAGAATATCATGCTCCCGTACGCTGAGGATAATATGCCTCTAAGATGCCATTTTCAACAAGATAACGATCCGAAGCACTCTTCAATTCTGGTAAAAAGTTGGCTGCGTGATTAAAACGTCTCTGTAATCCCATGGCCCAGTCAATCTCCAGACCTCAATGCTATTGAGAACTTGTGGGATGTACTGAAACGAAAATTAGCCGGCCAATATTTCACAAATAAAGACCAATTGTGGGAAGCAGTCCAGAAAGAATGGTATTCCATAACTTTGGCAACATGTCAACAGTTAATCGAATCCATGCCCCGGAGAATTGAAAAAGTTCTGCAAAATAATGGAGGATATTCCGGGTACTGAGGTTAGGAAGGAAGAAAAAATTAAATTTCGAAAAAATTTATGAAATAAATTAGAATATTAATATTTTTGTGTACTACACCTATTTCATTGACCATGTGAAATAAAATAATTTCGATAATAATTGGAATTAAAAGCTTTTAATTTACTTCTTTTGGGTTTTTTTACTTTAGAGTTAGTTAATAAGCAACTGTAATGAATTCAGTTGAGATAAAATTCATTATAATGGAAATTTTTTGATAAATGAAGCAATTTTTACTCGCACCTATTTTTTTGACCAGCTGTGTACATAAATTCAAACTCAACCAATCAGATGAAAAATATATTTTCTTGTGTCCAAGTGATATTTTAATCGCTTATAAGGAATTAAACTCATTCCGTCTTTAATTTTCAAAAGTTATTTTTACCTGAAACCTGCGTATAAGCAAGAGAGACGGAGCAAGGTATATTATAAAATACAAGGTATTCCAATTACGAACCCCGTTCCGCCATTAGTGATGAAATATTGTGAAAATGTACAGGAAAGTACGGTACGAAGAACACAATACTGTCTCTCCTGTCTCTGTCTTTCCTATAAAAATGTATATACATTAGTCACAGAATTACGTCACAGGCTGTCAGCTGCAATGTTCCAAAATTTTAATGGGAATACCTTGTGTTCTATATACCTTGTGTAAACACTATCTTTACCGTATTATTACTGCGGTGATTGCATCTACAGCCAACATAAAAACATCAAATGGCATAAGAAAACTTTCAGTAAGCAATTTTGTTGCTAGTTCCAACTTTGCCATAGGGCGAAAGAGAAAACTGTAAAACTTATGCTATTTTTTCCTATAGTAAAATGGCATATAAGTCTATGAAGTTACCACCTAAGCAAAGTTAATGAGCCCAAATATTTCAAAGAGTACAGACTATCCAGTCGTCATTAGAATATGTTCTTTTTCTTTCACCTCCATATTCTGGGATGCTGCTTTTAAAATTTCATCACTGAGAAACGCCTGGGAGAATTAGGAGCGGGTGTATTGCGCAGTTGCATTAGGACAATGATCCTTTGCAAGTTGTTCTCGCTGAAATAAGTAAGAGCTCTAGCTTTTAAATCTGAATCGCTCGTTAAATTCATCAGAGTAGACCCCAGCGATTTCCCCATTATTCTCCAAATGATACGGGAACTGCGTGAGATAAAATTTAGTGACTCAATGGTGAGGGTAATTCGGAATTTTTACAAGAAATTTGTGCTTGCAAAGAGATATTAAATAGTTTTCATAGCATCAAGTTTATTTTTGTGTTCATCTCCAAGGACTTTTTGATACACACTTGCATATGTAGATATGTATTAAGACATGTCTTCTATAACACCTAATTTTTTATGATTCGATCAATCGACCAATTTGCCGCAGCCCTTATCGTTCTCACAAAATATGTAACTCAATGCATACGCATTGATCAATCTCTGACCAATTTATCACATATATTTTTATTTAGTTCGATTATTGACTAAGATTGAAATCGAATCGAGTTTAGACAAATCCAGTTCAGATTTGGTTGGTACTGTTGAGTATGGTGTCCGCATTCTTACATTTTTGACAATGTAAGATGAATGTTGATCTTTTGGTTGTAGATCACAGGACTGCTTACATCGTGCGATAATCAAACATCTTTCCCATTTTATATTGGCAGTGATTCGTAAGCATCTTACGTGCTGTCCGAAATTCAACTATCGTAGGTCTTCAAAAGTATTTTTATTTAATACTGAGAGGCGCCTTTTCATTCGCGCATTGCAATTCAACACTTTTCGCCGGTACTGTTTTGAACAGCGTCAGCAACGGTAGACATAATACTCCAGCAAATATTTACTTCTGAGTCGACAAACTATTTAAATCATCGTCTGATTGTAAGCTGTTATATCGCGTTCGTTATCTAATTTCGTGGTGTGATAGATTGATGAAGTGCTGTTCTTTGAAAGTTGGTAGATATAAAACGAGTAAAAAAATTCATTTTTTTTTGTTCGCCCTTTTTACCGCGAATATAATATGATGCAAATGAATTCTGAATCGTATAAACTTTCAGCATGGGATTTAAGATTGATTAAAAGCATTATATTTCTCTGATAGAGCCTCCGAATTATAATCGGTTCTACCAGGATTTCGTATTAAAATACGTAATAGATGAAAAATTTAATGTGAAAAAATTATCCAGACGAGCGAGGAATGAAGACACCGTAAATCTGCTGGCCATAATTCATACATGATGTTCACGTGTTAACCACTAGAAAATGTACTCAATTTGACTATTTCCCAGGTTCCACTTCGCTAAAAAGTTGAAGTGTGTGGAACTCACTTTCGTACTGGCGCAAGTAAACCATTGAATAAATAACTAATAGGGAATTGGTATATCGGGAGAGACCTAAGCCACTCGACGAAATGCATTAGTGTCCTGTGTCTCTATTCGTATTCGTTTCGTCATGGCAGTGGTGAAACCATGAAATTTTGAAAGGGGACATTTTTTATAATCCAAATTACTATGTAAAATAAACAAATTTTCAGATAATATTTCTTGGCGTTGCCTATGATAGTTTAATAGACTTGTCACAATTCAATTGTAACCAAACAAACTGGCATTGGGAAATGTTGAATCTTTTGCCATGGCTGTTAATTTTTATAAATATTTCACTTTTATATTACTTAAAACACTATGATTTATTAGTAAAACTATTAAACTTGCTTGAAAAATCCTTTCCCACGACACAAACTCCGGTTGTTCCTGCAGCACAGCACAGCGCACTTCAAAATCCCATTCACAAAGCAATATATCAATTTGATATTTCACTACTATTAAGTCAAAAGCACTTAATTAGCTATTTATCACAAAATCTCTAAATTAAAATCGAACTTTCTTTTCATGAAATCTGAAATCTCAGAAATCAAGCAGAATTTTCAAATACTGAAAACAATGCTTGAGCGGCCAGGGAACGGCCCATGTGTATTATGTATAGTTATTGACGAGAAGAGAAGATTGGAATTTTAAATTTTCATATATCTCAAAAAAAGGATTTTTGACAATAAGCACAGCCTAAAAAGTTAGCACAGTTGTCAATTGTTTTGGTTAAAAAAGATCTCTGTAGATATTTCTAATCGTAGAGCAGGAAAGTCTTGAACTGCTATATGTGGCATGACCAGCTATAACAAATATTTCTTCTCACGTGATTTGATGAGCCATAACTTCAAAACAGAATGGAGAATATTAATCTTACAAATTTTAAATGATCATCATAGGGTGTAATTCTCAGAAGTTACAACCCTGTAATCCGATTTATAAAAACATACCCAAATATTTAAGTAACGTTATCTCTGAAGCCGTTAGGACTTACCCTCCCACACCCATACAAATTTTTGCTTGTCTAAACATGGCCTTCGGGTGGCAGACCGCTCACGGGACACCTCGTATATACGACCCTTAGCACCGTGGCGATCAAATCATATCACGCGTATGTAACATTCACGTTTTCCCAAAGAGATTCAGAGCATATTTTGTATGTGGTCATGAACCGATTGAATCATTCGTTAGAGCAGAATTCTAGGGGAACAGGTCCATATCTTCTACATTCGATCAGGAATATATGACCAATTTTGGTCTTTGTTTCTCGGATATATTTACGGCATTTTCTAGAGTAACTTAAACATTGAAGGCTCCGTCGTACACATTTCATTAATACATACTAATATTACTGCTAGCTTCGTCGATCAGATCACCATCGTTCATAGAACGGTGGTATTCCAATTTGTTTTTAAATGTAAATGATCATAGAAAGTTTAGAAAAAAACTTGTATGTACATACATATATGTATTCTATTTCTTTGAAAAGTCTTAATAAAAGTGAAACTCTCCTTCCCCATCGACAAGAAAAGTCTTATCATTATTATATCATTTTTTGCTGACCTCTAAAATGCTGGGCTTGTGTTGAATGGACTTATTATATATCACATCTGAGATCATATTTTTCCGTCCCAGTAATAACCCTAAGCGCTCACAATGGACCATCGATGATCTAAAAGTGGCTGGTTGCACGTTCTTCCGATGGTTTTTTATCCATTGGCGGTGTGTTTTAGAATTAACAGAGCGAAATAATAAAATCATAAAATGTGTTGCTTTTTTGTGCTAAAAATAGAAATTCAGCTGTTTATTTACATGAATATGTTACATTTTTGGGGTTCACTTAAAATTTTTATCTTTAAGCAATTTAGAAACGAGGAAACATTTTTTTCTGTCGTAGCCATAGTTTTTTATTAACAGTAGATATGATTTGTTTGTGGTCGGTCTCTTATCTTTTTTTTTTTTTTATGTTAAGGAAACGATAAAAAAAACTCAGTATAATGATGAAGATTGTTCGTTATAGACTTTTTATAAATACATATACATATTTCGTGGTGGTGATATGCATTATTTTCTGCAATAAAATATTGAAATCTATCATTGTCAATTTTAAAATAGGTAAATATTATGACAAAATAGCGGCATATAATCGTTATATAATGCTTTCTAATTGATTTAGAGATTTACATATTTTTACACAATTAGGAAAAATTCCGTACTACACTTTTCTAAGCTGCAGCACGGGCAGAATACCAATACTAATGCAAGCAAATAGTTTCGACCAATTTGAGATTTTGAAATTTCTGTGCTATTCTTTACCTGCGATTTATATGATAATATAATAATTTAATTCTCATTACGTGCAGTAATTTTATGATACAATTATTATTTGTATCAATAACTGTAAATTGATTGAACACGCAAACAATTAAACTTTGTAATCATATAAGGAACTACTGAGGAGCAAATTATTGTGATGACGCCTCTAGCAAAATACTCGTGATTACTACGTCTGGGTTGGCCCTTAACAGTCAGTCCCCACCAGAGTCTCCTCAGTTCAATTGATTGATTCCATTTGTGAATTTTGAAATTTACACACTAATTAGTAGTAGTAGTAGTATTTATTAGTTTCAAAGAACTTTATAAATAAGATTTCATTTCCATACTTCATATGTAGTTCTTTTAAACTTAATTTAATTTAATTGACCGCTAATATAAAAATTTAAATATAATTATTTTTAATAAATTCTGCTAGCTTTATCTAAAATAGGTGCATTCTGTCCTCTGTTTTCAGTTCACCTGGTAAATTATTGAAATACTATAGTCCCCCTATACATCAAAGAATTTTGTGTGCTGCGTTTGCTTTATCGTCTTAACCTGAAGTTATTATTTTGCCTTGAATTGTACGGCTGCGCTTCAGATACTTAAGTAGGCCGGAAGTAAATTATATTTGATTTTAAAGATGAAAACCATTGCATTATATGTTAAGCGCTGCTTTACTTTCATCCACTGTAGGCTCTCTAACATATTCTGGATCGGCGTGTACAAATTACATTTTAAAATCATGCTCATAGCTTTGTTTTGCAACAGTTGAAGACGTTCCTTTACTTATTCGAGCTCGCATATAAAAGTGTTGAACAATATTGAAAATGTGGTAAAACCAATTCTTTATACAACTTAATTGCATTCCTTACACTTAACATAAATTTCAGTTTATTATCTAATATAATACTGAGATATTTAAGATTATCCACACATTCAACATTAATTCCATCTATCCGTACCGATATGTTATCAACACAATTAAACTTCATACAGTTAGACTTTGCAAGATTTAACTTTAATTTATTCATCTTTAACCAGTTGTTAACGCTTCCTAAGTCTGCATTTGCACATACTGGAAATGTTCTTACCACTTATAAATATTAAAGTGTCATCCGCGAATAACAACAATTTACTAAGACTAATCACATCCTTAACATCATTAATATATAACAAAAATAGAATAACACCCAGTACTGAACCTTGTGGTACACCAAGATTAACTTCGACTGACTCTGAGAATATGTTATTCATCTTAGTTCTCTACCATCGTTCTGATAGATAAAATTCAAACCACTTATATTCTACTCCCTCTATTCCATACATTGAAAGCTTCTGTAACAAGATTTGTCTGGCTAAGGTCTCAAAAGCCCGTTTAAAATCTAGAAATACAGCTATAACAGCATTACCGGCATCCAGTTCCTTCTTCCAATAAAATATTATCCAATTTAGGGCGGTTTCACATGAGTGTCCACCTCTAAAACCTGACTGTTCTTCGGCTAATAAATTATTCGATTGGATGTAGGGTAGCATATTTATATGACGAAATTCTTCACAATTACTTGTATTAGGTATCTTCTGAATTGGGACAACTATCGATTCCTTCCATATTTTAGGGAAAATACCTGTCTGTAGCAATAAATTTATAATTTTCAATAGCACAGGCCTTAATAGTTCTATTGATTGGAAGATTATATCATAGTTTAAACCATTGAAGTCTTTCTTCTTATTGCACTCTTTCAATATATCACAGATCATTTTTGTATCATAGTATGTATGTCATTGTAAATCTACAAGGTGTCCTACTATTTGGTAAAACATATTGCACAGTGGGAATAGAATCCATAATTTCTCTAATACTTTCGATAAAATATTTGCTATACTTATTCGCTATTTTTACTGGGTCACGTATATATTCTTGATCAAATCGTAACTTCCTTAAAATCTCTTCCTTTATCTCTGCTTATAACAAGATTTTTAATTGTTTTCCATAACCACTTCTGGGCTCCTGAATGCGTTTCTAATTGTTTTTACTATGCATTTGTTTAATGATTCCAAAATTGTTAAATTAAATTAAAATTGTCTCTTTTTTACTGGTTTTTCTTTATTTTTTTGGTCAACGTGCTGTGAAAGCAGATGTAGTAAAATCTCTGTAAAATAAAATTCTCATTTTTCTCAAAACCATCACTGAATCCAGAATGAGTAAAACCATATATAGTACAAGAACTAGCACATGGTATATAAGAGCAGAAGCAGAGTATACAGATTGTGAAATGGGTGCGACATTCCGGAATGGATCATAACATGTTTAGAGCGTGCCGGCATCAAATCACCGTAACGATTGAATGGAGAATCGTCTTAGTTGATCTGCCTCTTGGGTATGCGTTCTGCCAGTTGTTTAAGTGAGAGGCTTTTAAGGCTACTTTCTTAATATGTTCATCCATTTCAAAAGGAATGAATGGGGAGAAACTAATGGTTCGGAAACTCTTCGATGTCTATATTCGATGCCCTGCCATGCTTTGGAACGAGGACAAAGTTTAATTGACCACTTCACCACTATTTCAATCACCTTAGCACCTAACAGAAGTAGGCTTCCTTCAAGCCTGCAGGCTTGTTCTTTCGACGCTATGAAGGAACCATCTGCACTCAATCTGGCCGTTGGTTACTCTTCCGAGCCATGAGCAGTCTAACCGGCTCGCAATAGTCGTCAAGCTTCTCGTAGAGGTCTAAAAAGCAGATTTTTTTCTCCTGACAAGCTTTTTATAGTTATTTTGAGTTCCGCGGTAGATCCGGAAGTCCTCCTGGACTTCTGGAATTAAGATAGCCGTTCCAAGACGGCGTAGGTTTCCTGTGACAAAAAACTTCGAAAGTTTCAATTACTGCAGATTTCAGCTTTCCAATTGCCTTCACGGCGGTTGGTACTCTTGGTTCCAGGTCAATACGGTCACGAAAGTTTCAATTACTGCAGATTTCAGCTCTCCAATTGCCTTCACGGCGGTTAGTACTCTTTGTTCCAGCTCAATACGGTCAACTCCCATCAGAATTGATACTCTCCAGTCGGAGAATAGATGTAAAGTGTCATAGGACGCATATTACACGTCAATGACTTCCTGTCTTCGGCTGGTTGCACAGATTGGTTCGTCATTCTGGTTCATCAGAACCTGATCTGCTACAGTCACAATAGTTAATATCTGTGCTTTTCCACACAATGTGATAAGAATTGGGTCAGAACAGCATATGCCTAGGAGTAGAGCACGAGGTGTCATACAGAATTTGTCCATCATGCGCCTCAACTGCCCGCGGATACGGTGTTTCCAGACCCATGGCTCCTGCACTAGCAGAAACGGGCAAGAGAACCCCAAACTCAAATAAGTATAATCTTTATAACCGAAGATTAATGCAAACATGAGTATGCGCTTTCGTATCCAGACTAATGTTTCCAAAAGGGGTTTTCAGCACACTAGTGCTTTCATTCTGAATTTATTTATCATATTGCTTTGTTACCGAATTTTACGACTTCCTCTTTCTCCCTTTCGAAAAATCAGATGAATTTAGTCGAAATATAATCTTGTCCGATTCTAAAAATTGTTCGAATACGATACGTTGTATGTACTTATGTAATTTATAACAAATTTATTAACCCATGCAAAATATTTAATAACGATTATCATTATTGGAATATATTCAATTATATATCTCACTTCACACGGCGCACTCTTAAAACTCAGCAGTCCAGTAATTAAACTACAATTTGAGGGTGAATCTACATGGAGAGTGACACTCTACAAACTTCAAGCTATAAATTTCAGTTTGCATATATGGCGTATATGGCATATATGGATTGACTACGTTCATAGGAATACGCTGAAATAGAGCTTCGTATAGCTTGTAGTCAAAGATATAATTTCGAAAGTGGACTAAATCCGGCAACTCCCTTGCAGGAGAATTAATTGTCGTACGAAAATTGAGATTATTTTACGTCCACTGCACGTTTTACCGAAGCTTCGAAACATGAATTTGTTCTGTAGTGTTAAAGTTAAATTATAATATTCGGGGTGACTTGAAATAATTTTTGAATAGTTTAAAGAGTGTGTGGTTTTTAGGGGAATAGAGAGAGGTATTCAAAGAAGTCTTTTGGTTATGATAAGAATATGTAAATATATTTTATTATATGTATGATTTGAAACGCAACGGGGTGCAAAGCTATTAAGATCAACGCTAATTTCACACTCTTGTCTTGTTTTCAGCTAAAATTTGCTACACTTACACATCTTGGATGAAAATACACTTTTAGAACTTTATATAAAATCAATACGGTGGCTCCAAAATGATGAATGAATTTTGTCACTTATTGTTAGATTCGACTAAAAATTGATATCTTGGGATTTTAGGGATTGCAGATTACGAATTCGTTTGACTTTAACTGCACTTCATAGTTACGATCAAGTTATAATAGTTGCAAGATTTAATCTTTACGGCTATATGAATGGTTTCAAGATTTGATCCAAACAGTTTCTATTTTTTAATTTGACATATTAATTTCAATTTAAGGCTCCGCGAGGTAGTATCGAGCTGCAAATTTGCGTTGGAAGTATGGGGTCCATCTTGAGGTTTCTTGAAAAGAAATTCCACGGCATTTTTAAGCAGGATCTCAGATATGGTAGTCTGTGAAGAGAAGAACATATCATTGGCTTTTTCTTTTGTTTGTGCCCTGATCGTTCTTCTGTATTATCTGAGAATTCCGCCCGGATTTTCTTAAATCGCGGATCAAAAAATGACAATTCTTGAGCAAAGCAAACATATGAGGTAATTCCGTGCGAAATTGATCCATTAAACAATTATAAATTTGAGAAATATTTTTTACAGTCTGTGCTAATATTTCTTAATTCTGTTGAACGTGCCCTTGGATTGCTCTAAAGGTTGATATATTACCAAAAAATAACTGCGCTATTCAGCATTGTGCCAAACTTCGTACATTTGAATTCTGTCGAATACTGTATCATAATTCGGTACTTCATTGGTAAAACGTTTCTGCTTCGAAGGGCCCAACTTCCAAGCTCTAAACGATTTCATATCCTCTGAGGTCGAATATTAAGCAAAACTAGTATTTCCTTTAGTACAATTTGCAACCCAATAAATACCATACATCGCTCGACCTCGGCAATCCTAAGAGATTGATTTTGAGTCGAATTGGGCCATAATGACAAAATTCGGACGCCACCTTGTATTTTATATTATATAAAAGCATTGAAGTATATTGTCATAGAAGATCTCTAAGTATGCCAAATTTTAACTCGAATGACTCAACGGGAGGGAAGTGGGTCAAATTAGCATTACAATTTTGAATCACGGACACATGGTAGCTTCGTATGAATCTCTTACGTTCGAAGTGTCGACCTTCGAAGCTTCGTCCCTCGGATATTTTTTCGAATCTTCGATTATCAACAGATATTCGAAAAACAACTTTATACGATCAACGTACATATTTTAAAAACTAATACATATTACAATAAACATTGTGTATACATTTTCAGATTAATATGAGAGATTTTAGGCTAGAGCTTTGGCCAGGTTATACGACTTCCATAAGGCAACACGAACAGGATATTTTACTATGCGCAGAAATAGCGCATAAGGTTATGAGGACTGAGAGAATATATGACATTCTCCAGAAATGTGTACAAGAAGCCAGAAATTATCAAGACACTTTCAAGCAAGAAGTTATCGGTGCGTTTATATTTCCATTATTTTATCATAAACATAAATTTTTATTGATATTATTAATCATTGGGGAAATACTTTTATTATAATTTCAGGTATGATTGTTTTAACCGATTATAATAATAAAACTTATCGTGTCGATGATATTGATTTCTCTCAATCGCCGTTATCAACATTTAAGACTCGCGATGGAGACGTTACGTACAAGGATTATTATTCCAAAGTATGTAATATAATTTCAAACTTTTTACTGTTATTAAATTTTTTTTTTGCATTTTCCAGAAATACAATCTCAAAATAGCAGATGCCAAACAACCATTGTTAGTATCCAAATCAAGAGAACGGGACCTAAGAGCTGGTCAAACTGAGTTTGTTATGCTTATTCCAGAACTTTGCAGAGCAACTGGATTAAGTGATGCCATGAGAAACCATTTCCCGTGAGTATTGTTTTTATTTACTACCCTCAACAACCAAAATTGGGCCACGGTTTCATTAACAACCGCTCTAATAGAAACCACTAGGGCAATACAATTATAAAGAGGGAAAAAACTTCCAAAAAACAGGAGGTTCTGCCGACTGTGGGATTAAACCAGCAAAATTCGCCAACTCCTGGTAAACAGGGTTCTCCTTCGGCTTGTGGGGTCGTATGCAACGTATGCATGGATAATACCACTCCAGCTCCTGCTTCTGAATCCACAGTAACAACTAATATTAATTCTGTGTCCACATTAGGGAATGGTATTGGTACCTACCTCTTTGAGGACAGTACCAAAACCTTCAAGTGTTTTCGTCACTAGGTTGTCTCCTCAAATGGTCTGTGACGACATATTGAGGTATCTCTACTCCCAAAACATTGCAACAGAGCTTATTTCTTGCAGCAAAATTAGTAAATCCTCCAAACCGGTTGCATCCTTCGTCTTAACTGTTTCAGCAGATGTGCAGGACAAGTTATTAGATCCCTTTTTTTTTGCCCTCTGGCGCTTTTATTAAATTGTTTGTACCTTCTGGGCGCCAACCTGGAGATACAGTTAAAATAAGCAATATTATTCCAAAAAACTGAAGTCGCTTTCTCTTTACTATCAAAATGTAAGGGGGATTCATATATATTTTCAAATCCTCTGTTACAACTTCTTTTGATATTGTTGCTTTCACTGCAACATGGCTTTCGTGATGGCGAAATCTTAGACAACTCTTACCAGGTTTTTAGAAAAGACAGACATACTGATTCTGAAGCTCGTGGCGGTGGCGTACTCTTCGCATGTAAAAACCATTTTAATTGCAGCCAAATTGAAGCTCCCAGTTTTTCCAACACTTCTGTCACTGAACTTATAGTTCTTAAGCTGTCTCTTTTAAAACTCGTTTTATACATACTATGTTGCTATATTCCTCCAGACTCCATAAACATTGTTGATGACAAAGGTCAAAATATTTACGACCTTCTAACTTCATCTAATTTTATTCATGGCATGATGCAACCTCTTGACGAATTTCTACTTATTGGTGATTTTAACTTACCCAATATACTTTGGGCACTAAATGAAGAAGACGATGACTATCTTCCTCTTAATAACTTGTCAACAAGGGAATTACTATTCCTAGACAGTATCTCAATCTCTTTGTCTCAGCCAAATCAGTAATGTAAAGACTGACATGGGTAGGCAGTTGGACCTGGTTTTCTCTACTGACACGGGTAACTTAATAGTGGAACTTAGCCCAGTTTTAATGTCTAATATTGACAAGTATCACCCCACTCTACTAATTACATATTGCTTTGAAACCGAAAACATTACAAACTGTGACGAAACACAATACTTCTTCAATTTTAGAAAGGCTAACTTTTTGGAACTCTCCAGTAGCCATACCTCTATTGATTGCAACACATTACTGTCTAGCAGTGTTGGGCATTAATCGATTACATTTTTTAATTAGATTAACGATTGAAAATTATGATTGAAAAATTAATCTCAAGAAAGTAATCGTGATTAATTTAATCGATTGATCAATTTAATCGTCAATCGAGTATAATGAAGCTCAATCGACGGGTATTAATCGTTATTTACTCCTTAGTTTTTAATCGTTAATCGTATATTTTTCGATTGATTTGTTAATTTGAAAAACTGAATGAGGTATTGGTAATAAGTTTATTAGTTATTAGTAAAAAATGAAATAAAATAAAATAAAAACAGTGAAATAACTATGAAAACACTATTAGAAATAAAAACCAAAATTATGAAATTAAACATTTTAGATTTCGAACTACACAATAGATACTTACAAAAAAAAAACAACTTCTATATTTTATAAGAGCGTACAAAACAAATTTCTTTCTCATAAAATTCAAACATGTTAACATACTGGGTACAGGGGAATGCAACTGGGAACAGGGGAGTGCAACTGGGGCAAATTACCCGATCATACGTTAAGGCACGTTCGTTTCTTTGATCAGTGCTTAACAAGATTACTCAAAAATATTAAAAATGCTTGAAAGTTAAATAAAATAATTAGTGGAGATTAAAATAAATTAATCATTTTTGAAAACGATTAAGCGACTAACGATTGATCAATCGTTAATCGTGTTATGCGATTACATTTTATGATTAATTAATCATTAATCGTTTCACATGATTTCTTTAAACGATTAAATATTTAAATCATTGTTCCTGATTGATGATTGATACTTTTAATCGTAATCGTTAATATAATTAAATTTTGCCCAACACTGCTGTCTAGTAATAATGTTGACGAAGACATTTCTAAATTTTACATAATTATTTTCAATTTATTTTCATCTCATGTTCCTCGCGAGCGACACCGGTTCTCTAAAGCATCTCCGCCATGGTTCAATAAAGAACTGAAACGTCTTAAAAATAGAAAGAATAAATTGTGGAAAAGTTATATTAGGGGCAAAGACATTATAACAACATAACAACAACATCATAACAACTTCCTCACAACCTATAATGAGTTCAAAGAACTTTCCTCTTCACTTTATGATGAGTATATCCAAAGCTTGTGTGCGATATTATTTAGTGACCCACGTATTTTTTTCAAGTTTATTAATATGAAGAAAAAACTGAACTATCCCAATACCATGAGGTAAAGGATTCTGCTAGTGAAGATTTATCTGAAATGCAATATGTTTGCTTCTTTTTTCGACAATGCTTTTTCTTCGTCAAATTTCCATCCTCGACATAACAACGTTAGTCATTTGAACGATTCTTTCTCATAACGTTTTATTCACTATTCCTACAATTACACAAGAGGATATACTTGGTCATATTAATGGGCTTTCAAATGACTTTACAACGGGTTCTGATGGGATCCCTCCAGCCTTCTTTAAGTCGTGCTTACTTTCCCTGGCAGCGCCGCTTAAAATAATGTTTCAAAAATCGCTCGATAGTGGTTGTTTCCCTCAGCTATGGAAAAACTCTTTCATCATACCTATTCACAAAAAAGGTAGTAAAAGTGAAAATTCTAACTATAGGCCTATTGCAAAATTATCTTGTATGCCCAAATTATTCGAATCTATCATTTACTCTCAGCTATCAGTTTCATGTAAGAATTTTCTCTCTTCAAACCAACATGGTTTTTTTATTTATGGTTTATTTCGGGCAGATCTAAAACCACTAACTTGTTGGAATTTGTCTCGGATACCATTCGCGGGTTTGCAAAAGATTACCAGACCGATTGTATTTATACAGACTGAAATGTTTTTAGATAACATCCATCTCTAGAGTGTTAAGGCTTCGTCTGGCATACCTCAAGAGAGTCACTTGGGCCCGTTGTTCTTTATTCTGTCAATTGACGACATTGTCTCTGTGGTGAGGTACTGTAAGGTCTTGATTTATGCTGACGATGTTAGGCTTTTCGCTCAGATTAAATCTGTTTACAATTGGTGCGAGAGCAATAATTTGGTACTCAATACCGACAAATGTGAGGTTATGACTTTCATAAGAATCAGACACCAATCACTTATTGTTATGAGTTCTCGGAATCCTCGATTCGCCGTGTGGACTCTGTCTCTGACTTGGGTGTCAAATGTGACCCCAGATTGAATTTTATCTCCCATATAAACTATATGGCGGGGTGGCCATAACGCGGCTCGCGAGCCGAATGCGGCTCTTGGAGTCGTGTGGTGTGGCTCAAAAAATATTTTATTTCATTACAACAAAATTTTAGAAAATATTACATAAAAAAAAATAGAAAATCTTTAAAAGTTAGATCTGCTTGTTGATGCCTTACGGTTATTGTCCATTTTAGCAGTTAGTCGCTGAAAGTTTGGTTGATGATCAGTTAGGGCAGTTCGCACAAGCTCAGTTAAATGTTTATCAGTTAAAACAGACCTATACTTATTTTTAATAAATTTAAGAGTGGAATACAACGACTCGCAAGAATAGGAAGTGCCGAAAATAGATATTATTCTGAGTGCGCAATCTTTGGTTTTAGGATATTTTTGTTCCGGAACCTGTTTCCAAAAGTCAATAGTTGAACAACTATTCTGTTTTACTTGCTTCAACCCTTCATCTTCTTGCAGCTCCAGTAGTTCTAATTCTTTACTTTTAAAATTATAATAATCTTATATGTATATTGTTTTCAAAGATAAATAAATGGCTCTTTAAAATATGCATTTCTAAAATGTGGCTCCCAAAGTTACTATAGTTGGCCACCCCTGCTATATGGTATCAAAGAGTAGTTCTGTGCTGGGTTTTATAAAACGAGAGTTTTCGAATCCTAACATAACATTGCGTGTGTACCCTTGCTGTGTGAGAGCACTTCTTGAATACGCTAGCCAGGTCTGGTCTCCATTTTACGGTACACACATCGACCGCATTGAGTGTGTTCAGAGAAACTTTACGATTTGCTCTCAGACACCTACCCTGGAATAATTCATTAATTCTTCCACCTTATAAGGATCGCTTGAAGCTTTTGAATATGCACTCGCTTCAAAAACGTCGCATGTTTGCCGATGTAACATTTGTGCATCAACTAATAAACGCGAATGTTGATTCTCCGCTGTTAGTTAGTAAATCTCATTCCGTGGTAGTGGACACAATTTGAGAAGATTACCTATGTTGCATGTTAACTACGCAAGATCCAACTCTTGCATGTGCATTACTGTTAATATTAAGGCTGAGCATTTTGTCGTTGACGTTTCTAAGCATGTTCTAAAAAAGTCTATATAAAACTTGTTCACGAGCGCGATTTATCGCATGCGACAGAGCTCTGTTTGGCTGCAGCAATGTTGTTGTCGCTGAACATGCTTACTCTTTCTACGTTTCGTGCGATACAAAAAATTATCGCAGCAATGCTTAGTTTGGTGCGATTTTCACCTTAACTTCAAATTTATGTTTGTTTACATTTGTAATCTGATGCTAAAGCATAACATAAATAAATGTAAATTTCACACTAATATCTCCTTGCCACTACAAAACTAAACAAATTAAGTTGTAGCCTCTGTCAACCTTGTGAACGTATCGCGCGATAAAAACCAGTCGTAAATGGAGATAGATCGATAGAAAGAGCAGGACGTCACCAAAATATCGCACGTATCGTATCGCGCTTGTGAACAGGGGTTTAGTTTTCTGTTTCTATGTCGAATTGGACGTGATTGATCTATTAAATGCACGTTATTTCAATTTTCTTATAGTACAATGAAGGCTCTAGCAGAACATACCCGTTTAGCGCCATCCATGCGAATTGAACGACTAAAGAATTTTAACAGGCGATTGTATAACACCGAATACAGCAGGGAACATCTTTCGTCATGGCAGCTAACCCTTGATCAGAATCTTGTTGAGATGGCTGGACGTATTCTGAATCAGGAAAATATAATTTTTGGAAACGGAAGAAGGTAAATATTATTTACAGGTGTATTCTAATTATTAATATTCAGTTGAAAAATTGATGCTAACCCTTACATTGTACATATTTAAATAGCAGTAACTTAAAAGAAAATTTTTTTTAATAATTTTTATAGAGTTCCTGCTGGCGATCAAGCTGATTGGACTAGAGAATTCAGAAATAATTCAATGTATTCAATCGTCGCTCTAAATCGTTGGTTCGTACTTGTCCCATCTCGAAGTCAACCGGAAGCAACTAATTTTGTAAAATGCATCAAACAAGCTGCTAATGGCATGAAAATGGCCGTAGCAGAGCCTAAATAGTATGTCGTTTTATTACAACATAACAATGCATTTTTTAACACGTCTATATGATTTTAGTGTTATTCTTAATGATGACAGAACTAACAGTTACGTAGCAGCACTAGAAAAGTGTTGCACCCAGGATCCCCAACTTATAATGGCTATTGTTTCTAATAACAATGCAGAAAGGTAAAGAAAAATATGCTAATAATATAGAATTTCATTTAATAATAAATTCTAATTCACAAACGAATAGATATAGCTGTATTAAAAAGAAAACATGTGTCGACAGAGCTGTTGCATCGCAAGTTATTGTATATAAAACAATTGCACCTAGGCAAGGTAAGCCACCGAGTGGTTTAATGTCAGTTGCCACCAAAGTAGCCATCCAAATGAACAGCAAATTAGCCGGAGCACCATGGTTAGTTGAGATTCCATTAGCCGGACTTATGACAGTTGGATTTGATGTTTGCCATAGTGCGAGGGAACCGTCAAGATCTTATGGAGCTCTGGTAGCTACTATGGATTTAAAGAAGAGTAGCCGATTTTTCAGTACAGTATCAGCCCATAATAAGGGTCAAGAATTGTCAAATGAGATCGCTTTAAATATGACGAAAGCTTTAAAAGAATACCGTGAGGAATCTGGTACTCTTCCGGCACGTATATTATTTTACCGTGATGGAGTAGGTGAAGGTCAGCTACATCAAGTCATTGAAACTGAAGTGGTCAATTTGAAAAAACGTCTCGATGATATTTATCGTGATGCCAATATTGCAGATGGTTGTCACCTTGCTTTTATTGTTGTTTCGAAACGTATTAATACACGTTACTTTCTTGATAAACAAAATCCTCCTCCAGGGACTGTTGTTGATGACGTTATAACACTGCCAGAACGTTATGACTTTTTCTTGGTGTCACAGTCAGTAAGACAAGGTACAGTTTCTCCTACCAGCTACAACATCATTCACGATAACATGGGACTGGATGCTGACAAATTACAAATCCTAACGTACAAAATGACTCATATGTATTACAATTGGTCTGGTACAACAAGAGTTCCTGCGATGTGTCAATATGCACATAAACTAGCATTCCTTGTGGCACAATACATTCATCAGTGCCCATCAGCTTTATTGGAGAAACAATTGTATTTCTTGTAAAGTATATTCCCAGTCAATGCTTTTCTCGAAATATTTTTTTTTTATTATTATTAATTACATATTTTTTTTTATTTCAAAGGACAATGTTTAAGTTTTCAATTTTTGAATTTTACTGTTACTTATTTGCTTGCGAAAGAAATTGTTTTCAACAATTGTACTACATAAAGAATACATGAGAATTTCATTACTGTTAATCATATTTTTTCAACAGTGAGTTCAGTTTTATGCGCAACATTTTATACTTTATGAATAAAGACTAGTTTTATACACACTTTTGAAACTTTGTTTGAAAAATCAGGGTTGTAATGTTGTAAAAACCACTGTCTGATTTGACTAAAAATTATACGTTTCAGTAGTTTTGTTCAAGGAAATTTTATTTTGTGGGCAGAATTGTATTTAGTTTTCAGACTGAGCTCCGTAAAGAATTTGAATGATAAGGAAATGTTATGTACTATCCCTCGATAAAGGGACCCTTGTTAAAAGTTGGAAAGAAGTATGGAGGCTCGTCGAGTATAAACATATCTGCTGTGTTCTTTTGTGTATCTTGTCCTAGAACTCTCATATACTGAAAAGAACAAATTGTTCGCTTCATTTATAAATCCCCGAGTGTCGCAGCAAAAAAGTCACATAACATTGAAGTGTACGGTAACGTGTACGCCTAGGCTACGCTCAAGGTAGAAGACAAGTATTCCCATTAAAATTCCGAAAATGCAGCTGATAGACTGTGGCGTATACTGTGTGAATGCATATAATGTTTATAGGAGAGGATTGAGTTCTCTGTCCGTGCTTTCTTATACACTTTCACAATATTTCGTCACTAATGGCGGAACGTGGTTCGTAATGGGAATATTTGTATTCTATATACATTGGCAATTGCTGTACTTTTCGTCATTTGAAAAGAAGAAGACACCTAAAATAATAATGCAGCTTTCCATGTGGAATACCGAAAAAACATATGTCGATGGCGGCTAGCATATAAAAAGAATGTACTTGGTAGTACTAAAAAAGATGTATTTCTTTTTTGGTGGCGTCTTTCAAAAGGGCTGCTTCCATTTTGTATTTTTCTGCTGATACTGTAAATTTTGAAGCTCTCAAATAAAGTGAAGGGTGTATTTACAAAGTTAATAGAGTACCGCAAGAGAAGTTATATATGAATTAGAGTCGTCCATTTTGATAAAACCTTTACGGTTTAAGCTCGGAAGATCTTATCAGAGAAAGTTTAGTAAGTAGAGCAAAATACGTTTATATCAATAAGGTTATGTTTATTATTGCCAGAAATATAACATAGTTTTGTGTAAAATATTTAGGATAATTGTGTAAACAACTAAAGTCTAAGGTGAACAGTATGGAGGAAGAAGATGTAGGAAAGGCGCGTGGTCATGGAAGGCCAGGCAGCGAAAAAGTAAAATCTGGCGGTAGGCGTCCCGGAGAAGAGCTTCCTGCTTCAGAGCAACCTGTAAGTGTCGTAAAAAAATCTTAAATTTATTATATAATTTGTTATTGACTGCATTCAAGGTCTTTGACCGGTCATATTTAGTAACTACTGATGTAAAAAACAATTGCACCTATGCATTTGGAGGAAATGTGAAACTGAGGTGGCGCAGGTTTGCAAATGCAGCAAAAATGGCGGCATTCACAAACTCGTAGATTTCGTTTCAAAGTTCCCAATATCAAACACTGTGCTTATTAGTGTTGAAAATAAGCCTACCAATTGAAGCTTTTATTCTATAGAAATTTTCAAATAGATAGACTATAAGCAAACTAAAGCGCCGATTCATTCGACTAGCTGATTTGCACAAAAATTTCAATAGCCTCTACCCTTTCAAAATTTCATGTACTATATATATATTCTAGCTTGAGACTTGAAACTATAAAATTTGATGAACGTACTAAGAAATGTTAGCTAGTATGCAATCGTTAGTGCGCCTCATATCTCTATCGGTATTTCCTACGATACAATACAATATCCTTGCCAAGGCAAACGTCCATAATAGATACCTAATTAACTGAAGATCAACATTAGCAAACCAACAAAGGAAGTGTTTTATAGAAACTTATAATAAAAGGATCTTTCCCAAAACTATTATTTTGGATAGTGAAAGATTCTTTCAGTACTAAGCACTGCTTCTAGATAATTTCCATATGAATTAGGAATGTATCATTTTTGCTATTGGGTAACTTCTTAGAGACTAGCTCCTATTTTTTCATAAATGAAAAATGTATGCACAAATTGTAATAATAATAATAGTTGTTATATGTACCTTGGTCTAGAACTCCCATATACTGTCGATTGAAGCGAACTTGCAAATAAAAACAGAATTTGTTAGAGCGGACAATATAATTAAAAACTCGAGAACAGATATTTAATATTCAGCGACTTTATTAAACTGTACTCATTACATTCGACATTCTTTTCGTTATACGGCTAATCT
This sequence comes from Dioctria linearis, assembly GCA_963930735.1. Taxonomy (NCBI): domain Eukaryota; kingdom Metazoa; phylum Arthropoda; class Insecta; order Diptera; family Asilidae; genus Dioctria; species Dioctria linearis. Next base: position 26,269,403 of record OZ005744.1, on the reverse strand, counting down.
CCCTAACTGTACGTACCATACAAATACATCGACATACATTGGTATGAACTGACGTTTGTGTATATACATAATTCTATCAGTTGGTGCTCGGATTATCCGTCTTTGTTTTAGACAACAAACTAAAGATTAGTGTCTAAATTTTTTTATTTAAAATATTCCACAACGTTTCACGGGTGAAAGTAACATAGTAAGCCTGAAAATTTGGCTAAGGCTCCCCACTCGGAATTCTGTAACTTGGGTAGGTAATTTGTATTGAGAATTACCAAACTCTCTATTCCACTCGACAAAACTCTCGGCTATTTTAGTTGTGGAGAAGTAAGAAGAATATTTCTCAACTGACAGTATTTTTTTTGTTATATGAAGGTAGATAGGTACCTAGAAAAGCTCAAATTGAATTATGGATTCACCGCATATATTTACAAAAACAAATTATGGAAGTCCTTGCAATACTTCCTCGATAAAGATTTTAAATCATGCGAAAATTGGGAAATTTGACCGTCTTCCAGTACAGAAGATATGCTCTAAAAATTTTTTATGTGCTCGTTGGTTCACCTATATTTTTGTAGCCTAGACGGATTTGGGAATCCGTAGGAAATACACCCAATGATCTACGACCTTCCCACACAGAGTTAGGCATCCTTCAATATTGCGACACCTCTCACGTTTTCCGTATCTCCCCAAGTATGTTAGAGAATCGCGGAAAGTTCTCATCCCCCAAACTACCCAGCTCTCCGTGTTACAGAATCCGACCAACATCAATCAACTAAGCTGCCTGGAAGAGGGAATGGTAGATAGGAAGCATTTACTTGAAAATACAGGGCAGACTGTTTTGGGTTAAATTGTTGTAGATTGACAATAAATAATAAATAAATAAATAAACGATCTTTCTGAAATTATAAATACAACCTCAACCTTGAATGTGTTCAGCTCTAAAGGCTGTTAGGGATTTAATAATAATAATAATATAATAATACTATTTATTAGCATATTCATAGCTATTTACATAAATCTACAATATTTAGTTAATTGCTAGTGCTAATTACTTAGATTTAGAATTTTTCCTTGTCATATTTAACAATTTCAATTTTAAAAACCCTAAAGTTCATTTCGGTTTTTACATTTAATGGCAACTCAATAAACTTTTGGAATCCTTAAATACTATGCTATTTTACGTCGCCGCACTTAAGAAACATGGCGATCTAAAATCATCCGCAGACCTCAACACATACGGTTGAACATCTCTGGTATAGTTGTCGTGCACAGATAAGCAATTAGGCACCATGTTAAACTTAATTTTATAGATGAAAATAAAAACATCATTATTCTCTGTTTCACATTGAGCCACTGCAGAGTATAATCATGCATCTTACAGGAGTATATCTTATTATTCTTATTATATCTATCATATCTATCAACAGAAGCAGTGGCCTATCCATCGCCTCGAAAGCTCTCTGGAGATCTAAAAACACACACTATTCTTTTTTTTTATGCTATTTCTTCCTTCCTTGTTGTTAACACCATGTTAATCGCTGTTTCACACGAGTGTTTTTTACGAAGTTCACCTCCAGATACTGCAACAATTGCCTGTACGCGATCTTTTCCAATACCTTTCCCGCGACCGGTAAACTATTAACCGGCCGAAAATCCTCAGGTTTCAACGAATTTTTGAATTTCGCAATTGGTGTGATCAAAGATTCCTTCCACATGGTCGGAAACTCTTCACTTACCAGAGATTTGTTTACCATATTCATCAACACTGGACTTAACACATCAAATGAATCCATTATCATTCTTGGGCTAGCATAATTGAAATCTCTTTTTTGTTTTAGCTCTTTCCATTATACCTCTGAGATTGACTGTTTTAAAGGTAAATGTATTCCTCACGTTAATGATATTATCCTGATACCTTATATTCGGAATCCCTTCATGAATATCCTTCACGCTTTGTATAAAGAATTTGTTCAATGTTCTCGCCATATTTTTCTCCTTTTTATAATATTATATTATTAATTTTAATACTTTTAATTTCAGTCTTCTTTCTCCAAATCCAAATCTTTTAACACATTATATTACATTCATTAATTTTTGCTTTCACATATACACTTTTGGCCTTTCGTATTTCCGATTTATACTTATTTCTTTGAGTACTGTAACATATCCAATCACTTCTCAATTTTGAAAAAACTGCATGTTGTTTTGCTATTATTTTTTGTCTTCTAAGTTCACCCAATCTATTATAAAACCAGTAAACTTCTCTATATGAACCTGCTTTGATTTTCAACAAATTCGTTTACTGCTTTATTTAATTCATTTTGAAAAATTCTCGCCATTTCGTCCGCACTACTGATTCCATTAGTATACCTGATTTCACTTTCCCTTATCATATTCACAAATCTCTCTTTGTTATATTTAAAATGTCTGTAATAGCTAATGTTTCCAACTGACCTTGAGAACCCACCGGTGTAGTGATAACTACACTCTCATGGTCACTTACATTCAATTTTGGTGCTATTTTTGCATTTATTTCACCCGCATTGGTTATTACAAAGTCTATTAGGGTTTCGGATACATCTGTTATCCTAGTTGGCTGATTTAGAATAATTTTTGCACTACTAATCCGCATATTATTATCTATCTCTCGAAATTGTTATTAAGCCCTTGAACATTCATACACTTTAGTTGCTAATATTCAATTCATTCCCTAGCGATCTTTAATTTCCTCTGATATGCACTGCAAACTTTATCTCTACAATCATGATATACTCTCAATTCAATCTTCAGCTTTTCTTTCGCCAGTACACAGTTATTGCACTTTAATACAGTACTATCACACTTTCTCGAATCATGACCTTCACCACATCTTGCGCAAATTTCCTCTTTCTTATTACAGTCTTTGGCTATATGGTCGAAGCCCCAACATTTAAAGCACCTTTTCACAGGTATGTACTCAAAGACATGGCATGTGTCTCTTTATAGCCTTTTCTAATTCCTCTTTTTCTCAACTCTCTTTTAAACCACACACTAACACATATGGCTTATTCAACTTTGGGACACTAAAATTATAATTGCTCCCCATTTTCTCTTTAATTTCAGTCTGTAGTTTTTCTCTTGAAGTGTTACCTTCACAGTTTATTGCAATAATTCCGTTTTGCCTCTTATACATATATACCGCTCACTTTCATTGATAAGTTCGCTGGGTCGATATTTTTCTTGATATCTTTCACTGTTACATCGTTTTCCTGATCACGTTTAGGTTTCACAAGAATAGGTGGTTTTTTTACTTGGTCTGCATACGTAGGCTTAGATTTAGGGTCCCTTGCGCATATCTTTAATTCACTTACCAAAGTTGCTTTATCATTTCTCATCTCATTTAGATAATTTGATACTTATCCAATTGCTCCTTCCTCGTCTTGCTTTCGCACGTGATCCATTATCACTTCAAATATTTCCGGGATTGCTTTCATACATTGCTTTATAAGTTTGCTGCATTCAGAACACATAAAGAAAACGTTCTCTTAAGTATTTATTAAATTAATATCATACTCCGCAAGATTTACACATTTAGTATGAAAAAGGTTCCACATATTCCATTGCAAATTATTGCTTTCTCACTTTTGGTTATTCTCTTGCAAGACCTGCATGTAGCACTCTTTTTATTTTCAGTTTTAAAGAGCTATTTTCCGTTAAATATTAAACTATTCACTCATCTCAGCGTCTGCGCTTCACAAAAACTGAAAAAAACTTTACCATTAATTCACTGTACATATTTAGTTTCAGCCTTTTTCACTAGTGTTATATGTTTATGACCATTTTATCCGATTTTTAAACCGATAACGACTATTTTAATTATTAACAACACAATAACAATAATAATATTCTAATTTAATTAAGTAAGTCTGTAATTCTCTGCTGGCCGTTCCGTTGACCATCGAATGACATTTCCAATAATCCCAATATCCGTTATCACATAAATAATCCGAATAGTTGCAATAATTTAAAATAAATCTTATAATACCTTAGATTATATATGTATGTACATATATATATTATAATGGATAGAAGTGCATACAAAATATAAGTTATTTCCATGTTGTTGTTGAAGGATCTGCACTAAGAACAATAAAACAAAATTTTTAACCTGTATACATAATTTTTTCTTCTATCTAGCGTGAAAAAATATTCAGAAAGCACTCTTCTCATGAATCCACTCCAGAAGATAGAGGATCCAGGAGTTCAAGGAGCTCGTCCAACTCTGCAGAAGCTGGACCATCAAGAGAGCAGCCTGGTACCTCAAGGGAACCAGGAACATCCAAAGAACGAGAACGACCTCCTCCTCCGGCGGTTGAAATACCGAAACGAGAACCTGCGCGTAAGTATTATGTTTTAATATACAGGGTGTCCCAGACTAATATGACTATATTTTGTCAAATGATTCCTTTCGTTCAGCCAAGTAAAAAATTGTACGGCAGGGTGGGGGGGGGGGGCAAAATGTCACCTAGACGAATTACAGGATGATTAGTAAAATATGCTCTTTTTTCATTAAACACCCTATAAGTAACTTTCAAACGACTGCTCAATTACCCCTGTAAATCTCCCCACACCAGAGTTATGACGCTTCAAATTTAATTTTTTTTTCTTCGGTTTTTCTAAGATACACTTTTTTTACAAAATTTCGAAGCCCCAAAGTCTCCTCTTTAATTTAACCTACAACACTCTATGTACTAACTGTAGCCATTAAAATTTATTAGCTCTAATCATACCAAAATAAGACTACATTTTTATAAAATTGCATGTTTTGACGTGTTTCAATCACTAAGGAAACAAATTATCTGTGACCTGAATAGTAAGTAAGTAAACTTTATTATGTCTGAAATGATTACATGTATCTTAAAATTCACTACGTATTTTCACTGTCTGCAAAAGTATATAATTCTAGAGTTAAGGCTACCCTTACAGACTACTTTACAGTTCATTTTTCTTAATTCCCAAACTTCAGGTACCACTCACTAGTGTTTTTTGTTCTCTACGTTAGACGCTTGCATCCGGCATCTTCAATCTCAATTTCTCTGTCTTTAAGACACACTAAACCTAAATTGTGTAAGTCCTAAGCCTAAGATAACTGACGAGCTGAGCAGTATCCACACTAGAATCACAGCAAGCGTACCGAACTTACCCCGTCCAGCCACCTACACATGCGGAGGAGCTCAACTTCATCCACGCGTGCGGGGAAGGAGCCCTGCACACAATACTAACACTCCATGTGTTTCGAAACAGTTATTATATTGCACCTGCGAGAGACATTTGTGGATGTGTACAAACACGGAGGTACCCACAATTGGGACACCTCACATCCTAACCTCGCATTACCGTCTCTTGAATGGGCACTAACCTATGTTAGTGACAGCTAGGCGTTGAATTCTCAGCTCAGAGAGGTAGTTGTTGAGTCTATTAAACATGATGCGAATTGTGTCGCAGCCAACTTCGCCGGCTGAATCTCTTTGTTATGAGAAGAACTGCCAACGACGTCTTCACAAAACAATCCAGAGGACGATATTTGTAAATGCATAATTTCATTTTGTTGGATATTCTATCGGCCTCTCACGGTTTCGCCTATTGAGAAGCATTGGGTGGATCTCCCGCCCATTGTCGCCTCATATTGGTGTAGTGTGTACTTATTATAAATTGCAAAGCATTTAACAGCAATATTGTCAACCTCGATGAATATTAATTGCACTTTCCATAGATATTTTCTTTCTTATGCTTTTCATAAATCCAACCTTTTTAGCTATTTTTGCATATATGTATGTAGTCCACATGAGCTTTGAAGTTTTTCATCAATAATAACACCTAAGTATTTCATCTCATTCACTTGTTCAATCTACACATTATCCATAAACACATAACTCTTTCATCCGAATTTAGAATCATACATTCAGCTGAAGTTTATTCATTGTTAATCACACATATAGTCTTCCTAAGTCTTCATTCAACTTTACAACACATTCAGTTAAGATCTTACTGTATCGTCTGCAAAAAGTCTTATTTCGGAATTCCGGAGAGAAGACTAAGCTTTCGAAATTTTGTAACAAAAATGTATGTTAGTAGGGGGTATTTAAAAAAAAAAACCAGAAAAAAACCGAAATTTTGAGTTTGAAGCGTCATAACTCTGGAGTTGGAAGGGGTATGGGGTGGTTGAACAGTCGTTGGAAAGGTCATGAAGTTGTGCATACAATGCAAAATCTAACCGTACAGGGTGTACTTTTTAATATATAGGGTGTTTAATGAAAAAAGAAACTAATCACCCTTCACTCTGTATCTCGCCATACAAATTTTTACTTGTCTAGGACGAGAGGAATTATTTGGCAAAATATAGTCATATTAGTCTGGGACATCCTCTATGTAAAATTAAGTTATTTTTATTAACAATTTATAAATTGACTACATAATTTAGCGCAAGGTAGAGGCGACACTCGAGACCCTCGAGACATTCAAGAAGCACGACGTCTGAGATATGAAATTGTACAAACACGTCCAAAAGCTGTTCAGAGTAAGCGTGGGCAGACAGGAAGGGAAGTCACATTATTGGCTAACTACTTTCGTTTGATGACAAAGCCCACCTGGAGAATCTATCAATATCATGTAGATTTTTCACCAGACATTGAGGCACCACGTATGCGTCGTGGAGCACTAAATCAGCATAAGTCAATTCTTGGAGGGCATATTTTTGATGGCACAAAGGTTTTTACCACAACGAAACTCCGTGAAGATAAAGTTGAATTGGAATCTAAAAGTCCTACAACAGGAGAAGTTTGTAAGATTACAGTGAAACATGTTGGATTAATAACAATGAGTGAATGGCAATCCCTCCAAGTTCTTAATTTAATATTACGTCGCGCTATGGAGGGGTTGAAACTTCAACTTGTTGGTAGGAATTTCTTCGATCCAAAGGCAAAGGTAAAATTTAAAAAATAAAAAAAATAAAAAACGATTTGTAAATAAAATAATTAAATCTTAATCTTAGGTTGATATACGTGAGTTTCGACTTCAATTATGGCCTGGATATACCACATCTATAAGACAGCATGAACAGGACATATTGCTATGTGCCGAAATCGCGCATAAGGTTATGCGAACAGAAACATTGCTCGATATACTTAACAAATGCATTAATGACAATCGTCATGATTATCAGGATTCCTTCCGCAGAATGGTTTTAGGTAAGTGATAACAACATTTTATACTATGTGAAGAATTTTAAATGTCTAAAAATTACTTATGTATATCATTAAGATATATTTTAACTATTTATGTGTTAGTTCCGTTTGTGTTGAGAATAGGAGGAAAACTGAGCGTTGCTCCATTAAGATTGGCAATTGAAAAGATGTGTGTCTCGCTGTCTGCTCGTTATAATTTTCTAGTGCAGTACCATACCAACTAGCGTTAGCTACTCCGGATCGTTCTTACCCTTACAACTAAAATCTTACAGTTGTGCCATGTCTGGCAGCCGAGGATCAAAACATATGTAGATTCGTTGATGTATTCTTATTTCATAAATATACTTTTGTTCGAGATCTAAACTGCCGTCCTAAGCATAAAAGTAATATCTGCAAATTTCTAAAATTTAGTTGATGGCAGATACTTTTTTCGCTATCTACGTTGGTGAGCATTTTGTGACATAATAAAATCACAATTTCTCGATTTATTGCGAATTATGAATGAATGAACCAAAAATTTACAACATAATTTTTAAAAAGTTTCAAATATTACTTAGATTTATTTGAATATAATAACTGCCTTCCAAAATTTCAGAAATTTCTTGTTTCGGATGACTGGGTTACTCATTGGCTAGGCAGAATTTATTAGAAACTAAGAAAACCCTAGATGTGCCCAAATACGGGCTTTAATTAATTAAATTTTTTTTTTTACGGTTTGACAAGTTATTTTCTATTAAAAAAAAAATTAAATATACAGATGTTTTTGAGAAATATGAGAATTCTATTTGATAGAAATTTTACATCTCCTTTTAGCACCTGGGGCAAAACGAAAAATATCTTTTTCTTAAAAAGTTGAGGTAGTGTATTTGTATTTTGCTCAAACGCTAAAATTTCCATAAATTTGTTTTATATGCTATATTTTTTTACAACCATTAGAAAGAAAACATATTTGGTTGCAATTTGCTTTAACTTAGTTTTTCTGTGGAAGTGATGGTTTTAAGCTATAAGACCTGTTTAAAATGAAATCTTAGTTCTTCCTCCGTGATAAGTGTACAAAACAAGTGAGAGTGAGCTGTTACTGCATGGCTGTAATCGACCCGGTAAGGCATATTAATATGTCGGTGTCATCGCAGACTTCATGGCTTGTATGTTGTTTATGCTCAGTCTTCTTCGTTCATGCAAAAAACTAAAGCATGTGATATATTTCTGTCTTTGCTGAAAACGAGAATAATTCCCAGTTTTGTTCTTCTGTTGCTTAACTTGTCCTTAGTAAACTTTGCTTGAATAAATTTGGGTAAATGTCTGCCTATTCAGTCAAATCCTTTTGTAGCTGATCACGCATTTCAATTAGATGCATATTAAGTTGGTGCTTGCAAGTGATGTTATAAAAATCAACTCGATTTAAGTATAATCGCGGAAGATTTGTTTATAATAAATTCTTCATGCATTAAGTAAATATTAAATTTTATAAATGATCAGCATATCTACATCTATATAGTTTTCCTTTTTATTTTTCAGGGACAACCGTTTTAACTGACTACAATAATAAAACATATCGCATTGATGATGTTGATTACAGTTCAGATTGCAAGAAAACATTTAAATATAAAGGAGAAATGACAACATTTATTGATTATTATAAAAAGGTTTTATTACTTAGTATTAGTCCTCTAATATTTAATAACAACAATAATTTTTTTTTATAGAAATATGATATAAGAATTCGTGATCAATCTCAGCCGCTACTTGTATCTGTAGCTAAGGAACGTCAAGTACGCGCAGGTCAAAATGAATTATGTGTACTAATTCCCGAATTATGTAGAGCTACTGGAATAAATGATACAATGCGAAATAATTTCCAGTAAATTAGATGCTCTAATCTAATGGTTCAAATTATAAATTGATTTTTATTTAAGATTGATGAAAGCCATGGCGGAACATACGCGAATGAATCCGCCAAAACGTATAGAACGTTTGCGAGCATTTAATAGACGTTTGGCAACAACAGAACGTAGTACGGAAGTTTTAACTGAATGGAATATGTCTCTTGATCCAAATTTAGTCCAGTTTCGAGGACGAGTCTTAAAACCGGAAAATATTGTATTTGCTAGAGGAAAGAAGTAAATCTCTTTTTAAAAAACTATTTTTGAGTAGGTAAATTTTTTATTTTTTGTCTAATTGCAGAGTTTCTGCTGGTGATCAAGCGGACTGGACAAGACATTTCCGTGATAGTGCAATGTTTACTGTCGCCGAGCTGAAAAGATGGGCGGTTGTACTTCCAAATAAGTGTCAACGAGAAGCTAGAGATTTCATAGAATGTCTTATACAAGCTGCAAAGGGAATGAATATGATCATTCGACATCCACAAATGTTAGTTTTACTTTTATGATATAAAAACTAATTAAAAATTTCACATTCCATTCGCCTTTTAAGGATTCCACTTTATGACGACAGAAATCATTCCTACATGGGCGGGATAGATAATTGTATTAAAATGGATCCTCAGTTAATCATGTGTATAGTTCCAAATAATAATGCTGAAAGGTACTTTTTATTATCTTGTTGAATTATATACTTACATTAACGCTTTTTAATTGTACATTTTCAGATATGGCAGTATAAAGAAAAAAGCATGTGTTGAAAGAGCAATACCTACTCAAGTAATGTGTCAGAAGACAGTTACCCCCAAAAAAGGTAATCCACGTTCACTAATGTCCGTTGCTACAAAAGTGGCAATTCAAATGAATTGCAAATTAGGATCAGCTGCATGGATGATTGAACTTCCATTAAGTGGCCTAATGACCATTGGTTATGATTTATGCCGCAGTACAAAGGATAGAAAAAAAGCGTTTGGAGCGCTTGTTGCTACAATGGATATGAAAAGTAATGCTAAATATTTCAGCACAGTAGCTCCATGTCATGCGTTTGATCAGTTATCTAATGAAATGTCTGTAAGTATTACGAAGGCTCTGCAAGAATACAGAAGTCAACATGGAACTTTGCCAAACAGAATTTTACTATTTCGTGATGGAGTTGGTGATGGTCAAATCGGACAAGTTGTGCAGCATGAAGTTAATACATTAGTGGATCGATTAAAGGCAATTTATAAAAGTGCTAAAATTGAAAGTGGTCCTCGATTTGCTTTTGTTATTGTGTCAAAGCAAGTAAATACAAGAATATTCACGGATAGAGGTCAAAATCCAGAGCCAGGTACAATTGCTGACGATATTATAACTCTTCCGGAACGTTATGATTTCTATTTGGTGTCGCAATCTGTTCGTCAGGGTACAGTATCACCCACTAGTTATAATGTTGTATATGATAGCATGGGATTAGATCCAGATCGTATGCAAATTTTATCGTATAAAATGACACATTTGTATTATAACTGGTCCGGCACTACACGTGTACCTGCTGTTTGTCAGTATGCGAAAAAATTAGCGACATTAGTTGCACAAAATATCCATCAACCTCCTTCAAATGCACTTGAAAAGCAATTGTATTTCCTTTAAAAATGGTAACAGATGGGGCTTATCGTTTTTCATCAATATACATCGTCGTTGTGTTTTTAATAACAATATTAATGGACTTTTTTTTTATATTTGCATAAGTTTTAAGTTCCTTCCTTTTATGGTCTAAAAAATTTTCTAATCTCGGGAAGAGATACATGCATAAATACTGCCAGAAATACGGTAATTTTTTTTTTATTTTTTCGCCAGAACATTTATTGTTTCGAATCATTTAATTTTTATATCATGCGATAATTGCAATGAATACATTTCTTATTTTAATGAATAAAAAATATTGAATATTTTAATGTTTTATTCTGCAGCAAGTTTGAATTATTTTTCTTATACATAAATATAATAAATTTCTTTTTAGAATAGGATATTTTTATATATGTATTTTAAATTAAAGATGTGGCTATTTATACATACAGTACGTATACGTTATTGGCTATTTATACATACAGTATATATACGCAGGTCCAGGGGGGAGGTCACGCACAAATCAGTTACAGCCCCCACCCCTCCCCACACGCATACAATACCCGAACACAGCCCCACACAATCGCCCTTTTTGTGTATATACTCTTATCTATAAATAGCTAATATCGTATACATATCCTTAAATTAATGTCTCATAAAAAATGCGCTTTTTTGACTAAGGTGGTGATCTCGAACGACATAGAAGAAGTTTTTTTTTATGTTAGTTTGCTGTACGTTTAGTTTGTCGGTATGTATATATTTAGCTAATTCAGCTTGAGTACACTTGCTTTTAACTTGTTAATCCATCGTGAAACATTATGGAGAGTAGAAATTCATCTGTGAAATATCCCTTTCACATCACAGCCTCCTAATGGGCTTTTCTTAGCAGAATAGATCAAATCTTGATTTTGGTAAATTTTTGATGGGTAAACTATATTTAGAGTATGGCTTTTATTTTTTTTTCTTATTTCAAACCAGATACGCTATCTTAAAAACCATAAATATGTTGAACGGAATGATAACACTAGTTGGCAATACCTATGATGCTTATTTTTTACTCGCTATCATAATAAAGAAATTTCTTTAGTCGACAGACACAAAACACAGCTAATGTAAACGTTATGCACATTTCATGATTTCTTCAGCGCATATGCATTCACACTAGAGATGTTAAAAATGCTACTGCTGCAAAATTATAACTGAAACTTTTTTACGACAATTTGTTATATGACATCGTAGTTATTTAATCATTTTCAGTGTTGGAAGGCAAAAGTAAAACATTAGAGCTGATCAAGTGATTCATGCGCTGTTTTCTATATAATTCTCCCCTGCAAATCTACTTCCAAAAAGAAAGAAATAGCGCATAAAAATTAGCGCAAATTAATTGAATTGAACATCACTTTATTGCACAACCTTAGTATCAAGCTTAATACAATAAAGTTCCTTGGCCCACGGCTACTAGGCCATCTGGGCTTTGCCAGACTTAGAATCTAATGTGCTTAAGTTAGCCTATGCCTGTTAGCTTGCCATTTATTTTACATTATTTGGTTTTATATGGTTCTTAGGGAATGACTATATCTAAGATAGTACAATTAAATTCAACGGTTGAATAGATCCTACTATAAAAAAATGTTTCTTTTGTAGTTACAATTCGTTTATTTTTCTCCGCTTTAAGTAAACATTTTTCTTTGTGTTCTAGGTCCTAAAATTAAGTACTGACTCTTCTATGCTTAGATTAATAAGTGCTGCATAGCAGTAAAAATAAAAAAGGGTGCCAAGAGAGGCAAGTTGCTTAAGTTGTTCCTTGAATGTAAGTAAGTTTTCTGTTTAAGTGAATTTGTTTAGCACATTACTTTATTATCCCCCCCCCCCTTAAGCTCTTCCTTACGTAGGAATTCTATCGATTGAGATTCCTCTCCCCCTATTTTCCTTTATTTTGCAAGGTAGGATTACTGGTTCCAGGTGCCGTTCGTAGTGCTTGTGCTATTTGTTCGGTTCGTTAGAGTCCAGTCGTTAGACCGTTTGAAGTCAGGAGTTGTTTGAGTGCAGGGGTACGTTAGTATCCTCTCTGTAGTAGTTCAGGAGGTCCGTTGGTCTAGTCGTGATTCCTCGTTCGTTGAAAAGTCTGGTCAGCTCCCCGCACTCAAATAGGATGTGCTGAAGTGCTCCGTCGCGGTGGTTGTCTTTTGAATATGTGCTCCTTGACGGCTAGGAAATGCTCCAGCCTGACTAGCCATCTCGATCATGTCGCATCTGGGGTATTCGCACATGTTAGGCCGGCGGATTGATTTGTGGTGGCTAGCCAGGAAATAGTTTAAGCCGTTCCAGGCTAGTTGCCCGCAGGCTTCTCGCAATCGTTTGCAATGCATGCAGGTTGAAAGCTAGTGGTGTGCTCGCTTGAAGCCGTGTGTTTTGCCAGGCGCTCTGCACTTTCGTTGCCAGGTCCTATCGTTTTGAATGAGCAACCTAATGCCATGGTGACTGTGTTCTCGGATTTAGAGGCGTCTATGTAGGTCGCCACGTCTGCGCTGATATACTCGCAGAGTTCCCTATGGATCTTGGTGTGATTATCTCGTCATGGTATCTTTGTTCATTGGAAATGACCTTGCTGTGCTTGATCCGGGGGGGGGGCTATGTAGGTGTAGACCAGACCCGGCAGTGGACAGGATCTCCACGCGGGTTATGGAAGTTTTTTGAGGAGCAGACTAGCTGCGAGCTGGTCTTCTCGACGCAAAGGTTGGGAGACCCGCTTCTAATAAAGACTGCAAAAACTATCTACGCTCATAATAAAAGTATTTAACTGATCAGGCATCCAGTTTTTCACAAAACCACCGCACAGGCTAGCTATAAATTTGCGAAATGCCAACACCTTCAAAGAAACAGCTGTGATACACTAAGTCCAAGTGGTTTGATTAACACTTAAAAGCGAAATGTATGGGTAGCGTATAGAGGTATTTATACTTACAATATCGACGGTCCATGAGCTGGAATGCGAGACTGCTTTGCTTTGTAATATTAAAAGATTAATAGATGGACGTAACAGGAAATTAAAAACATTTGTTTTTCCGCTTTTTTAAGTGAAAATAGCTTCAGAAACTCTGGGAAACCAACATTTCCAGCTGAAGACTTTGTACCTTAGAGAGAGAACGAGACTGCTGAAATTCTGCTGTGACATTGCTCCCAATAGACAATTCGGTATGGCCATAGGTTGTTCATAATCAGGTTTTATTATTTATAAGTAACAGGAGACTTTCCATTCGTATCGCTCGCTCTTGTGTTTGTTTCGTACATGGGTATTATATTTGATCCAAATTTTATCAGCAATGAAATAAAAGTACGTTTTAGCATACATTTTAATTGGCTGTAAGTAGGTACATAGTGTTAAATATTAGCTGCGTTTTTTTTATCTCTGATCTAATCCAGTTTAATTTGATGTACGTAAAACAACAATGCGTGATCCATTGTTGTTGTTTTATGTACATAAAATTGAACCAGATCAGATCAGAAATAAAAAAAACGCAGCTATTGTTGTTAAATCTGTTATCTGTTAATATACCATTACTGTAAATCGATTTTTTTTAATCCATTACCGCTGCTGTGCAATCATTTATATGCTGGAAGTCTTTTTTTATGTCATTCAGTGTCATATACACGCATTAAATATCAACATTATCTTTTCTTCGTTAACATTTATACAGTGCAAGGAATTTAACCAATTATACTTAAGCGGAATTAATGTGAAAAATAGGAAAATTAGCTCTGAAAATTTCTTCCAATATTCATCTCAATCGCTTCGCCCTTAGAACCGTGTTACACTGCATTCTGATCGCTTACATCCAACTAACGATCCTAATTAACTCATCCAAGCGAGTTACCCTCCTTAATATTATATTTCAATCTTTTTTCATTGATATTGAGCCAATTTACCGTTGTTTAGTTGGGAGATGTGGAAATAATCCGAACTAGTCAGTCATATGTCATATCTCCCACAGTAATAATAGCATCTTTGCATGTTAATTGGGTTTGAATACATCTGTGGACCCCAGAAATATATTGTTATATTTAGTTATTCTGTCTACATAGAAATGCACTTAATTTTTATTTCTTTATTTCAACCTCTTGCTAAATTTAATGAATAATATAGGGAAATAGATTTATACATTATAACCAACAATATGTCGTTTGCCGATACATTCACCAACATAGAACCAGCAGAGCACTTCTACTGTAACTAATGTATTCAGCCAAGCTTCCCTTACACTAAGATTTTTCCATGCACCAGTGCGAGCTCCTTTTATTAAACGGCCTAATCCTTCACGGATAGCGGGAATATCACCAGGCTTAGGAGGTGTTAGTTCAACTTTAGCGTACTTCATGAATACACCTAATTTTGGACGAGCCTGTGTCATCATATCTGCAAAAAATTAAAACAGGAATTATATAATAATTATGGTTAACACATTTTTTGTTACTTACTCTGCAGAAGTGCCGAACCCTTACTTGCCAAACTTGCCATTTTCAGTAATGTATAGATTTCTGTAAAGTAAACCAAGTAAATGTTTATTGCAAATGGAAATATCAAAACGTATACCCCTTATTGATCTCAAAAATCAAATCTAAGATGTCACTTCTACGGGCTAGACACAAGCTGGCAAATTTTGTAGGATAGGATATGAAAAATAAATCGATTATTGTCAACTGTCAGAAAATATCGCTCGATCAAACGAAATTTCGATTTTTTAGGTTACAAAATTTCTTGGTTTGAATTTATTTAATTAATTAAAATTTGAAATATTTTCCAGATATCTTTTTTAATTCAAAGTCAAGGTCATGAAAATAGAAAATTCAGTGCAAAATTAGTTTCGAATTATTTTATTTATTATCGGGCAAATTAGTCCATGATCTATTGAGAATATTCGAGTATTTAATTCACAATTAACAAGCGAAGACAACAGTTGTAAACAATGACTACGTTTATACGATAACCAGTCGGGACTTTAACCTAGAGTCATTGATAAATAAGTATTTGCATTACGAATCACGTTCTGCCATTAGTGACGAATTATCGTGAAAATGTATAAGCACGGTACTGAGAACAAAATACTCTATCCTCTCACCCGCTAAATTCAAAGAATTTATAATTAATTCATTCATTAGTAACGGCAAGTAATTCAAAATTATAATAAACGATTTTCTAGAAATTTTTGATTTTAATAAAAGTCATAATTATTATAAGCTTAAAATTTCGTTGAAGAGCTTAAATTTATAGTATTATAATTTGCAATCAATACCACACAATGAATTTAATAATAAGACTAATTGCTACAAATTAATTATAAAATTATATTGACGTAAACTCGAATAGATTGTGAATTTCTAACTTTTTTTTTTATATAGTTCGCCGTTTCTAAACGCTCCCTAAATATCAGTTTTTTCGATAGCGAATTTGTAAATTTCGCCTTGGCCCTCGCGTTCTGTTTCTGTATCGTAATCGTATGTGGTCGACGTCGTCTGTTTCGGTGGGGGGCTTGATTAAATAAAATTCATTTTGTCTTTATATTACTAAAAAAAAATGCTTATTAATCCGTGTTGTGTTTTAAATACTAAAAAGCATTGAACAAATATTTAAAGATTCTTTGAATTCAGTTTTTATTATACTTTAAAATTAGTTCAATAACAAATTGTGCTAGTTGACTAGTTGAGTAGTAATGCAGTACGTACATCTCTCTCATATATGAAGATTCATTCAGTTGAGTGCAAGAGAAAAGAATAAAAGTTATTACGTCCGCACCCTGCTGGCTAACACGCCTTTTTCAAAGCATTTTAATTAATTTATTAACTGAAATGTTTTATTAAAGTAAAATATAATCGAAAATAATTATAAACAAATTTGAAAAGTGTTTGCTTAAGGAAAAATATAGTTTTTAGTGAAAGATATTTCCAGCGTTTTTATGTGTGTGCGTGTGTGTATGAGAAAATGTCAATGACAATTTGCTACGGATGCTGGTTGACCAACTTCTTGCGGTGAATTGGAATATCTTGCTAACTGGCTTTGGAAAAATGGTAATTTACGCTCTATAAAATGCAATTAAAACTTATTATTATTATGATACCTGCAAATATTTTTTTCATGACGGAGTTTTACAAAGCATGAACTCATAAATTTAATTGTAATTGATTTAATGCAATATTGTTTTACACGTTTTGTTAAATGTTTTAAAAGAAATTGCCTAAAATTAAATGGAATGTGTCTTACATCATTTTTCATTATCAACTCCTTCCTAATTCGCACTAAATATATCTATGTTCATTGAATTACTAACGCATAAATTTTATCACATTTATGATTTTTTTCTGAAGATAAGAATGTTTGCAAAGATAAATTGAATATTGCTTCTCTCATTCAAAGAAACCTTTATCTAGGTAGTTTTATTTCGACCAAAAATATTCTATTCTATCTGAATGTCGAGTAAAAAGCTTCATACATCTATATACATAGATATCAGACGAAAAAAGAACAGAGAAATTGATTATTTCAGACAGTCTCTATACCGGCTACTATTTTTGTTTCCATGATTTTTTTTTTACTTCTATACCTACTTTAAATATGCTTAACTTTTGCACAAATTATTCATACAATAGGTGTGTTAAGTATTAGAAGCAGCAAAGTTTAACGGAATGCAAATAGGATTATCTCAGTAATGTTACCTTAAATTGCGATTTAACACAAAATGTAAATTGACACAAAGTGACACTATCGAAATAAATTAACCTACATTTGCAATTAGCCGAATTCAAAAAAGACTTTCTAGTTTCATATAGTTACTGTTTCCCTAAAGGTAGTTCAGAGTTATTGTTAAAGCTTATAATTTACTAGTAGTATCGCAGATCGTCTCAATTTAAAAGTTAATCGCTTTTTAACATTAATCCACTACAGTGTTACGAGCATCAGTCTAATGAATATACCTATTACATTTGAAAATCATATTCACAAATAGAATAGAAATAGAATAGAAAAAATACTTATTAAAGAACCTCAGCCTAAGCTACGTTACAACGTTAGGTACATCGAGTAAAATAACTTGTTTTGCAATAATTGAAGCCTTTCGTTTACTTCATTTTGATTCTTATTATACCTACCTATATGCAATAAGGTGGGTGTGTCAAAAGTAATAAATTGTATAACAAACAATATGGCATTTTTTATAATGCCCGTCTAATTCTTTTCAAAAAAACAGTTTTTTCGCAATTTTCTTACATACATACATATGTGGTTAGCATTATCCTTATATTTCAAATTCTTGTCCAAGAATATAGGTAGGTACTGCGAGATATTTAAAATAATCTACACATTCCAATATATCATATAGTCCATCTGTAATTTTTGACACAAACTTTTTAAAAATGTATTGTGGGCTTGAAAGCAGGAGAACCCTCAATTTTCAGACCAATTGCCTTTACTTCGATTCTTCCGAAGGTTATCAAACACTCATATGATGAAATATCTAGAAACTAATCACGTTATTAGCGATCACTAATATGGCTTTCGTGCTGGCCGCTTTATTGGAGATTTACTAATATTTTTTACCGGGCGTTGGATTTAATGTCTCCATAATTTTGCTGATTCTGAAATCATCGCATTAGATATCTTGAAGGCCTTCGATAGATTCTGGCATCCTGCTCTTTCAACTAAACTTCAGCCATTGTAGGACTAGACCCTCCTTTCTTAAAATGGATTGAAAGTTTTCTCTCCTGACCCCTTGTAGAATCCTTCCCATGCCCACCACATAAGCTGTAATCCGAGCTCACCCTCACACTCTTGAATTCAAATTCGGCTGTGCCGTGAAATTTGGCAGGACAGTACGAATGTAGAACAGATTGCCATCCTCTGTTTTCCATCTCAGCTATTAGCTCCAATATTGAAGCGTAATGCACACCTCACCTACTAGTCTCAACCCAATAATCCTCAGTTCCCTACCCATTTTTTTCCCGCCAAGGCTGTGATACGGCATAACAGGGTATCCCCTGAGCTTTGGCAACATCATAAAAGAAAATTTTATTAAATTACAGTTAGCTGTAACATTTTTTGTATTAATATTAAAAGAGAGCGTTTCGAATCTAATATAACTACTCTTTTGAATGAATGTACGGATTAATTGATCTGTTGGAAGATGTAGTTTGATGCAACCATTGAAAATGCATGTTTATATATTATACCCTTATAAAATCTGTGCTCTTAATTCAGCAGTTTATGGCTTTTATATTCATCTATTCATGGCACCCCAAACAGAGTTTGTATAAGTAGGGCGTGCGGTTATCAATATTCACAACGTATATTAACAGCTGACTGTATCCAAAAAAACAGACCATCCAGAAGTATGGTATCCTTTCTATACTCAACCGGGTCGTGATACACTTGGCCTGATGTGCTCGGTAATGCCCTTCGAGTATGGAATGCAACATTGAAAATAATGACTGGTATGGCATACGGTAATTAGAAAAATCTTTCAAGAGTCTTCTGAATACCTATCTTTTCTCCCTCTTATCCGCAAATTAGATTTTCCCACATTTTTAATAGTTTCTCTGTTATTAACTAGAAGACAGCGTTGGGTTGAAAGAATTAGCTGTAACATTTTTCTTGAATATCTGACATTGAATTTGGTCAATTATTTTTCTTCGAAAGCGGTTTTCATTTGTACTGCATGCCTTGCTTATGGTCAGTTTTACAGTTCTAGGTTAAATACTAGTACGGATTTCGAGTAAAAAGTGACATTTCCACATAAATTTTACCACTGGTAAAATCAGAAGCAAAAATTTTACTAAGGTCTTTACAGTACAGAGTTTACTAGTAAAATTTGCCATTTTCTCTATTATATGCGCTTTGTTTTACTGACAATACTAATGCGCGGAGCATGGCTTTGATTGTTGAAAATGCAAATAATTTATTTAGTTTTCCCATGGATTTCTTTGACGACGATGCACACTTGGACTTGTCGCAGCAACATTTACGTCATCGTGTTAATGAATTATATCCATTATAAATAATAATCATTTAACATTTTTAAAAATACTTCCAATTAATTACGATTTTAACAGTGTTTTAATTAAAGCTTTTGCTAAGTGCCCACTCTTAACTTAAGCTAACTTAAGTACATACAATTCAATGTGAGGCTCTAGTCTAAGAAGTTGTGGCGTAATCTACGCCAAACAGGAGTATTTGGAAACGGATGAACTCAACGTACACTTAATTCCCACCAGCAGAATTTTGTCTCATTTACAGTCTCCTAACTCGAATCTTGTTAGCAATCTGGACAGTACAGGAGTACTTGGCCATACTACCAGGACATTTTCGTTCCATGTGGTCGAAACTGATGAGCTTGTTTCCTACATTTTCTCCATCAAATCAGAATCTATTGGTGCTGATAGTGTATCACCGCGTTTTCTGAAATTATTTTCACCCTTTATTAGTAAGTATACCTTCTTCACATCGTCAACTGTTGCCTTACGTCCTCCTGTTTCCCGAGTAAAACTTAACCAATCAGATGAAATTTTAAACCCGAAAATCGAATTAAATTAAAAAAAATTATTTTCTTGTGCCCAAGTGATATTTTAATCGCTTATAAGGAATTAAACTCATTCCGACTTTAATTTTCAAAACTTATTCTTACCTAAATCCTGCGTATGGGCAAGAGAGACCGGAGCATGGTAAACACTATCTTTACCTTATTCTTTCTGCGGTGCCAACATAAAAACATCAAATGGCATAAGAAAACGTCCAATAAGCAATATTTTGTGTTGGTAGCTCCAATCAAAAGTTTATTATTTGTGTAGGTTGGCTCTTATTAGATAAACGAGAATTAATAGGATTTATAGAATTCAAATCGAAAAATTCTAACTGATCGAAATCCAGAGTAAACCTACATATACATATCTAATAGCTTATGAAAGGGTCGAAATTCAGTTTATACTTGATGCTCTCAATCGAGGGATTCGATTCGAACATACATTAGGTGAAGGTGATGTTCAGTAAATAAATTTTAGTAACTTAAAACCCTAATCAGATCTGAGGAATACAGGCAAAGACAGAAAACCAAAAAAGCTTACTAAGCTTGTCTGTTAACTTAGCTTCAAAACTAGATATTAATAAATACCAGTTATCTCTCATTGTTTCAATACCGCCACAGTTCTTAATTTGCCATAACATCTACATAATATGCATAGAAATTCGACGCAAGCAAGTTTTGACGAAACGTTCGTACAAAAATTGGTAATGGTTTTGATGACATCTTACGTTTAGTCATCGTTCATCTTACCTTAGTATTACTAAAGCAGAAGGAATTTAGTTTTAATTGAGATTGAATTAGAGTTGCACATCTGAAACGATTTTATTATTTCATGAACATTTCTCCAACCTAGTGCTAAAGGATGGGGATTGGGTTCGTGAAATTTTCTCTTAACTCCCACAGTTTTATTAAAATATTTCTCCAAATTCAATTCTTGAAATTTCATCAATTCGCTATTTTGATAATTAACATAAATTCACACAGATTTTGTTAAGAATGCGTTTTCACTTCGGAAAATCTACATTTTCTATTTTTGTCCATTCACCTGCCCTTGGATGTCCTCATTACAGCCGGCGTTGATTAAAGTTTTTGTTTGAAATCGTTTTTATATTTCTCAATAAAATATTTTAACGTAGGTATATTAGTTTTACTCCATTGTGCAAAGATGTGCTATTTAGTAAATCTCATAAAAGTGATTTATTAAATGTGTCTGCTCCGCTTTGTCCTAGGCAACCTTAAAATAGTGGAATTTATGTTGGCAAGTTTTCGTCTGTTTGGCAAAATAAAATATTTTTATTTCATACATGAATAATTTTCATTTAATTAGATTTTCAGCCCGATCTGCTTAAGCCTTCTTTTTATGTGAATTACTGCTGATCCTCGCTGATATTTCTAAATTAATTTTGTCTTTTGGTTTCAAAAACTCCTTCAAGAAATGATAGTAGTAGTAGTAGTAGTAGTAGTAAAACTTTCTCTGAAGCATTTTACTAAATAAATTTACTGATTTGATTGATTGATTGTGTTTCACAAACCATCTTGTTCCGCCATCCGTAATCAATTTCTGTAGTTGGACTTGACAAAGGCCCTGGAATACTTAGAAGGGTTTGAGCTTACGGCTAGCGACCTCATTATATATATAAAAAAAAAGTAAAAGTAGATGGCACAATGCAGGATAAGAAGACATTATGGAAAATGTGGAAAGTTCCTTATTACTCAGTTTGGAGTCCAACTCATCAAAAAAAGCTAAGTTCAGTCTTGTTAGCTGGTCAATAGTTTCAGAGAGACTTATTGCAGGGCCTGTCTACCCTACCAGATTAAATGTACCAATATTTTTAAATGTGATATTTCGTGGAAGAAACTAAAATCTAGTTTTATCACGACTTACCGAAGCCTTTGATTTCATTCCAAATGGATTTATTATCTTCCTGATATAGCTTGTTGCTATTTTCTTGAAACAAAAAAACCTACTAAACCAAATCTACATATATACATATTACGTGGCGGAAGAACCCGATATTAGAAAGGAAAATTACGTGCCATAGGCAAGGGAAAGAATCATTTTAAAAAGTATACCAAATTCTGGCTTTCCTTTAGAATTCGCAGCAGAAAGTAGGTCATCAAATTTTGTCTCAAATAAATGCGAATTAATTCAATCTTAAATCTCATTATTCAATCACTTCCACCTCCGCATTCATTATGTCCATACACATTCGAAGTAATCAACAAGTAAAGGAATTGGACATTTTCTGTTGCGGTTACTTGGTAACATAATAACCGAATCTATCGATGCAGAAGAAGATATCAATTTCCATAAACACAAGTTAAGGGTTGCATTTTGCCAGCTGTTGCTGTCTGTACAGTATATGAAAAATTCCATTGACAGCCAAATCGATTTTTGTAGGTATGCAGATATAAAAAGTAGAAACTATTTGAATTAGACTACATTTGAACGTACGCCATTGATTGGACACACACCACAAGGATTTCGTGGTATAGTCAGAAAAATTTGGATGAGGATGATATTGATAAGAAAATATCATCCGAAAATGAGTCCGATACAGAGTAATCGATATTTTTCTATCAAAGGATTAAAGGAGAATTTTTATATAATTTACGTGGTTTTAGGTTTATAAGCACATTAATAAATGCTCTAAACCTGTTGCATCCTCTTTCTGCTGTCTGTTTCAGCAGATGTGCAAGATAAATTATTAGATCCCTTATTCTGGCTCATCGGCGCTTTTACTAAATTATTTGTACATTCTGGGCACCAACCTAGAAATACCATATAGCTAAAATAAACAACGTTATTCTAAAAAACCAAAAAACTGATGTTGCTTCCGCTTTACTACCAAAATGTAAGGGGGATTCGGACACATATCTTCAAATCCTCTGTTGCAACTTGCTTTGACTGAAACGGGGCTGCATCATGGCCTTCGAGATTCTGAAATCTTAGATAATTCTTATAAAATTTTTAGAAAAGATAGACATACTGATTTTGAAGCTCGTGGTGGTGGCGTACTTCTGGCATGTAAAAACTATTATAATTGCAGCCAAATTAAGGCTCCCAGTTTTTCCAACACTCTTGAAACTAAACTTATAGTTCTTAAGCTGACTCTCTTAAATTACGACTTAGCTATATTACTCCAGACTCCATAAATATTGCTGGTGACACAGGTCAAAATATTTACGACCTACTCACTTCAACATCGAATTTTATTCATGGTAGAAACCCTCTTTACGAATTACTACTTATTGGTTGTTTTAACTTACCCATATACAACGGGTACTATAAATGAAGACTAATGATGACTATTTTCATCTTAATAACTTGTCAACAAGGGAATCACTATTCCTGGACACTATCTCATCTCTTGGTCTCAACCAAGTCAGTAATGTAAAGAATGGAAATGCCTAGAGAGGCTTGTGGATGAATATATGAAGGGAGTAGCCCTAAAGTCTTCTCCCTTAAACACCTCACAACACGCTTACCGGAGAGGCAGATCTACGGAGACGGCTCTCCATTCAATGGTCACTGTCACTGAGCGGGGAGTGGATCGTGGACTGTTTACCTTGGGAGCCTTTCTGGACAGCTAGGGGGCTTTTGACAGGGCCACCCCGAGTCGCTAAGTGAGGCATTTCGTCGACATGGTGTTGACCGTACTGTAGTGCGATGGATCGACCGAATGTTAAGGCCACGATACTTAACTATGGAGGTGGGAGGTAGAACCTCTCTCACTCAGAGTGCTGGAGGAGAGAGGCTGCGCGCAAGGTGTCGTGCTTTCTCCAGTACTCTGGTGTATGTTGGTTGACTTACTCATCACGATGTTGAAAAACGTTGAATTCTCATGAAGCGTATGCGGATGACATCCCTCTGCTCATTTCCAACGTGGCCTCAACATTGTTGTGAACTGGTGCACCCGTCATGATATGACAGTCAACCTAACAAAGACCAGCTTGGTGCTTTTCTCCAGAAGACGTAAGCTTGGGTTCTTTATTCTTCCTAAGCTTTTTGGACATACTCTGCAACTCTCTCCTCATGTCAAGCATCTTGGAGTCTTCCTCGACTCGAAGCTGACATGGGGATTGCACGTAGAGGAAAAAGTTAATGCAGCTACGAGGGGAGAACCTTGGCTGCACATGGGGCATGAGACCGAGGGTCGTGTACTGGATGTATATCTCGATCGTTAGACCCATGCTTACATGTGCCAACGGTGTATGGTGGCCGAGGACGCTTGTGGGGACTGCGATCCGGAACCTGGACTGAGGGAAGTGCCTTATCGAGCCTTCCCGGTCCGCTCTAAAACTTTTCACCGACTCACTAATGAGGGAGCTGGGGCGGGTGTCTACTTTCCTGAGCCTGCTATTGGAATGGAGTACTCACTTGGTAGGCACACCACTGTCTTCCAGGCTGAAGTATTCGCCATATCGATGGCAGCGAATTTATTTATTATTTATTATTTATTGTCAATCTACAACAATTTAACCCAAAACAGTCTGCCCTGTATTTTCAAGTAGATGCTTCCTATCTACCATTCCCTCTTCCAGGCAGCTAGTGCTGGTATTAGGAAGAGGTTGTGAAGTTATCTAACTATATGACAGAATTAGAATTTTTATTATCTACTATTGTTCTTAATTATATTCGATTATACTTGACATGCTCAACAGACACCACTACATGGTTTGTGGATAATTGTAAAAATACATTAGTCCAATATATACAATTTGATCCTATGATCACTAAACTGATCCCTAAACTGAATGTCACACAGCACCATACTACATTGCCAAGTAAAGTTTTAGTATACTTAGGAATAGAAGCTACTTAGTATTTAGAAATTACAAGCTTACAATTTTTCTACAATTTGTTTCTATTTTACTTTCATCAAAGCTACTATACTATACTATACTATACTACTATAGTCCTTGACATGCAAATTCCTATCCTATCCTATTCCTATCCTCTGGAATAATTAGGCAGCCTTGATGGCTCTGAATGGCCCCCGGATAACATCTAAGTTATTGGGGGATTGCAGGGCTTCTGTGGATAAAGCTGTGTATCCACAACAAAGTGTCCCTTCTGTGGGTTCCTGGTCACATTGGGATCATGGGGAATGAAGGGGCTGGCCTTTTAGCTAGGGCCGGCTATGTTTCTCCGTTCCTCGCACCGAAACCCGCCGTAGGCGTTGCCACCTCGAGTATCGGTTCTCTCATCAAAGCGGATGTTCGTAGAAAGCATCAGCAGAGATTGGCGAACCTGAATACTGCAGGTGTACAAAACTGTTTCTTGTTGGGAATATCTCCGATTTTCTCATGGGGCTCGGAAGGAAACAATATAGAACTGTGGTTGGCATCATCACTGGCCACAGCTCACTTCACGTCCATCTATCTAGGATGGGAGTTGTTGACATCCCTGAGTGTCTGTCCTGCCTCGAGGGAGAGCCCGAGACAACCGAACACTTTTTGTGTGCGTGTCCGACCTTCGCCCGGTGCAGGCTGGTTACTCTAGGGCCTGCCCTTCTATCTGTGGATGAGCTGAAAAACCTGGGACAGGAAGGTTTTGGTGAATGGCCTTCTAGCAGGACAGCACAATGGGCCGCTTTGTCCTCCGTGCTTTGGGATAAGGTCACCTGTCCTCTGCCTTAAAAAAAAATGTAAAGAATGACATGGGTAGGTAGTTAGACCTGGTTTTTTCTACGGACGTGGGTAACTTATTATCTGAAGCTAGTCCAGTTGTAATGTCATCTACTCTTGACAAATATCTACTCCGCTACTAATTACTTAATAAATTATTTATTAAACGTGACACTACAGCGAGCTTGTGTTAAGGTTGATATAGTCAATACGGAGCAGAGTTCTCCCTGACAGTCATATCTAACAAAATCTCACATCTCTGTCTGTCGTGATAAACTTATCGGTCAGAATTTGAAAAAGTTCTCCTTTTTATCATACTATGTATCCACAGATAGCTAAATATCTTAACTCTTACTAACTTGTAAGCTTGGCATTCTCTCTTTCCTTCAGAAAGAAAAAGCTTTCTATAACCATAATTAGGTCATTACCAAAATTCTGTGTCATTAAATTATTGCGAACTATAAATTAACCGGTACCCGCCTAGACAGTTTTTTTATGTTACTTTGCTGTCGTTGACCACAAGCGTAAATTTGTTGGCTTCTTTCTAATCTGAATCTTGTGCGAGGAGAGTAGCACTTTATACTATGAATCATCATAAATTGGTCAACGAGTGTAGTTTAACCGATGATGAGGAAGTATTTATTGTTATCACTAGGGAACCGCCATGCAGCCTATGCTGTATCATAACGTCAGATAACAAAAAATTATGGGGACTTTATATGTATGTATGTATAAGTGAACCAAATGCAGATCAGTTGAGTTGATTTGAGATGCATGTTCATCTTCAAGTGCTGATTCGCACGTATGACGTGATATTTCCTTTTCATCTTTTATTTACATACTGTGTAAAATTTGCTAGATATCAATTATCATATGACATCCGACAAGCTCGTATTAGATTGATAGTTGCCAATAGAGGACAGCGTTATGCCCCGTAGTTTAGTCTTCTGACATTGAAATGGCATCATTTTTAAAACTAGTTAGTTGCTAAAACGTGATGACACTTCTAACTTTCGAATATACACATAGAAATATTAGGAACAATGACTTTTTGATGCTAATACTGAATTAGTAGGCGTAAGCTTTTTAGTTGTGAAACTCATAATTTCGATTTTAATGTAAATTAGGCACTAATTTTTAGAATATTGATATCTAGTGGGATTGAGAAAAATAGAATGTGCATTGCTAAGGTGTTTCGAAGATGCCAAGAAGATATACACAGAATTTCTTACAATGGAGATGACATAAACATGCAAAAAACGGTATAGTGTAGGTAGGTATAAAACTTTTTATTAGGAAATGCTTGGGTTGATTGCGGAAAATTTATAATTTATACTATCGACGTTTCTGTAATGTCTTCCTAGGGAAATTAAGTAAATGTACATTGGCTTCATCGTACAAACATCACGAAGGTATGGCCTTCCCAAAGGTATTAGTGCCATTTTCTTTGTTTTGATTTATTATTTGGTGGGCATTTTTTGAGATCGAATTTGATCTGCAACACAGTGAAATGTGAAATTTTAAATTGCAAAAGCAACACCTGGTTAAATATTTAATAAAAATATTCATTTCTTTCGTTTCCCAATTGTAAATCACTTCGGGAATGTGAATAAGTGTTGGTGAAAAAGTGAAGAAATTTTCAGTTAGAAAATATTTTTGTATTTTGGTGGGAATGTTGTAATTCCACTATATATGACGTAGCTGCCAATTGACAGTTCGGAAAATGCATGCCTTTATTAATCTTTATATCAGAGGTTATTATAAGATTTGGCATACATTTCATACATTTTCTTCTGCTATTATCTATTATGGCCACTGGGATGTTTACTTAAGGGGGTCATCCCGTGTGACTGGTTCAAAAAAACTTCAAGACTGCTTTTTGAGAACAGTATTAAGGCGTTTGTGCTTGCTTGTGGTATTCAATTTTATGAAGTTTATGTTAAACCAATATTCTCCCCTTTATTCTCACTTTATTAACCAAAACTTCAGATTACTTCTAAACACTATGAACCTCACATTGGGCGCTTTCACTGCCACTTTGGTAGCGTAGTCGTTGTCGTAGTGTAGTTCTGTCAAACCGACTACGATCGACTATCCTCCTGAGCGTAGTCGAATGTAGTCGACTATTTGGTACATTCAATTCAAAGTGTGGAGTGAACGATAGCCGTAGTCAAGCGTAGTCGTTTACTGTCAAAATTTGGTGGAGTGAACGCTCGGTAGCGACTCGTAGTCGACAAAAAGTCACTATTTCGGTGGCAATGAACGCGCCCATTGAAAATGAGAAATGCGTTACTTCGCACAATAATGAAAAAATCCACAGATTCGTGGAAAATTAGACGAAATCATCACCCCTTGTTGCACTTCTGCTGGAGTTCATCAAATAATCTTCTATAGAGCTTCAAAGGGATTGCTGTTGAAACTCTTGAGTTACTTACTTACGTTTTTGATTATTTTTTGGATAGATCAGTGATCTAAAGAGCTTCCAAATGGTGCCTAGGGAAGTGCTTAAATTGTGCTTCTTTCAGAAGTGCTGGTTTTTTGTCCCAATGGGAGATTACATACATTCTGCGTTCATTACTTTTTAAAGTTTAAAGGTGCTTATGACAAATTAAGCGTTTATGTGTGAAGGGGGAAGTATTTATATTACCTTAGCAAGAAAAAGTCCGGAAGAAAACTTAACTTTACATGTACGAAAATTTCTTCGAGTTTTGTTTAAACACTCAATAAGCTCACGAGGAATTATCCCGTTGTATTGCTCGCATAAATTTTATCTCGCTCAATCCCAAACATACCTGATTTTCGACGAATTGAGCCTTCTATTGTTCGCTTATTTGTATCAATCCATAGCGAGGTTTTTGTCGATTTCTAATCATCTTTTCGTAATATAATTGCAAAAACGGTGAAACAACATAGATACAAAGCATTTAAGGCCTGCCTGTAATGCGCCATGGTGGTCCATAGGGCAGGAAGTGATACTCACCTAGCCAAACAAGCCAAACAAAAAACTGTTTGGCAGGGGGGGCATAGCAACAGCTTCGGAGTTACACTGTGTTTAAGAAAATATGCTAGGTTGTCACAAAGCACCCTGTATCTTAAAAAATACGGTCACCGTCAAGAGCTCGTTGTATGCAGGACTTCACGGCCTTTCCAAAAACTGCTCAACCAGCACCATACTGCTTAACGACTACAATTACCACATTGGTGTAATAAGTCAAATTAAAGAGGAGCTGAAACACCCTGTATAAATGGACTCACTGATCTTCATTTCATATGACTTCCAATTTTAAATTCAGAATAATGCTCTCACGGAAAGAGGAAAATATGATGACATTGATACGGCTGAATCTTGAGCAATTTACCTTTACGATTCGTAACAGTTCAGTGGAAAACAATACTCTCACCGAAAAAGACAAAAACATAAATATAAAAGTGATGACTGGTGTCATCTGTTTTCATGCATTTTTGGTTTAACGAACAGTCCATTTATATAAATGTCAGGTCGAGGACCAATTCGCTTAAAATTCATCTTCAAATTGCGTTGCGTTACCACTTTTTGACTGTTCTCTGGGACCGTGATTAAATATTGCCAATTATATTTCATACTTTTCAAAACGTAGAGTGAACGATAGTAGCAATGTTTTAGCGATGATTATTAATATAAACATAAAGAAATTTACAAACAAATTTTGAGATAAACTAAAAAAACATTTCTTTTTCTTTCTTTCAGGCTGCCCATTTTAAAAATATCATGAGAAGTTGATTTTATAACAAAACATTTGAAGATAAAAACGGATTCGTTTAGTTGAGGTGAAAAATGCCGCTACCAAAGCGATCAATAGAGCCCGTTCATGTGGCCCGATCCGTATACCAGCGGGATGATTTGCAGCCGACTGAACTTGAAACAGTAACAAATACAACCCTTACAAATATAATTCGACAGTTATCATCGCTATCTAAGCATGCTGAAGATATTTTCGGCGAATTAGCACGTGATGTTGGCAGTATAGCAGATCGAGCGAATTCACTACAAGCTCGAATCGATCGATTAGCTATAAAAGTAACACAGCTTGATAGCACAGTGGAAGAAGTTCCGTTGACTGATATTCAATTGAAAAAGGCTTTCAAATCGGCCAAAGTATTTGATCAACAAATATTTTCACGTGCAACGATGCCAGCTCCAATGTTAGAAACATATGCTTTGTGTGATAAACCTCCTCCTCTTGATAAATTAAACGTGTACAGAGATGATGGAAAAGATGGTCTGAAGTTCTATACAGATCCAAATTATTTCTTTGAATTGTGGCGGCAAGAAATGTTAAAGGATACAGAAAGAGTTATGCACGATAGAGGTAAAAAAATGCATCGACCAAGAACTGAAGGTAGTGGTGGAGGAGGTGGAGGTGGTGGCGGAGCTAGAGGGCACAAGAAAAGAGTTCGGACGCCTCATAATACGAGAGAGAAACAACGACAAATAGCCATAGGACACGGCGAAACTCTGATGCCAAATAATGTTATTTACAGAACGCCCAATTCAGTTATGACTGAGGAATCGGGATATGGAAGTAAGTAGTCTTTTAAAGTTTGTAATAATTCTAGAATGATTTTTTTTTTTAATTAGATTATGTGTTCGTACTTTGCTTGCTCGGGCAAAGCTTTTTCCTTGTAACTATGACAATATAATTGCCTCTTGTGTTGCTTAAGTATATCTTATGAGGGATGTTGTTGCCATTTGATCGATAAAATAGCCATAAATAGAACAATGCTATTTCCTTGCGACACATTGCTGCGAAAAAGCTCTGAAAAATCGAAAATTTAAATTAGGAAAGACTTAAAGAAAGGCACTTTCTGCCGTAATAATCATGATATTGATAATTTTTCCCTTCTCGGGTCTCAATGGAATGTTGGGAGCCCAGTATGCTTTGGGTATTCACCTCGGATTGTACATGTGCATTTCAGTTTTTTGTTTTACTCTGAAAGCATTGTTTTGCTGTGTTGATTGGGTTTTTAATGTAATACAAATACTTTGCATAAGTCCTCATGATAATTTCATCGTGGTACTCTTCCGAAAAATGAGAGATAGCCCTGTTGTCTCCAAACTATGATGTTTTACTTGATCAGCTTCATATTCTTATTTATTTGTTATCTCCTCCCATCTTCTATTTATCAAACCACAAGCACTCTGAAGAATGAAAGAAAATATTTTCTATTTTCTTCGAAATGGCAGATTTGTCGTGTGTGAATTTTTTATGATAGGTGTATTCTTAGTAGTTATTATAAAATGATATGCCAGTAAGGAAGACTTGTGCGTATCTGAAAGACTTAAACAAAGTTTTTTCGAGTCCGATTCATCTCTGGTTTCATTATTACAACAATTTGCCATTACACGTCGCCAAATATTATATCACTGTAGAGTGCTTTCTGTTGGCTCGATAACCAAGTCTACAATTGACATAACTTTATGCTTAGTATCGTCGTCATCATTGATTTCAGCGATTGTAGAAAACATGTCTGTTCATTGTGGTATCTTGATCTTTGTGACCAATAGAGACAAGAATCAGAATCAGCCCAATAAATAATTTGAATGATTCAATTCGCATCAGTTCTCAGTTCTTCTTCCATTGTAAGATGAGGTATAGCCTTTTATTTTAGACTTATTTTTCCATACTTTTATAGAGATCTTCTGCTCTTAAGAATCTATCTCTCTCATCTGAAAATTTGAGGATTTCTTGTAGTCAGATTTTTCTGTATTCTCAATTTTTGGTGTAGTCTCTGTAACTCCCAGGTGAGTGGTTTCTCATTTCCGGACTTAGTATTAAATTTATACGTTAGGTATTGAGACTGAGAGACTACTCGCATGATAGTGACAACGTTAGACGCTGCTTTCTTTGATGCTTTTGCCGACAATAAAAATGTTATTGGATTTTACACCAAAAAATATTCACGTGAGATTTATAAAACCTCGGTCGGTCAGGTGGTTCATTGACGTAAAATACAATAAATAATTGTGTTAGGGCAACAAAAATTTCATTGAATCTTAAGTCAATTAACCTGGGTAGGCTGTGAGGAACATATACATTGATCATGCAAAACTCAACATAGTTTCTCTTCATACTCGCGGAAAACATTTTTATGCTATACAGAAATGTCTACTCCAGATACCAACACAACCTCTTAATACTGGAGCGTGAAACAATCATGTAAGGTTCAGTGAGTCGATGAGCATGATCTTATATGCTATAATATTTCACGTTGAAATTTTCTTTACTCTGATTTAAAGTATATCTAAGCAGACCCTGGTGGATGGACTCTCAATAAGTACTCAGATGAATGTCATTATGATATTTGTTCGCGTTAGAATCAAAACTAAGGAAAAATCATATTTACTTGTACCTAGATAGTGTACATGTAATACCTCATTCTTTCACCTTTTTTAGAATTTTATACCTTGCTTTTGTGCATAATACAATATTAGATGAGCACGTCGATGAGTATATAATGAGATGAGCATTAATGAGCATAATGATGAGTTTATAACTGAGCATATAATTGAGTGTTATGATGAGTTCATAAATGAGAATCACGTTCAGTTTACAACGGATTATACTGAGAGTTCGACTAAGAAACAGGATAATCGCTGGAAGGACGATGAGGTGCAGGGATGGGAATTAAATCCTGTTCAGCATATGGGCGACAGATTTCCTGAAAGAAAAATTACAAAATTATTTTTTTTAAATCAAGAAATTAAAAAATTAATTGAAATTCAATAAATCACGAAAATAAGTTTAAATTTTTCTAGTAAAAATATCATCAGCGTGTCCCGTGTCAATCCAAAGAAAAATATTTATCTATTGCTGGTTCAGTTTCATGATATTTAATGAGGTCTTCGATGAGATTTACTGAATGCTCATCGTAAAGATCATTAGAACTTAATTATCTCTAATTTCTTTAACAATTACAAACACCTTGATGCTTTTTCAGTCAAATTAGTACTGGTTTACATAAAAGCTGTCCCTTGCAAGAGATATGGTAAAACTGTGAGTAATTTCTACTAGTGGAGAGAGGATCTGTATATGTATTCTCTGAAAGCCATATAAATCTAAATATCTACGGGTAGGCCTCAGAATTTCAATATGTTACAGAACAGAAAAACGACATATCTTATCAAGTTTAGACAACAATTGATTAGTTACTGGAGTATCCGCATTAGAATGATATTGAAAGGCGGCTGAAATATTCAGACAAAGATTTTGTTTTTTTATGTGTAGACGTGTATATTACTATGCTTGCCGTTCCAAGTCGTCCTCCTCATTTTATTATAACAGCTAATTAACGTCAAATCGTATGAGTTAAATCAAGTTGCTGCAGACAGGAATCGGATAGAGTTATATACAGTATCCATGCTGTTGAGCACCAAGAAATTTTGAGGAGTTACACCGGGTCTACGCAGGCTTTTTTATATGTCTTAGCAGTAATACTAACTGCCAAAAGTCCAGTGTGGACCACCTGGACGCTGCCGGTTTCTTTATCAAGGTAGTTCTGGGAAGCTAGATATGTTAACAGTAAGCGGATGGCAGAAAATGGCAGATTTGAAACTAAAAAAGTGCGACTTTGTTAAATTAATAAATTTTTATCGGGAACTGGAACTCCAAGTGCGCTACAAACGCGTTGAACTCAAAATGAGACCCGTAACGTGTTGGCGACGTGTAACGACATAAAAAATGTAACGACAAATGAACTACTACCTTGACAGAATTTGCCCACTCGTTAATTTAATCCATTATCAGGGTGTAACTTATGATCGCCCTCTTCTCAGCAGAAAAAGCCTGTGTCCGGTGTTAAAAAGTTCAATAGATATCCAGGTCCTGGCTCTATCACTGCCTTTCATTACCTTTGCTTAGACGATAGACCCACAATGGTGCTGGAGGCATTTATTGTTAGTAAATCTTATCATTGCCTCCATTTATTGTAGAATTTTGGAAATTCTGAAATCCTTCAAAAAAATTATGGACCGAAATGAATTTCAATCTTTGAGTAGGTATTTCGATTTACGACCAGATAAGATATGAAAATGTTTAAAACAACAAAAAACAGTAAATCTATATATTATTACGAAAAATACACCGCATCCTTTATATCCTTGAATGAGTTGAGTATGTGTATAGCTTTTGTCTTAAGTTAATAAAATTATTTGTCAAAATGTGAATTAGAATTTGGATTAATTGTTTCAGATCACGTAAGGCCCTATAATATGCTATCACATTTGGAAACTAATCACAATGTTGCAATGTTAACGGCTGTTATGATTTCAGGTCAGGTTATTTAGTGATAATTTTTTTTTTGTTTTTTTTTTTTTATATAATGAATGCTCCTAGAGATAGTGGTGAAATTTACCACATTAATATACCACAACCACCACACACAAAACTTCTTGCATAATTATGTCGTCGTTTCTATTTAATATAAGTTGAAAGTTGTCACTAGTTTTCTATTACATATTTATTCAAAAACAAAAGGTAATCCTTGCCTACACTCTCCATTTTTTAACTAGTGAATCGATTCAACAATATTTTCACCATTATAAACGTTTTATTATAATTTTACATCCTATTTATTTTTTCTAATAGATTAATAGATTTTAGAAGCATGCGTGAGTCTTGTCTTAAGATATAACGGTCAAAAGGTTTATTTTAGATCAGAGAATCGAACCGATGCTTTTTTTTATTATTATTATTTCAATTAACAACTGAAACTATAATTTCAAAATCGAAACATCATGTCACTACAGGAACTTTTAAATCAAAATTGTTAAAAGGATTAAGGGATAATATTTTTGAAATCGGGTCATTCTTTTATGATTAAACATAAATTTGCATACAAAAACTGCATGCTCCTAATTTTGATTAATTTAAGATTCTTCCGTCTCAATATTTTTATCAATTTCACGGTTTAAAAAAAAAACAAGATTCAAACCAGATAAGTTTAGTTTTTAATAGAATGAGCTCTACGCATAAGTTATAAATAAAGATAAGTTCAAATAAGTTATTGAGCTATCAATGGGGAGTATGCATTAGATCACTGAGATTTAGCCATTATTATTATTATAAGTAGAGGATGAGGCCGGAGATCCGACCACTTAAGTATTGGAACTTAATAGTCTTTTGTACTATGCCATTGCCGTGTTGGGTCTAGTCTATGTTCGCCATTTTTAAGACGGTTGTTATCTCAATAGGGTTAGTTTTCCGGACGTCTGATGGAATTACAAAACCTTTGCCCAGACACTAGAGTCTTTGGCACGCAGTTCCGAGCATTGACAGAGTATGTGCTCTGCATATTTTGTTTCTTCGTTGCGGAATCGGGAGTTATCGTCTATGGTCTCGTCCATTGCCTTAAGTATGTACGTAACCAAGTAGGCAATGGCCAGTCATTATGCCAGTAAGTCGCCTGATCTGGTGCTTACCGCAGTTGATAACTTTTTATAAGTCTATATAGGAATTTAATGAAGTTCTTGGCATGTTTAGCTAGTCCTGTCAGCGGTCTCATTACTTTTTGTCCCTCGTGGCCTAAGGGTTATTTTTTTATGATTTGATAGTAAATCTAGGACATCCCTACAGTCCCAAACCTGCTTAGTAATGAGGGCATTAGAGTTTAGTGTTGTCGGAGTTTATATGTATATATGTTTGCCGATAGCGTCTTTGTATATTAATTCTAATGCGGATTTCTGCTTGAAAAACAGTTGGGTAGGATCACAGGTCTTTGTGTAACTTACATCTCGGTTCATAGACTTCTACACCAACAATGCCTTCTTTATTATATCCGTCTATGTACCAGATGAGTGTTCCGCGTGATAATTTCGGTGCACTGTTCTTCCAGCTTTGGCGATCTTCTATGACCAATTTAAAGAGGCGCCCAAATCTAATAGTCTTGGGTATTGTAGCTGTAAATTTGAAGGCTATTGAGTCATTTTGAATAATTTTTGATGACCGACTAAGTCTCCAGGTTTCCTGGAGATGGAAAATAGCATCGAGAAATCTTCTTCAATTTTAGTATATGTTCTGTCAAAGCAAGAACGAGATTTCGCCATAATCTGCTGCGAAACAATTTTCCTTCACTAGGCGCCTAAGACCGAAACGTTGAAAGCTGTTTTATACAGATTCAATAAGGTCGACGTGCTTGCTGTAATTAAGAAACCCAGACATGTTCTGCGTATTCAAGAGCTGATGTAATAAAACAATTGTTCATATAGTCGCAATGTTATGGAAGTATTCAAGAGTTCCCAACGAGTTCTTGGATGTGGAAATATATAGTCATAAGTGATAGGGTTCTGCTTTCTGTGGAAAGTCATAGCAGCAAATTTGTGAATGAGTTCTAGTTTTTAGATATTACACCAAACGTAGAATCCATGAAGGTCTACGTGTAATTATTATTCACAGTCCTTGGGGGATTTAAATTAAGAGGAAAGTTTGATGACATTAACATAAATTAACATTTTACAATGCTTTACGGCTCTAAGTGACTCCCTTGAGGTACACCAGTCATCAGTCGCGTCCCGATTTCGAAATTTTCAATATCGGCATTGAGTCTAAAACCTAAAAACTAGCCATAGTTTTTGGGTAGAATAAGTAATCATATAGTAAATAGAGAAGACAGCTCGAAGGAAACATGTGTTGACGACAAAATTGTACTCCTCTAATATTGCAAATTTGTGTTGCTGGAAAGAATCAAATGTTTCTGAGAATCCCATATTCTGCAAAAAAATTGTGGATCAGAAAGAGCCATGGTATTCAAGAAGAAGACTGTCGGCAAGTTTTCCTTCTAAATTGCTTAGTGATAGGATATAGAATAGGAAAGAAGTGAGATTATGCAAAAGAACTAAAGAAATGAATTTTTATTTAACTGATAAGAACATTTTAAAACTAGGGTCAACAGGTTTGCGGAATATCCTGTACTCCACAGAATAAAACAAAATATCTTCAAGTCAGGGCACGTTTTTATAATCTAGAGTATTTATCGCAGAATCAACATTTAAATATAATTGAATTTTCCATTTTTCCCTTCACAATTTACTGGAATGTTTTTTTTTAACTAAAATTTTCTTTCTTTTTATTTTTCCTCTAATTGTTTTCACCGGCTTTTCATTCGATCCTATTTTGGTTCGATTCCCTGTTTTAGACACACTGAAATACCTTTTTTCTTATACATATTAACGAAAACTATTGATAATTGTAATTGTAATGTATTAAAAATTAAATTATTCATTCTTTTAGGTATGGGTGTATATGATACAAGACCTCCACGACCCAATTCCATAGAGTTACGGAGAAGCTACCCAGCAGAGTCTGTCGATGGATATGGTCCAGGTACGCCGCAAGCTGTTGGGAATTATCCGCCTGCGGCGAACTATCAAGGTGTACATTCCCCGTCACAGCAGCAAGTTCAACAGCAGCAACAGCAACAACAACAACTGTACGATGAAGCAGTCTATAATTCTCAAGCTTTATATATGCAATCAGGTGGCCAAGGTCCAATGTCTTCAGAAAGCCTTTATGCACCAGGAACTCCATCTAGAACGAAACCGCGTCCATCACAACCGCCACCAGCACCACCATCTAGCGGTAGTGGTGGCGGAACACCAAATACTTCGAATGCCAATACACCTACTCGTGGTAGGAGTATGTCAACTGGACGAGATAATTTACCACCTCCGCCACCAATACCGGATGGCATGACATCGCCACCACCACCACCTATTAATGGCGGAAATATTGCTGCAAAATTATTAGCACGTAGCCACAGTACATCGAGGGCGGGCTCTCCACAGTTAGCACCTAGTAGTAGTGTTCAGGATGCAAATGCTTTAGTTATGGCACAGTTGAGCAGTCAAATAAATAATTTAAACAGTATAAATATGCAAATGTCGCAGCTCAATGCTATGAACGATCTGCCGCCACCTCCACCAATTCCGGAACAGGTGAGTGAATTTTTCTCTGTTTTTTTTCCTATAATCATTGAATAAATAACTAATAAGGAAACGGCATATCGGGTGAAAACCTAAGCCACTCGGCGAAATGGATTAGTGTGCTGTGTTTGTAGTCGTTTCGTCATGGCAGTAATGAAATCCTGACATTTTTAAGGGGGACATTTTTTATAATCCAAATTACTATGTAAAATAAACAAATTTTTAGTTCCCATTTATTTTCAGATAATATTTCTTGGCGTTGCCTTTGTATGACTGACATAATTTAGGCAGCAATTACAATTACAATGTCAGAAATGTTGAACTGACGCAAAATAGCCAGTAGGCCCTCTTGTCATTTCCCCCTCTTTACAGGATGAGACTAGTTGATGAATGAGGATCAGGATACAGAATCCTTGGCTCACACCTCCTGGACGAGCTGCACGAAGCCGGCAAGGAGGGCTGGGAGCCAATACTTAGCTTTGTAAGAGCATCCTGCTGGGACCCATGAGCGATTGCTCATGAGTACGGAGGGCCTTGTTTAGGCCTACGTTCTGGGGACCCCTTGAAATCCCAACCTCTATTTAAACTAAACTAAACTAGCGCTAGCAGCCTAAGACTTTGTAACCTAATGTAATTGGCCCACGGCAATCATCACCAACCCTAATAATAAGAAAATTACAGTTTAAATAAAAGCGCGTATATAAAAAAAATGCTTAAACGTACACCTATTTTTTTAGCTTTCACCAAAATGTTCACCACCAAATGCAGCACCACCACCACCACCTCCACCACCGCCACTGGAAGCTCAACTACAACAGCAACTGCAACAACAATCTCAACAACAAATTAATCAAACTGGTATACTACAAAAACCATTGGCAAATGGAGATATTCCCTCAAACAATACGAACATGCAAACCCAACCAGCAAATGGTGTTCTTATTGGAAGTGCTGGACACGTTTTAGCACCAAAGAAACTTTTGCCACCATTTCATGATTCTCGAACAGATCTTATGAAGGCTATACGAGATGGTAAGAGAAGCTAACTAAACTATTTCTACAATGAATTTTCCAACTTAATTATTATTAATAATTTTTGTTTTATTATTTTTAGGAATTACATTGCGTAAAGTAGAAAAATCTGAACAAAAAGAAATTGAACGAGCAACTGCTCTGCACGATGTTGCCTCTATTCTAGCAAGACGTGTTGCTATCGAACTTTCTGAATCTGAAGAATCTGAAAGTGAAGATGATAGTGAGGGATGGATGGAAACAAATGAAACTTCGGCCTGATCGTTAGTGGATTCTTCAAAAACCAAAAAGAGAAAGTAATGTTTCCCCTTTTCAAATTATAAACTATAATTAATGTGAATACATGTGATTTGTTTCCGTACTAATAATAAGAAGAAGAAATTCAAAGATTTATTAACAGATTCGAATCATAAGTCATAACTTTGCGCACAGTAGCAATAAAAATACTGAATTCTAATAATATAAAACGGATTTCCTGTAACAATATTCTTAGAATTATTTATTTATTTATAAAAAAGTATTTTCGTGTCGAGATACAGAAAAGAAAAAAAGAAAAATCAAATACATAGCCAGCCATATTCAAGGAATGTAGGGAATGTGTAGGGAATGAAAAGCCTTACAGTTAAGTATATAATGTAGTTCTTTGCTCTTATTGCAGTAAAATTTGTTTTTTTTTGTTTTTGTACCAGACCAGAGCTAAAGAGAAAACCTCATTGATCTGAATAGTTTATATGTTGTTAAGGTTGTCAGGGCAAGTCATATTAAGTTGACACCTACGCGTTTCCTATTTTTATTCTTTGCCCTTTAATAATTCTTCATATTGTATAATCTTCTAGTGCGCTCAGGTTTATTTTTGGTTCTCATTGCGATCCTATATTGTCTTCTGTCTTCTTAGGATTTGCAAGAAACTTAAGATTGGAAAGCTGTTAAGTAGGTGGTTTCAATGAGAGACACTTCTGAGTATTTGTAGAGCTTATTTGGAATTATCCTATTTAGTAATTCCTTATGCCAAAGGAAGGTGTGATAGGTATTTAAAGTGTACTAGTATTAGAAGGTCTGGTAATTTTCTTTTAAAATAAAAGTTTCGTGTTGATATTATTAAAAGCAGTTTTTATATTGATTGATTGCAAACGCGTGATGTTATGGTTCGCTCATCCTGTGAACAGAGCACATTCCGCTTGATATGATGATGCTCAAAATCTCTGTGCACGAGTCGACCGAACTCATGAAACATGAAGTCTATAGTCATGACTAAAATCCTCACTCCTTTATATATACTTCCATTATACACCTGAAAATTGAAGGTAGAAGGTGCATGTTGTTTATGCTTTAAATAAAAACGACAACAGCAAGAAAAATGGAAAAACAACATTACTTCTAGTTAGTTTGTGCACTTATATTTAACAAAAAAATATATATATAAAATACTCAATTACAGATCGGTTTAAAAAGCATTCTACTTCCGTCAATTATTCCTTACTTTAAAATTATAAGGAAATATCAAGCCTAACTTATTTTATTATTTGTGTTGGATATGTGAGCGTCAGAGCACATGCCGGTATAAATAACTGGTAAACTTATTAAGGAACAGTAAAATTAATACGACATAAAATTTGTTGTATTTTCTATAAGCTGCCATTCAGCTATCTCCAATCATGTTTAACAAGTTCTTAGGTTGTGTTTCTCCATTTTTTTTCTCTGTATTTTCCCTTACACCACTTCGAAATATTATTACTTATTTTGCCTTCACTCATGTAAAACTCTCTATAAAACTCGTAAAGAAAGAACTCATCGTTTCGGAGAAATTTTGAAAAATTCAGTTAAATATATGAATTTTTTTCGGATCCAGATAAGAGCAGTTTTATTAATAATAAACACTAGCCTAGGAAAAGTTGTTGTAAGGCATCTAAAATAATGAATTCAATTCATATTAAGATAAAGACTCTTTGTTTGTTTCTTGACAATGGCTTCCAATAAGATAATATTCTCAATTTATTATTCAGTTAGTCAAATTGTTTTGTTTCTCAGTTCTTATACTTGTTTTTTCTTTATTATACTTGAGATAAGACTAGGGCATTTCAGGAAGTAGTTGTAAGTCGAAAGCAACACATCTACTTTTTGAAATGGAAGGTATTCTTATGATTCTTATATTTGGAATCGAAATATCCAATCGATTCATGCCTCAAATCTACGTAGTCTGGTCTGTAAACAATAATCTCAACTCTGCTTCAAACCGGCCTAATCCTTGCACGGAAGTATATCAGACAAAATTAAAAAGCTGGTATTCAAAATAAATTAGAATTTTATTATTTTCCACCTAAGTTGAGCGCTTAGAAAAATTATAGTTTTCATAGGATTTTTTTTCTTCTTATTATTTAAAACCATATTATACCTTGAATATGTCGCAATTATACCCAGTGAAGTAAATTATCAAAATCACAGCAATAAAATGTAATGAACAGAATGAAATTCGGTTATTCAGTCAAGACAAGACAACATTTTAGAACTACTAATTAATTTTTCTTCCAAACTATTCTGAGTGTGTACAAGTTTTGACTATAAATGGCTTTAGTTAAAGCGCTCTTAATTGCGTGAATATGATTATATCAAACTAGTTGTGTCATTTCAATTTCGTAAATTTGTATTAATTTCATTGTAAGAACGAGTAAAATAGAAGAGATCAAGCTGCGATAATAAAAGAATGGATTATGGATTAATGGTTAAAAAAAATCTAACGACACAAGAACTTATACTTTTCATAGTAAATTATATCGCATTTTTAATACAAGAAACAAATAAATGTTAAGCTCGTTTGGCTTCATATCCAGACAGAGCACAAATCTATTGGACTGCAATAAAGAGTCGAACAATAAATGCTGATGGTTAGTCCCAACATACACATCTAAGTTTTTTCCTCATTTATATCTCTAAGTTGGCTATGACACCATTCCGTCTATAGCCGGCCATATCCAAAACTTGGACACACTCTAAATAATTTCAATCACTGAAGTAAACGAAATACTAACCGCTGTAATTTGACCCTTCACTGTGGTAACTTTGTTTTAAAAAAAATTACCAACTTATATATACGATAGTTGCGTTGGCTATGTTTAATTCTTCATTCCGAAGTATAGTAAAAGTATAAAATAAAAAAAGA
Organism: Dioctria linearis; assembly: GCA_963930735.1. Lineage (NCBI taxonomy): Eukaryota > Metazoa > Arthropoda > Insecta > Diptera > Asilidae > Dioctria > Dioctria linearis. Next base: position 26,227,362 of record OZ005744.1, on the reverse strand, counting down.
TTTGAGATCATCATATATTTCCTATAATTCTTGGGCTACTATTATAAAACCAGTTAAGGTACTAAATAGCGAATCTCTGAGGTACGTGTTCAACTATGTATTTTATTGTATCTAGTTAGCTACATAATAATTTTTTTCAGTGACGAGGAAATAATGATTTATTTTCTATTAATATTATTATTATTAACTATTAGTCATTATCATCAGCATCAACATCATTATCATCATCGTATAATATAGTAGTTAACCAATTTTGTATCTTGTATACGTAAGTTAGTAACCCGCAATGTAAATCATAATAACAATGTGATCTTAGTACTGGAAACATATATAAGGTATTCCATTTCTAGTTTTCTTTTTCACAAATACAATTTCGGAAACAATAATAATAATTAATAATAATTGCTTTCTGCGAGTAACCAATTTACAATGTATGTAATGAAAAATAGTGCAATTTCATTTAATAATTATAAAACTAACACAAAGTAATCATATTCGTATGTGGCTAGGATTGGTTGGAAGAGCAGGACAGGAACCAAGACAAACAACAAGCAAAATCAAACTGCTAAGGCTTTAAATCAAATTATTAATAATAATAGGATGTAAAGGCAGTGAGTGTACAAGGAGATTTAAAATAGAAGATACATATTATGTCTACATGTACATATGTAGAAAATATTTTAAGCAAGGATTTTGTGCGATTACAATGACTATGCTGTGTCCTTAGATCATAAAAAGTAAAAATAATAATTATTATAAAATTATAATGCTGGCATAGTCATACTCTCTAAAATTTGATAATATTAAATGGTTATTAAAGGAAAAATAAGATGAATGCGATATGTTAAAGACAATTTCAAATATTATAATATTAATAGGTATGTATTTACAGTAATAAAATAATTTATATCTTGTAATGTAAAGGGTTTTTATGAATTTGAGATTTTAGGAGATGCACAAATCTCATGTTTACTTGTTTTTAATTTACGGGTTTCATTATCACCTAGTAGTGTATAGAATACATATTCTATGTGAAATACATACCTATAGTTTTTTCCTACAAGTCAATGGGTAAATTTAATTCCCACACAAATAAAGAATTATAATCTAATTTTAAAACTACATGAGAATATATTTAATTCTTTCGTTATATAGAATATTTTCAGCACAAAATTCAGAAGAAACGAAAGGATTATGAGGATGATACAGGCTGAGCTGATATATAATTATAAGTGGAGAGATAGTGAGCGATCTCATTCTATGGTTTTGAAAAGAAATTCGTATTTCTGTGAACTTGTTTCTACTGCTTGTAAATAAATATAATATAAAATTCTTTTACTTGGAATATAGATTCCAGCTGGACGTGTGACTTTCATAGATTCCAACTAAATGAATGCGCTTTAGAAGAACCTATAACAGAGGAAGACAACTATGCACAAGGAAGCAGCGTTTCTTGACTCTAAATAAATGGCCATCCAAAATTATTATATTATATCTACTTGGTGGAAAAGATGATCAAATCTGAGTGAGGTAATATTCAAAAAATGTTCGGTGAACGAATTTTGTAATAAGTTTTCTTTTCTTTTTACAGGCTGTATTATACAACTAGTATAACGCAAGGGAAAACATAATCCATCACATCATTCACAACAATGGAGATTTTGATATTATTAATTAGATATTATTCAAATTTAAGATTTTTTTTGTATAAAAAGGTTAGTTTGATCATGTGTTTTTATACATACATTTATAGTAAAAGAATATGTACCAAATTCATTGTAATATGTCGATATAGGGAAATATTTATAATATCTCTTTAAATTTTTTATACGTAAAACTAAATTAGAAACTGGCCTCATGCATACAATGGAGTGACATAAAACAATTTGTCCATTTTTCAACGTAATTTTGTGCTTGAGCCAGTAGGAACCCTGTGTTCATGAAAATGTTCCATCCATATATATATCGCACCTCCAATGCAAAACCATTACATCTTAAAATCATTAGTTTTGAAGTATTTATTGCATTTTACTTAATAACTATTCTAACTGACCAGTACTGAAAAATTTGAAATGTTTAAACGTCAATTACAATTTTTGAAATGTGCTAGATTGAGGGTGCGGTATCAAGTCTATGGTAGATTCCTGTTTGTTATCTTGACATTAGCAATCTAATTAATTTTTATTTTCCCCTCATTTGAAAATCATCATTGTTGTTATTTATTACTGTTTTTTTTTCTAATCAAACATGTTACTATTTATTTCTGTTTGTTCATCTGCTCCGTTAATTTCTACCTTTTTATACCTATTCATAAATTTATAAAAGATGGCTTAAATTGGCGATCTAATTATGTGTACTTAAAATCTCGTGATTTACCCCTATGTAGTGTTTTTGTATATTATTGACAAAATTAAATAATATTTAATTCTTCCAAATTTGTAAAATATACAATTTACAACATCATTTCTAAATTTTTCAGAATTGGAAAAATACGATTTGGATGGATAGCGACCGATGGTTGTTGGAAGGAAAAAACTGTGCGTCGGTGGATGATTCTGGATTTGAATAATTCTGTTTAATGTTTGCTACAATATTAAATATTTAATTTTAAAAGATAATAGAGCTAAATAAGTAATAAGAATAATAAATAAAACGAATAATTGATTGGCTTAAAAATTCTGGGTTTTATTTCTTACAATTTTATTTCTGGAGGAGAAATCCTCCATAATGAATTGCAGCAAATTTTTCAGATTTCCCCAATTTGGATTTAGTAGGTTTTCTGGCAAATCTAGCATCGCCCGGTAGAAAACGTGTGAAAACGACGTTTCAAATTTCAGAAAAGTAACAGGTACCCAGAAACAGTAGCAAGGTAATATTCCAAATTTTCTGGTCGAGCAGTGTTGTCGGGGCAGATGAAATCTGATCAAATAAAACCAGTGTTGCTGTAGTGATGAATAAAAATGAATTTAAAATTTTTTTCATTAATGTCAAATTTCTGAAAAGTAACAGGTACCCATAAACAGTAGCAAGGTAATATTCAAAATTTTCTGGGCGCGCAGTGTTGTCGGGGCAGATGAAATTAGATCAAATAAAAACTAGTGTTGCTGTGGTGATGAATAAAAACGATTTTTTAAATTTAAATTTTTTTTTCATGGATGCTATACAGAAATGAAATAATTTTATAATTTTTAAGGAGAAAAATCGGAAAAGAGAATTTCAGTTTTGTTTTTGTGTTACGGAAATGGAAATTAAAAACATTTTTGAATTGTTATATGCATTTTATTTTTATTTTCTAAAACATTATAGGCATTAAAAAAGAAATGACATTTGTGGAATTTTTCTTTTTCTTGTAAATTAGAGAAGATGGCGGAGTTCGTGTGCATGTATTTATCGTCTATCTGAAAATAAAAAAATAAAGTTTATTAGACATTTTATATTGGAATGAGTTTTTCATGAGGAATATATTATTTTTAAGGGACTTAGTGATAGTTGATATTTTATTTATTGAACGAAGCATAATATACGCCATTGTTATTTCCTTTTTTTGTCACTCTTTCACATTACTTTCTGCTGTTCTCACGCATACAGAAGAAATTGTTGACATGAATATATATAATAGAATAGTGTAATAAAAGGAAAGCAAAAACATTGGAGTTAGGGTTTCTCAATAAAATTAAACTTGATTAGCTGTGTGCGAGGGGGGGGGGGGGGAATCCATGCATCATTTGCATTTGATAGTATGTACTTTGGTTTGCAAAGTTGTAGGTACCTATGCAATTCACATTGCACTTTGTTATTGTATTTATTAGCGGAATAAAAGATTTTATAGAAATTCCAAAAATTGAAGGATTATAAGAGAAGCCGGTGAGCATCGTCCTCCATCTTGAGAATGTAAGAAATGCACAGAAATGTTTTTTTTTTTTTTTATAATTATTAATCGGTGACACATTGCTTCGCGTTATTAATTTTAAATAAAAAATGATAAATTTCGGATTTTTTTTTGTGCTGGTGGTGGTGTGGTGGTTGATTTTGTTATTTTTCTTTTTAAAGTAAATTGCTATTTTTTGGGGTAATAGGTACCTACCTACCTACATATAATATTTTTGTTCTCGTAGAGCACATTTGACTGCTAAAGCAGTAACCATATTTTCTTGTAGGCATCAGAATTTAATTATATTTATGCATATGGAATTTTAGATATAGAAAAAATAAATAAATTCGTTATTCAGCTGCACCAGAAATTAAGCATTCAACCGATTTTTCATCTTATTCAAATAGCCAAGCAATTTCTGCCACGGACATCTCATTTTTTGTGGATTTTTATAATCTTCAAATCTTGTTTTCTCCCACCACCCTCCACGATTAATATAGACCCTGCAGACCATAATTGACATAATCTTTGTATAATAAAATATAAATATTTTTGAAAGCCAATTTACAGCCAGATTAACTTGATTTGAATTTATTTGTGAAAAAGTTTAAAAAAAACGCTAAAAGATGCGCTGGACACTAGAATGGGAAACTATGAAAAATCACATTGCGCGAGTATTTTAGAGGCCAGTCCGACAAGATATATTTTTGAAGGTTTGGAAAAGTTAATTAATTAATAATGTGTTTACTGTTTGTGACAAATGTATGGAAAAATCAAAATAGGTAACACACTTGAACTTAAAGAAATCCGTCGTAGGTATGTAAAGAGCTCTGTAAAAATGTTAACCATCCATAGGTATACTGCCGACGGGTTTTTACACAAATTAAGATGCGAATTTTTTACTGATAAGGATGGACAGTATTGGAAGTATTTTAGAGACTTATTTAGCAATGATTTATTTTATGAAAAACCCAACAAAATTTATTTAAAATGGCTGTTAATAATAACCAAATTTAAACCTCACTATTTCAAGAGATGCTTCTACAAATCTTTAAAACAAAAAACAAATTAGAAAGAAACCGAACACTGTAACAAGAACCTTTTGAAAATCATGAAAACAATAATTTAATTAATAAAAACACAATTATACATATCATCCATCATATAACATGTTTATACAAATTTTTAGAGATATTTTACCTAATTTAAATGTAAAAATTAAAACCAAAAGTTACTTAGTTGTATGTAGGTACCTACAAAAAGAATCAACAAATCACAAACTGTCAAATCTTCAAGTTGTTCAATTTGATGCATGTAGCGCTATTTATTGAAAGAAAATAATTAAACTGTTTTTTAATAGGCAATTCTGATTTTGCAATACTAATATAAAAAGAAATCCATAAATAAAAATTTTGTTAATTCTGTTCATTCTACCTACACCATTTTCTGTCTCTAACAACACATTCATCATTTATTCACTCACACAAACACACGAATCGCCAATCAAAATACTTCATGGTATTATTTGTACAATAACACTTTTTTTTAATTCTCTCTCTCTACTTAACTTTACCAAAAAATCAGGAAATACTGGGCATTCATGAAATTGTACGCCGGAAGTGCAGAAATTAAATTTTCTGATATAGCAAATAAGTTTAATACTATCAAAGAGCCGGCAGTGCATGCAATAGTATTGAACACAGGATATTTAATAATATTAAGTTAACTTTGGTATTGAGTACTGCAATTTTGTCAGCACCTCACAAAGAAACTTATAGGAGATTACATTGATCGGACATTTTTTTTCCTTCTCATTCTTTCCAACGTGAAAAAGATCGAATATTGATTTTGTTCTGCTTTTAGTTTTGACGCTTTTTTTATTGTCTCTAGATTTTTTTTTTTTTTAATTTTTGGTTGGGTGGCAAATTCGTGTTATTTATTGCAGCTGTTTTGTGTTTTATATATGGCGGCGATCCGCCATTCCGATGATTTATAATTTGAATGTAGTAGTAGATAGTTGGATGTTTATAAAAACAGAAAAATGGTGAAAACTACTTATAAAATATTTGTCGTTCAATCAATTTGCGCAATAAGCATGCCTTTGAATAAATAAAGTACATACCTACCTACGTTACGAAATCTTCTCATTTCATCAACTTTAGAACGATTTTTTTTTAAGGTAGCCAATGAGCATTTTTGCAGTGCACGGCTTTGTCATGAAATTAAGAAAAAACCTTCAAGCAGCCGAAGGAAGCTCGGGGAAAAAAATGACAAACCAACAACATTATATGTGTGCGAAAGGAGGGCTGTAGTGGGTTGCTTCACGTGAAAATTTAAAAAAACAAAAACTGCTTTTTCCGTTGGACATTTTTGTAAGCTACATACGAGTATGTATCTACAATCACACATGAGCTAAACAAAGCTAATTCTTAATGGTATTTATTGTTGAAATGTCCAGCAGGACTTTTCAAATGAAGTAGCAAAATATTATTATACAAAACGTCGACCCGTCTTAATGTGGCTCTCAAATTTTTTGACGACGGGCATCATCTGTTTCTTGACCTTGACATTGTTGTTTCAGTAACATCATCTTTTCGTAGTTTTGTGAAAATGCTTAAGGGATTATTTATACAGTTGATGCTGCGTATGTTTTCAAATGTATAATCCACTCCTTATCAACAACCTATAGATCAATGAACTGTTCAAATATTTATTCATAAACTTCATAGTGAGACATCCTGTCTTGTATATATTTAGGGGTTTTATAAAAACAAGAACAAAGCTACCGTACTTCTTTTCGGTAGGATAGAAAGGAATCGTAATTATTTCACAGAATACACCTGAAATAATTTTAGAAGGTAAATTATGGAAACCATACTGTATCAGGGATCGCAAAATAGGGAATCCGCCTAAAATATTTTTACCTCGAACAATTGCTTCTTATCCTGTCGATAATAGCTGTTGATCGTACAGTCCGCACGCTAAGATATTTACTCAAACCTCGCCCTATTAGGTTTTATATTAAAATATGAATTCAAAATGTGAAGGTGAGAACCGTTGAAAAAATAAGAAACTCTTCCTTGCATTATTCACGTTATTACCTACATAATGAAAATGCGTGGCTCGGATCTCTTAAACAAAATTTTCCTTTACTATTTTAATCACTAAAAGCACTAGACAAATTCGAATAAATTTAGTTCACTTCTTATTAGAAAATGAGATTTTATTTTGGCAGTTTACTTAAATTATCCGAATTTTCAGAGAGCTTATCACACTAAAAAATGACAGTCAACTTTAACACAGTTTTTTAATACCTCACCTGCCTGCCTCCTCACGCACATTTCTACTCTGGAAATCAATTAATAAATTTTGAACGGAAGTTATAGATATTGAGGTAATTCTTTACATGTCTTAAAGGACAGTTAACGGGCCGCATTTTAGGAGAAAAAAATAAAAATTTATACTTGGTGTAAAAATGTTATGGGATAAAGGGTAACACAAACAAATTTGTCTGATTTTTTTTATCAAAATTAATGAATGAGCTGACGAAAGAAATTCTCTTATCTAAACCAATTCAGATCAGAACTTGAGAATTCAGCAATTTACTAACAACATTATTAGCAATAATCAAAAACAAAAGTAAGAAAAAAGCATACATTTTCAGATATTCAAGAATAAAAAGGATATTTTTATTTATTTATTGTTTTTACTTATAAAAGGTATTCATTCTTTATATAATTTACCCTGAAATAAGCTAAAGACGAATGCCTCTGAGATAATTAGAACTAAGGTTATGATTTTTTTAATACAATCTGTTTCCACCATGGTGGTCCATAGATCAAGAGGTGATAGTACTCAGCTATAGCTAAACTAAACATTGTATGGCAGAGGGGCATCCGAAACTACGGGGTGTACGATCACCGTTAATTACCCATTGTATGAAGAAGTTATGGCGGTCTAAAGTAAAAGTTTCGGATTTTCTTACCTATTTTTCCAAAACCGAAAGATCATGTCTACAGCGAAATAGGCAAAATCCTGCCAAACACCTCTAACGAAGATATATCTAACGCGGGAGCCCAAAGCTACGTTTATAAAGTATTAAACCTTTTGAAAATAAACCCAATCTGTGTCATTCTTAGTCTTTGATTAAAAAAAAAAAGAAGGTAGGACGGCAGTGGGCATCAACAGATATGGAACAGCTTAAACCGAAAACTTATCAATGCCAGAGACTGTGGATTTGCTAAAGGAAAATTTTGTTTCCAGTAAAAAAAAATTAGAAAAGTTGGAAAGAAGGCAACAGAAACAGAAAAAATACTTTCCGTGTGACTGAAATTTGATTGTAATACTGGAATCCCTATAATACAGGCACTTGCAATGGGACAAGGAAGCTTTATTTACAAGCACCATCTCTTTACGGAAGAGTAGTGGAATCTCAAAGGAAGTTGGATCTCTCTCTCTTAAAAAGAGTCCCGGCGAAGCTCACAACGGCAATGTGGACATGCAGCAAGTTTCTTGGCAGGTCCAGCGGTCTTAAAACAAAAATAATCCTGTGGTCATATATGTATATATGGATACCCATTAAAAGACCCATGGTAGCAAAAATTTACAAAAGACAAGTTAAGCTAGTTTAAAAAAAAACTATACAATCGCTTGCATGTCTATGAGTAATCGGCGCAATGCGTACTTACCCAATTGCAGCCCTAAGGTCGTATACTGTTTCCTGTTTCCTCTGCATATATGTGTTAAGAAGGAGACCATCCTCAACGCACGGACAATCCGGTCGGCCACCTGAAAGACCTTTATGAATTCCCAGAGAACTCGATGGTGAACCCAATCTTAGATCGTATTGCCGCAATCCCATAGCTTTGAAACACCATTCCAGATAATCTTTTAGGGGACAGTCAAGAGAGACATTTTGATGACTTGTAACCTTTTAAATCTCTTAAATGGTACACGGATGGATCCGAAATGGAAGGGAGAGCAAACGAGGCATATACTGACTCGCTAGGACACTGGAGGCCTCCCTTACCATTTTCCAAGTAGTATCCTCGCCATAGAGCTCTACGCTCGCGAAATCATTCATACGCAAAAATATATGTGTAGGCATACAATATCAGACAGGCAAGTTATGAATCTAAGCTGGATTTGGACTGTCCTACTATCTTGAAGCAACTATAGCCGAAACAAATAAAGTCAGGCTGATTTGGGTTCCAGGACATGAAGAGATGGCGGACCGTCTTACGAAGAAGGAGTCAAATCTTTATTTATCGGCTCTGTGCCTGCTTTTGGTCATTCAAAGAGTCGTCTTTCGGCACAAGTCAAGTTCTGGGAGGACAGAATTAAATTGGTACACTGGGGTTGGGGAAATACACCTGGGCTGAGACATGCGAAGAAATTTAAGCCTTATAAAGAGCCTATACTTACTGGGCATTTCTCACTCAAATATCATCTGAAGAAGAGGGAAGGTTACGAAACTGCTGAGCACGTCCTCTGCGCCTATGAAACCCTTGCCCGCATAAGGCCAAGACATCTGAAAATGGCATTCCCATATTGCCAGAGGATGTTGTCAAGATGGTCCTCAAGAACGTTATAGGTTTTGTAAGAGATCTCAAGTTCGAATGGGCGTCCTAGGGCACTTAGGGGTGAGATCTTATAGGTAGCAGTAAGTATAGTAAATATCAAGTTCCAATAGAACGTCCTAACAAATGGTGGGAGACTCGAACCCAAAACATACAGAAACTTGGGCTAATCTACTAGTATTCCTAAACCTTATGCGCGCTGCACACTATCGCCGTTACTCTGCGTTCGTCGAACAGCGCAAAGAGAAAATCAAAACCGATTTGATTTTTGTCTTTGGCGAAAAACGGAAAGCCTTTTAAGCTCATTAGCATGAAAATAAAATTTGACTAAGACGACGACGTTTAGGATTTCAACTACATCTGAAAGTTAAACAAACAAGGAATATAATTTTTTTTTTAATTTGAAGATGCACTTGTACACATTTGGTGTTCTTTCAATAGTGGGAAAAGTAGTTAGTAGGGTGAGAGGTTGAGGATCAATACCGAATACTAATTCTACCAAAATTAAGATGTGAAACTGAAACGTGGCTGGTTTATTGTACAAAATTACAATGCGCAGTAAAATCGATTAAAATAAATAAAACGTGCTTCGGACGGGGTATGAAAAGCTCGCTAGGAAAATTATGAAGAAAACAGTGGTACGGAGTAGCGCGACTGCATTGTCTTCGTTATGTGTTTTTCGTACAAGATTAAAACTGGAGGACTGCGACAAGACAGTTGAACTACAATCCTGATTTTGTATAGGTAGCTAATGCAGATTTCTTAAATTTCGCGGAGGGCATTGTAATTGCACACTGCTATTGCTATGAGATATGTAAATTTTTACTACAGATCCATCAAATAATTTCATTTTAAAATCTTTAAAAATTATTGATTTGTGAAATTTCTAACCGAAAATTTTATCTTTCAAGACAAACGCTCTTTTCTTTCTCAAGTTATCGATCTTGAAGCAAATTTACAAAAAAAAAATGCAAAAAATTAATTATTTTCTTTTCTTTTCAAATATCGATTGTTATTTCCATGCCTGTTAACAACGAAATTAAATATTAGCCGCACCAGGAAATTGAAAAATTGATGGAAATTCGATTTCATCAAGGTAAAAAATTTCTCATTTCGATACCCCCGGAGCCATCTATTGGCAGAGGTATCGTTAGTTTAGAAAAACAAAACAATTGCAGTTGAAATATGGCAACCGCTATTGTTCACAATATTTTGTAATTTCGTCCCATTCACTCTTGTATATTTTAAGGAAACAGCAAATACCAGGCGATCAGCAAAATTTTCAGATCATACCATATCCAATTGCTTTGTAAAATTGTGTTCAATATTCTGCGCATGACCGAAGTATGGAAATGATAACAAAATTCGTTAAGTGCAGTAGTGTGTGTGCATTATTAGCCAATGAAATGAATAATTTTTGGAAGAGGAGAAGGCAAATGTGAAAATTATTTTGCTTTTCTCTTTGGTTCCTCCGAGAATAAAAGAAGAGGTGAAGTAGTGTGTGTGCATTATTAGCCAATGAAATGAATAATTTTTGGAAGAGGAGAAGGCAAATGTGAGAATAATCTTTCTTTTCTTTCGTTCTCCCGGGGATAAAAGAAGAGGTAAGGTAGTTTGTGTGTATGCCAATTAAATGATGAAACTATTTTGATTTTCGACTTCAGTCAGAAAGCTAGGACAGGAGGCCAGTTGCCGCCATGTTACAATTTTAAAGCCAATTTAGTAGAAAAATACATCATGACGTTTCTTTTTTTTTATATCATAATTCATATGATAAAGAAATTGATTTTTTCAGTACTTAGCTAATTAGTAAAAGAATTGGTCATCAAAAGAATATTTTTAGAAAACATGATAATGGCCCGCGCGGCGTCCTGTATTCATTCATAGTAAAAGTTGGACTCTAGTTTTAGCCAAATTGAAGGCTGCTGATGCTGCTAAATTACATTATTGTCGTGAACATAACACTGGCAAATAGTTTTGGCCAGTAAATTTTGCTATGTTCCTAGGGTACTTAATTATTTTATAGAGTCGTAAATGCTTAGTCTTTTTAACCAAAATCCTACTGTTCATAAGTCCCTAGCCCCCCTTACATAGGTTTAAAGCATAGAGTTAAGAAATTAGATCGTACCTGCTTCCACGCACCGATCAAAATTACGTAAATTCACTTTTGAAGAAATTTACCTGAAAAAAAACATATTTGTACCAGACAGCGCAGGCTCAGAGTTTGCTCCAAGCGGAAATGCCCATCTTGCAAGAGGAGGGCAACGTAGAGTGGAAACTTATTATGCTCTGGGAATTAAACTTTCACTTTTAGCAAAACATAAAAAAATTAACTTTTTAAAATCGAAACTGATTTTAGCTAATTTTTTGTTGTCTTGTTTTATACGACTATTAACGGATCTCATTCTATGTCCTGGGTGTAAAAATTATACGGGATCAAGGATAGACCAATTGAAGAAAAAAGCTGTCTTCCCGAAATTTATTGCGATTCCAACTTGACAATTTATAACAATTTACCAACAACATGACGAGAATTAACATTTTTAAACAAATATCCTTAATTTTTCTTTCTTACCCAAGGGGAGGGGCCATATCAACTGTTTCGGAGTTACTGGGTGATCAAAAAAATATCATATTTTTCCACAAAACACCCTGCATCTTAAAAAGTACAGGGTGTACGGATACTGTCAACTCATTGTATGCATAGCTTCATGACCTTCCAACGACTGGAATCATGCAATCACCCCCGCACTCCCCTCTACCCAGGAGTTATGGTGGTCTAAACACCTGTTGGACCTGATGGACCACCTTGGTGGAAATACCCTGTATAACTCAGTAGACCAAAAATCGGAAAATTTTAAGGATTTCAAAGTCCTTTTAATTCAGACAGGATGCATCGCAGGATAAAAAAAAATTGTGTAATTCTTAACTCATCGATTTCCTAAGGAATGGCCCATTGGGTTTTATAAATGAGTTCAGAATCTGAAGGCGAGAAATATTTCTTACACCGTTGAAGGAATCACCTTTCCTTGAATTTTTTGTAATAGAAGAAGAAAGAAAAGATTTCGGTCAAGGTAACAATTCCAAAGGATCTCTTGAAACAAAATTCTCTTCTATGATTATAAACACAAGCATCCTCTAAATTTGTATATAAAATTTGTCGACTTCTTATAAAAAAATTCGATTTTATTTTACATACGGAATTTTCAGAGTGCTTCACTATCACATTAACAATTTTTATCCTAATTAACAAATCATTTTTGTGATAAGGAAAATTAATTTAAATAAAAAGGCGAATGTGTGTGTTTTTAGTACCTACAAAATTAATGTTTCACACAAATTGGAAAAAAAAATATTAATTTTGAGTAAATTTTGAGTACAAAAACTTGGAAATATAGGTAGGTGCCCATTTGATACAGAAGGTAGGATAAAGATTAACTTGGTTCTGATTCTTGCAACTTATTGGCTATAATTAATTCGTTACTCTGTGGGGGAAAACAAAAGGACAAAACAATCCAAGCCCTCAGCTAGGCCATGACTTGGACGTGCAAGTGCACCCCCAATTTTTTCTTTGTTATGTAAGATGTGCAAAAGCACACATTTTTATAGTAGTAGTTAAGGTCTGTTTTGTATCACCCACTTATCCTTTTACACTCTAAGCTGAGTAAAGTCAGGCATCAGGTAAAAGTAAAGCAAAGAACTGTAACTTTGAACCTTGGTGGGAAAAAACACAACAAAATGTAAAAATTACCGTATAGGATCAACCGTTGAGGAATTATTATGAAACATTTAATTTTTATGGTTAATCCAAGATATAGGACCGCGCAAACTCCCCTCCCGGCCAAAGGTGTAAACTTGCATTTTTAATTTGGGCTCGAAACTTAAAAACATGTATAAAAGTCAAAACTACCCCTTGTAGGGCAAAACCCCTACTGACTGAACTATAAGAACACTAGACAAATTCGAATAAATTTAGTTCACTTCTTATTAGAAAATGAGATTTTATTTTGGAAGTTTACTTAAATTATCCGAATTTTCAGAGAGCTTATCACACTAAAAAATGACAGACAACTTTAACACAGTCTTTTAATACCTCACCTGCCTGTCTCCTCACGCACATTTCTACTCTGGAAATCAACTTTCCACTTTTCGCATAATACTTATAAAAGTATTAATAAATTTTGAACGGAAGTTATAGATATTGAGGTAATTCTTTATAGGCAGTTAACGGGCCACATTTTAGGAGAAAAAAATAAAAATATATACTTGGTGTAAAAAATTTTAAGGGACAAAGGGTAACACAAACAAATTTGTCTGATTTTTTTTTCAAAACTAATAAATGAGATGACGAAAGAAATTCTCTTATCTAAACCAATTCAGTTCAGAACTTGAGAATTCAGCAATTTACTAACAACATTATTAGCATTAATCAAAAACAAAAGTAAGAAAAAATTAAAAGCATCCATTTTCAGATATTCAAGAATAAAAAGGATATTTTTATTTATTTATTGTTTTTAAACAATTGGTCTAAGACCAATTCTTATGATAGCCTCTAGATGAATGCCCTTATGAAATTTCGTATTGTCACCAATCTATGCAAGTTTGATTTTCGTATTCTGAAGAAGTTTTTAGTACAATAAAAATATCTTGGACTCATCGTTTTCACAGTATACGTAAAAAACCTAAATTTTTATATGGCAACACCAAGAGGGGGTTGCCCGATTTAGTCTATTTTTGAAATTTTATTTTCTATTACTATGAAAACACCATGTACCAAATTTCAGCGCGTTCTCAGGCAGTGTCCAAATATATAGTGGAAAACGAAAGTTTTGTATGGCAACCCCACGAAGGAGTTGCCCGATTTGTTTCATTTTCGAACTTGATTTTACTTTTTTTTTTTAAGTCCGTGTACAAGTATACGCGTTCTCGAGCTATCGTGCGCACAGACGGACGGACGGACATGCAAAAATCAAAATAACTTTTAATATTATGCGTGGGTGTCCAATTCATTTTGCTCTACCATCATTATTTCGAGGTGTTACAAACGGAATGACAAACTTAGTATATCCTATAGATTTCATCTAGGGTATAATAAAAGCATCCATTTTCAGATATTCAAGAATAAAGGATATTTTTATTTATTTATTGTTTTTACTTATGAAAGGCATTCATTCTTTATATAATTTTCCCTGAAATAAGCTCTGTGATAATTAGAATTAAAGTTATGATTTTTGTAAACACCCTATTTTCCACCATGCTGGTCCATAGATCAGGCGGTGATAATACCTATACTCACCTAGCTAAATAAAACATTTTATGGTAGAAGGGTGGGCGGGTGCATCTCAACCATATTGGAATTACAATTTTACAATTTTGGCGTTTTGTAAATACCAAAAAGGAGTCTAATAATTTTCCTCCTGTGTTAATATTTAATAATAATTCTAGTCATGATCCGTCTGTGATTTCTTTAGTGAATAATCATTTTTAACATATGACGTTCAAATAGATTTTGCTTATTTTAATTACTTAACTCCTGAACTCCTAACTGAAGACTCCATGTCCAAGCTGGACTCTGGTTATTCTGCTGGGCCTGATGTGATACCCCCTGTTGTCTTAAAGAACTGCAGTGGAATGCTTTTTTACCCGTTACCATTTTTGTTTAATTTATCACTGCGGCTTGGTAAATTTCCCAAGTTATGGAAAGAGTCGTTTATTGCCCCAATCTTTAAGTCCGGTAAAAGGGAACTTGTTACCAACCATGCTTCCATTGTTAAATTGTCTCGTATTCCCAAACTGTTTGAAGCTTCTTTGTATGAATTTTTGTATTTTCATTGTAGTGGAGCTCTTAATCCTCATCAGCATGGTTTTATGAAGGGAAGGTCAACAACAACAGTTTTGCTCCAGTTTACATCTACCTGTATCGAATCGTTTGAGCGTGGTTGCGTATCTCACTGTCTTATACAGACTTCAGCAAGGCTTTTGACAAGCTTCCTCACTCTGTTTTGTTACTTAAACTGAGATCTTTAGGTTTACCAATTTGGTTGTTGAACTGGTTATCATCCAACCTTAAGGATCGCAAACTTAGGATTCAGTTCCGTTCTGCTCTGTCTGAAGAAATAACGGCTTATTCCGGTGCTCCACTGGGTAGTCACTTAGAGCCCCTTCGATCGAAAACTATATAAATCTATCGATTCGCATTGCGACTGTCTCAAATTGCAGGATGACCTGGACAGACTTGTTGAATGGTGTGAAAAGAAAGAGAGAGAGACAGATTCTTACTGTTTGCTCTAAGAGGTCTCGAATGGAGGGATAGACTTCATCTTCCTCCTTATAACGAAAGATTAAATTTAATACACCATCCTACTCTTGAGACTCGTAGCTTTGTATTTCAACTTGTGAAGGATGACATCGACATGCCTTTGATATTTCAGAAAATTAATTTCAATTCACGATCTCGACATTTGCGATCTAATGACTTTATCCCATCACACCAACTATGGACACTTTGAGCCTATGACTAGGATGTGCTGTACTTTCAATTTGAATTTCCATTCGATAGATTTTAAATAAGACTCAATTAAGAAAAATCCTGAATACTTGTTCTGTACTTTAGTTTTAATTTAAGTATTGCATCCTCCATTGTAGCTAGCGTTTACCGAAATAAATAAATAAATAATTAAGAAAATATGCTAGTGTTTCACAAAACGGCCTGTATCTTAACCCTAATCAGCCCAGGTTAATTTTCTCCCTAATACACCCTCTTAGATAATTGTCATTCATTTCCCTACTGCGCACGCAAAGGACTTTTAAAATAATAACACTTTTTTTATTTTTAAATAAAACATTTTAAGTTGTTTATTTAATTTAATTTTTATTTACATAATTGACAAAAATTACTCAAAACTAAAACGGTGACTCACGAGTTACCGAGTGGGTGGATTAGGGTTAAAAACTACGGGATGTACGGTCACCGTTAATTACCCATTGTATAAAGTTATGGCGGCCTAAAATAAAAGTTTCGGATTTTCTTACCTTTTTTCCCAGCGAAATAGCCGAAATCCTGCCAAACTCTAACGAAGATATATCTAGCGCGGGAGCCCAAAACTACGTTTATAAAGTATTAAACCTTTTGAAAATAAACCCAATCTGTGTTATTCTTAGTCTTTGATTAAAAAAAAAAAGAAGGTAGGACGGCAGTGGGCATCAACAGATATGGAACAGCTTAAACCGAAAACTTATCAATGCCAGAGACTGTGGATTTGCTAAAGGAAAATTTTGTTTCCTGTAAAAAAAAAAAAATAGAAAAGTTGGAAAGGCAACAAAAACAGGAAAAATACTTTCCGTGTAGCTGAACTTTGATAAATTTGATTGTAATACTGGAATCCCTATAATACAGGCACTTGCAATCAGTAAACATCTGGTGCCAGACAACGGGATAAGGAAGCTTTATTTACAAGCACCATCCCTTTAGGGAAGAGTAGTGGAATCTCAAAGGAAGTTAAACACCTAGGCATTGCCCTGGTGGATAGCAGACTCACTTGGATCTCTCTCTCTTAAAAAGAGTCCCGGAGAAGGTCACAATGGCAATGTGGACATGCCGCAAGTTTCTTGGCAGGTCCAGCGGTCTTAAAACAAAAATAATCCTGTGGTCATATATGTATATATGGATACCCATTAAAAGACCCATGGTAGCAAAAATTTACAAAAGACAAGTTAAGCTAGTTTAAAAAAAACTATACAATCGCTTGCATGTCTATGAGTAACCGGTGCAATGCGTACTTATCCAATTGCAGCCCTAAAGTCGTATACTGTTTCCTGTTTCCTTTGCATATATAAGAAGGAAACCATCCTCCACGCACGGACAAATCGGTCCTTTATGAATTCCCAGAGAACTCGATGGTGAACCTAATCTTAGATCGTATTGTCGCAATCCCATAGCTTTGAAACACCATTCCAGATAATCTTTTAGGGGACAGTCAAGAGTGACTTTTTGATGGCTTGTACCCTTTTAAATCTCTTAAATGGTACACGGACGGATCCGAAATGGAAGGTAGAGCAAACAAGGGCATATCCTGACTCGCTAGGGCACTGGAGGCCTCACTTACCATTTTTCAAGCAGTATCCACGTCATAGAGCTCAGAGAAATTGGTTCATGTCAACATGACACTGGCCACTCTGTCTGGCTAAGGTTAAGCCTCTAAATTATTTTATTACAAAATAATGAAGCAACTTGCACGATCGGGATATTCGGACGGGGATTCCTCCTAGCACCACTTTACTTATTTTTCTTCGCGAAACTGAAAATCAGTTTATTCGCCTTGGAACTTGTTGCAATCTCGGTGTTTGCCGTTTTATGGTTGCGATTGTACCTTCCGTTATTATTCCTGTTGATAACCCAAAGTAGTTTAGAATATCCCTGGGTCCCCACTTGGCTAAAGACGGAAGTTTTGGCTGTTCGAAAAGAATAAGGAGTTTGTTCTGGGCAACATTTCTTTTCAAGCATTATTGATACAGAATTTTTGCTTGGAAGATGGTTAGATCAATTCTCAATCGGATCTTAATTCAAGGTGATCGACGTTTCTTCTATAGTTCTTCCGGGTGATTCCCCGCTTCTACGAATACATGTGCAGTTCTTGTATGAAATAAGGCATAAGCAAGGAATATTGAGAATAGTATAGCTGCGAATATCGAATTCGTAATGATATGAATGCCCTGACGCACTTCGTAAGCTTATTAGGCGATGGCTTCACGCAACAGACCTCAATCCAGTTTCACCTTAGCAGATCTACTGTTATTCTAGGACATATTTTGGATCATAACAACATTTAGGTTACACAGGTTTTATTGAGAACCCTACTAGCGGATTTGAAAATTCTACCTATGACTCCCTCTGCTACTTCTAAATTCATAGCTCAGCTTCCATATCTCATTTCCCAGGACATTACTGACTCTACGTACACAGCAGAGCATTTTATATAATTGTTGCGATTTTGATAGACTAGACGTGTCCTGGATGATGTTTGAATTCAGTGGCTTGATTGCATCTTGGTGTTCAAGAATTTTGTTTTAAATTCTGGTCTCGTGATGTATTGAGATTTTTCATTACCACGACTGTGTTGCACTGTTTATATCCTCAATAGGGTTTCCAACCAATACAGATTTTGTATTTGCATTTGGGTACTGGTTGAGAATGCGTTGACACAGAGATCTTAAATTCAGGCTAAACTTGATTACTGTCAGAGCAGCATTCACCTCGGGTACCCACAAAATTGATGCCAGACAAACTAGAACTTCTTTGCTAGTTTTTCAGTCATTTCGGTCAGCCGTGGAACAGTATGTGCATGTGCAGTAGCTTACCGTATACAGAACAAGGAGCAGATTACAGTCTGATTACGGAGGAAAAGCATGTTCGAAGTGGAGTAATCTCCGCCTGGCCAATGCTTCACAGTTGCAGAGCAAGTGCTCCGAGGTTTCATGAGCATCCTGACAGAAGCGGCAGGATGAAGTCTCGCCCAAGCTCATCTTGTATAGGTGATACCTCAATGGCCAATGGCCTGAGAAGAGCTCTGGAATCATTTTAGGCTCTGTTCACCTAAGGAATAGGAGTTCCTTTGGGTTTTTGCGCCAGAGGTGTGTCATGACGGATAAGTATCTAAGCGTAATACTTCGTTCTAAACTGGATTAGTAACATAGAAGAAACTTGGTATTATCTAGGGGATAGAACCCAAGGTTGTGCATTATCTGCTAGTGCTCTTGTGCTCTGGTGAATCATTCAAACAACAAGATTAGTAGATTTGGTAAGAAATAATCGGCGGCCACCAAGGAAAGCCTTTTTTTTAAGCTCATTAGCATGAAAATAAAATTCGAATAAGACGACGACGTTTAGGATTTCAACTACATTTGAAAGTTAAACAAACAAGGAATATAATTTTTTTTTTAATTTGAAGATGAACTTGTACACATTTGGTGTTCTTTCAGTAGTAGGAAAAGTAGTTGGAAGGGTGAGAGGTTGAGGATCCGAATACTAATTCTACCAAAATTAGGATGTGAAACTGAAGCGTGGCTGGTTTATGGTACAAAATTACAATGAGCAGTAAAATCGATTAAAATAAACGGGTTATGAAAAGCTTGCTAGGAAAATTATGAAGCAAACAGTTGTACGGAGTAGCGCGAAACAACGCGACTGGATTGTCTTCGTTCTGTCTTTTTCGTACAAGACTAAAACTGGAGGACTGCGACAAGACAATTGAATTCCAAGGGCATTGTAATTGCACATTGCTATTGCTATGAGATATGTAAATTTTTACTACAGATCCATCAAATAATTTCATTTTAAAATCTTTAAAAATTATTGATTTGTGAAATTTCTAACCGAAAATTTTATCTTTCAAGACAAACGCTCTTTTCTTTCTCAAGTTATCGATCTTGAAGCAAATTTACAAAAAAAAAATGCAAAAAATTAATTATTTTCTTTTCTTTTCAGATATCGGTTGTTATTTCCATGCCTGTTAACAACGAAATTAAATATTAGCCGCACCAGGAAATTGAAAAATTGATGGAAATTCGATTTCATCAAGGTAAAAAATTTCTCATTTCGATACCCCCGGAGCCATCTATTGGCAGAGGTATCATAAGTTTAGAAAAACAAAACAATTGCAGTTGAAATATGGCAACCGCTATTGTTCACAATATTTTGTAATTTTGTCCCATTCACTCTTGTATATTTTAAGGAAACAGCAAATACCAGGCGATCAGCAAAATTTTCAGATCATACCATATCCAATTGCTTTGTAAAATTGTGTTCAATATTCTGCGCATGACCGAAGTATGGAAATGGTAACAAAATTCGTTAAGTGCAGTAGTGTGTGTGCATTATTAGTCAATGAAATGAATAATTTTTGGAAGAGGAGAAGGCAAATGTGAAAATTATTTTGCTTTTCTCTTTGGTTCCTCCGAGAATAAAAGAAGAGGTGAAGTAGTGTGTGTGCATTATTAGCCAATGAAATGAATAATTTTTGGAAGAGGAGAAGGCAAATGTGTCTTTCTTTTCTTTCGTTCTCCCGGGGATAAAAGAAGAGGTAAGGTAGTTTGTGTGTATGCCAATTAAATGATGAAACTATTTTGATTTTCGACTTCAGTCAGAAAGCTAGGACAGGAGGCCAGTTGCCGCCATGTTACAATTTTAAAGCCAATTTAGTAGAAAAATACATCATGACGTTTCTTTTTTTTTATATCATAATTCATATGATAAAGAAATTGATTTTTTCAGTACTTAGCTAATTAGTAAAAGAATTGGTCATCAAAAGAATATTTTTAGAAAACATGATAATGGCCCGCGCGGCGTCCTGTATTCATTCATAGTAAAAGTTGGACTCTAGTTTTAGCCAAATTGAAGGCTGCTGATGCTGCTAAATTACATTATTGTCGTGAACATAACACTGGCAAATAGTTTTGGCCAGTAAATTTTGCTATGTTCCTAGGGTACTTAATTATTTTATAGAGTCGTAAATGCTTAGTCTTTTTAACCAAAATCCTACTGTTCATAAGTCCCTAGCCCCCCTTACATAGGTTTAAAGCATAGAGTTAAGAAATTAGATCGTACCTGCTTCCACGCACCGATCAAAATTACGTAAATTCACTTTTGAAGAAATTTACCTGAAAAAAATAATATTTGTACCAGACAGCGCAGGCTCAGAGTTTGCTCCAAGCGGAAATGCCCATCTTGCAAGAGGAGGGCAACGTAGAGTGGAAACTTATTATGCTCTGGGAATTAAACTTTCACTTTTAGCAAAACATAAAAAAATTAACTTTTTAAAATCGAAACTGATTTTAGCTAATTTTTTGTTGTCTTGTTTTATACGACTATTAACGGATCTCATTCTATGTCCTGGGTGTAAAAATTATACGGGATCAAGGATAGACCAATTGAAGAAAAAAGCTGTCTTCCCGAAATTTATTGCGATTCCAACTTGACAATTTATAACAATTTACCAACAACATGACGAGAATTAACATTTTTAAACAAATATCCTTAATTTTTCTTTCTTACCCAAGGGGAGGGGCCATATCAACTGTTTCGGAGTTACTGGGTGATCAACAAAATATCATATTTTTCCACAAAACACCCTGCATCTTAAAAAGTACAGGGTGTACGGATACTGTCAACTCATTGTATGCATAGCTTCATGACCTTCCAACGACTGGAATCATGCAATCACCCCCGCACTCCCCTCTACCCAGGAGTTATGGTGGTCTAAACACCTGTTGGACCTGATGGACCACCTTGGTGGAAATACCCTGTATAACTCAGTAGACCAAAAATCGGAAAATTTTAAGGATTTCAAAGTCCTTTAATTCAGACAGAATGCATCGCATGATAAAAAAAGAATTGTGTTGGGTTTTATAAATGAGTTCAGAATCTGAAGGCGAGAAATATTTCTTACACCGTTGAAGGAATCACACTTCCTTCAATTTTTTGTAATAGTAGAAGAAAGAAAGAAGTTCGGCCAAAGTAACATTTCCAAGGGATCTCTTAAAACAAAATCACAAGCATCCTCTAAATTTGTATATAAAATTTGTCGACTTCTTATAAAAAAATTCCATTTTATTTTGACGGTCTTCTTAAATTTTATCGGAATTTTTAGAGTCTTCAAATCATTTTTGTGATAAGGAAAATTAATTTAAATAAAAAGGCAAATGTGTGTTTTTTAGTACCTACTCAATTAATGTTTCACACAAATTGGAAAAAAAAATATTAATTTTGAGTAAATTTTGAGTACAAAAACTTGGAAATATTGGTAGGTGCCCATTTGATACAGAAGGTAGGATAAAGATTAACTTGGTTCTGATTCTTGCAACTTATTGGCTATAATTAATTCGTTACTCTGTGGGGGAAAACAAAAGGACAAAACAATCGAAGCCCTCAGGTAGGCCATGACTTGGACCTGGAAAAAGCTTTGGACAAAGTCTGGTATAAAGGGTTCACCTTCAAGCTAATTGAAATTAATTATCTCCCTGGATATTATACTATAGCAGAATAATTGGCTTCCCTTCGATCAGGAGTCCCTCAGGGCTTTATTTTAATATTTTCCTTTACGCTTTTCGCCTTAAAAGTCATAATCTAGTTGCCATACTGTACACAGACGAAACGCTTATAATAGCCGAGGACGAAGACCCCAAGAGACCCTCAATGCCATTCTACAGTGTATCCCCAGTTTACTAGAAGAATTTATCAACAACTAGGGCTTTGCAATTAATGAATCCATGTCAAGCTTGATTTGCTTCAGGAATGCAAGCGGCAAAAAGTCCTCGAAAGCAAAACTATCAATCTAAATGTCAACAATAGGCAAATACCTCTTAACGAAGAAATAACCTACCTAGGTATCGTCTCAACCTTCACAATAGATTACGATGCAATTTGCATGCTAGAAAATCGCTCCAAAAAGCGAAAGTAATTGCACCCATCCTTAGTTCTCTTCTAAATTCAAAAGTTTCAAGCTCAGACACAAAGCTACTAACGTATAAAACCCCAATTTGTCTCCAAATAACACCTTTAATATCGCCAGCGAGCTAGAGTCCTTCGAAAGAAGAATCCTAAGACACTGTGTAGGCAAATTGCGCAGACCTAACAGCCATAAATGGTAATCAAACAAGCTCATTTATACCCTCTCCAGAGCTGGGCAAGTACCAAAGAAAAAGTACTTAAGTACAAGTACAAGTATCGAAGGCGTGAGTACTTCAGCGAAAGTACAAAAGTACTTGCAACTAAGTACCTACTAAGTCTATAAAAAGTACTCAGTACTTTTTGAAGTACTTTTTAAAGTACTTTTTTAGAATCTTTGTACGTTGATATTAATAAATAAATACATTTTGAAAACTATAATATGTATAGTAACCAGTGGCTACTATTTATAGTTTTTGGCGCTGCTCGTAGACTAAAACTTTCAGCTCTCATTCATACACTCATAAAAGCTATTAGAGGTCCGCCCAAGCACCCATTGGCACGTCCAATAATGCACAAAAATTCTAAGGAAAATATTTCCAGTAAATTTCTAAGACGAAATTGAGGCCTTCCCTACACCAGGTCGAGGCATCGTCGATTTTATATACGAGCGAGACGTTACTGGTTTTTGTTCTACTTGCCCAGTCTTATTTGTATGGTATTAGTTTGCCTAAGGCTCTGCCTGGACGCGTGGGGTCGACATATGCTTCGACAGTTCTTTGCGTGCTTTAAAACTCAACAAAAAAGGAGTTGCGCTAGAGATTGTGTTTGCTTTTCTACGAAGAGTTAGATATTTGTAGGTACTTAATAGACTCAGAAATACTTAAGTAAAAATCTTGGCACTTAAGTACAATAAATAGAAGCAAGTAGGTATTTATGTTCAAGTAGGTACTAAGTAGGGGCATTTCAAAAGTATTGAGTAATAAGTCTTAAGTAACGAAAATGTACTTTAAGTAGTACTTAAGTTTTTTTACTTAAGTATTGCCCAGCTCTGACCCTCTCTCCCTATAATGAATGATCTACCTACTAAATCTCACTTCAAGAGTACGCAATCATCCAAACCCAACAATCAATAGTATCATTAACGACCACCAAGTGCAATCATGTCTGACTCTTCTTACACCACTCGAAATGACTCAATATTCGACAACACTTACCTTTCCCCTATAAACACTCTTCAGGAATTTTTTACGCCTATCTCCCCTAAAAATATCTTCTTATACAAAAACGTCTGAAGTAAGCTACAGAGGATAACCTCGATCTCAATGGGAAGATTCATAGATGTTGAGGCCGAAACGAGGGGGTACAGAATTGGAAATAATAAGAAAATAATCGATGTAAGTATGTTGGCAAGACCCATTTTTTCTATTTTGGTACATTGCATCGGGCCCTTTGGATTCTTGTTGTTATTATTTAGTCGTTGTAAATCAGGTTACGGTGGCAATTTAGGTATAGTCAATGTGGAATAGCACTCCGGGAGTAAGTGGACCCCTAATTTTTCCTTTGTTATGTAAGATGTGCAAAACCACACATTTTTATAATTTTTATTAAGCCTCAATAAAATAACTTTGAACTTTGAACCTTGGTGAGAAAAAACACAACAAAATATAAAAATGACCCTATCCTGTCCAATTTTTATTTTCTTAGATGAGTACCAACCTCCTTCGCTATTGACCTCTTTTACTTGAATAACACCACCCCGCCATAGAGAAACTAACTAACTGGGCAAGTAGAACAAAAAATTTGTAACGTCTCGTTCGAATATAAACTCGACGACGCACGCCTCGACTTGCTGACGTAACCAAAAGGGAAGCCAGAAATGCCTCGCTCCCACATAAAATCAACGATGCCTCGACCTGATGTAGAGAAGCCCTCAATTTACTGGAAATCTTTTCTTTAAAATTGTCATGCATAATTGGAGTCCGCAAACGGCACACATGAAAGTATGAATAAAAATTCTGCCGAAACATTTTCTGTAAATCTCTGTAAAAAATCAGGCTCATAAAAATTGTTAGCTAGCAGTCTACAAATTTTAAAGAAAACAACTTCCAGTACCTAGGTAAATATCAAAGAAAAAATTCAGGCTTCCCTACATCAGGATGAAATTGCTGATGACCAAGCCAAAAGAGCCATTTTGTGGCACTTCAAAATGTTCCCTCAGAGCTACCCTAAATAGCTGGGAAAATAAACAAAAATCCCTTTATTAGGAAAGGCTACAAGGACTTCGTCAGACAAGAAAGTTTATTGACACCTTTGGTGCAAAAACAAAGAGAGAACAGAGGTCAAAATGATTACAGAGCTCTCTCAGGCAATTGCCCATTGAGGTATCACCTATAAAAGATGGGCTTGATCCGAGACTTCATCCTGCTGCTTCTGTTAGGATGCTCATGAAAGCTCAGAGCGCTTGCTCTGAAACTGCGAAGCATTGGCCAAGCGGAGATTAGTCCACCTCGAACAGGCTTTTCCTCCACCAAACTACATGTGGAACCTAAGTCTCAGACAGTAGACTAACCTGGAATTCCCATTTAAAAGGAGTACTGGAAAAGGCCACAATGGCAACATGGAATACCGCAGGCTCTTTGGCAGAGCTTGCGGTCTTAAACCAAAAATTACTCTATGGTCATATATTTCAAACTAGCTTTGTTGGACCTACTCCCTTTACACTTGCATGTTAGGAAGGAGGCCATCCTCACTGCAATTAGACTGCAGAGGGCAAAATTCTTGAACACAAATAATTTGGTTGGCCATTTGAAAGTCCTCCAAGAATTCCTAGAGGATCCGATGGCCAACCCAATTTCAGATGTTATGCCGAAATGCTATAACTTTGAAACGCCATTTAAGGTGTCCTTAGAGGACCGTCAACAGGGGGACCTACCATTTGAAAAAGGATCTCTTAAATGGTACACACGGATGGGTCAAAAATGGAAGGCAGGGCAGGCGTGGATATATGCGAGCCGAAATACCATCTCAGAAAGGTATTGGTTCCTCCGCAACAATTTTTCAGGCAGAAATACACGCCATAGAAGTCTGCGCTCGCGAAATAATTTACAAGAATAGCGTGGAGCAAAAATCTACATAATATCAGACAGCCAAACAGCACTTAAAGCGGTAAACTCGTTTACCTTTGAGTCCAAGCTTGTTTGGGACTGTGTTACTGTCTTAGGCATTAATGGCAACGAGATTGCGGACCGCCTTGCAAAATAAGGAGGTAAATCACTGTTTATATGCCCTGGGGCCGTCTTTGGACCCCTTAAAAAGTCACCTCTCAGCTCAGATCAATCTTTGGGAGGACAGAATTAAAAAAACCCACTGGGAAAATACCCCGAGGCTGAGACAAGCAAAGAAGTTTGTAAAGTATTCGCAACAGAGGACAAAAGAATTCCTCACGCTCAGCAGGAAGGAGTTAAGACTCATAACGGGCCTATTCACTGGGCACTGACCACTTAGGTATCATCTTAAAAAGATGGGTAAGGTCGATGATGAGACCTGTCGCTTTTGTATGGAAGACGAGGAAAGCGAAGAACATGTCCTGTGTGACTGTGAACCACTGTACCGTATAAGGCTAAGGCACCCAGGAGAGAGGCACTTCCACTGCTGTCAAGAATGTTATAGGCTTGATAAAAGACCTCAAGTTCAAATGGGCACCCTAGGGCATTTATGAGTAATGTCACAAAAGATCTTACAGGCCGCGGTGACTAGATGTGAGGCGGGAACTCTGCCCACATCCCCCACTAATAATAATAATAATAAGTCTCAGAATGGTACTAGGCTTTATTGATGGTCTAAATCTGGGAAGGAGTAAATTGAACAGGGACTCACAATAGATCTTTCAGGTCGCAGTGAATGCGAGGCCAACACCTGCACACCAGAAGCTTATGCCATCACTAGATGTGCATACGAAATTCTCAGCCTATCCTACACCAACAGGAAAATTTATACCTATACAGCACTAACAAAGCTTCGCACAAAGAACAGCCTATCACTTCAATGGGTGCCAGGACACTCGGAAATTGATGGGAATAATAAGGCAAACTAACTGGTAAAAAAAGGAGCATTCATACCCCTCACAGGACCGGAACCTTATTGCGGTATTTTTTAAACCTGGATCCAAAACCAAATGGTCCAACGGTGGACTTCAAGGGTCCAGGCAAGCCAAAAGATTTATTAATGGACCTTCACGAAAGAAGAGCCTGGACCTTTTGAGGCTGTCTAGGATTGAACTCAGAATCATTACAATAGTCCTAACCAGACATTGCAAACTAAACAAACGCATCCATCGGATAGGTATTATTAACCACTGATGTACCTAGGTATGTAGTAGGCTATGTCTCGAAGAGGATGAAAGATCGGAGCATGGCCTATGCGAATGCGAGGCCATTGAACATTGTAGATGCCGGGCTTTTGGCCTTCCGACTTCGAAGAAGAAAATATTGCTCTTCCTAGGAAGTGTGGGATTGTCGGATGAACTATGTAGAGAGTGGTACACAATAAGTCAATGAATGGCTGCAGTACAAAGGCCACTCGCCCTGCTTAATCTCTTAATCTTAATCTTCTATTTGAAATTTGTATCTTTTGTTTATAGAATTTTGTTCGTTTACATTTATGTGCACAAGTCAAAGGCGCTAAAAGATACCGCTAGAATGAGAAATTTGTCGCAAAATAAGCAATAACTCTATTTTAATTAATTAATTATTGAGCATTTTGAAGGTCAGCTAATGAATGTGTTACCAGTGGGAAAAAATCAAAATATAAAACATAAGCCGCTTGCGTCTATATTTTTCCCCTAGTTCGTAAAATTAAAAATAAAATCCATAGAAAGAGTAGTAGTCCAGTCAATAGGGACTAAATAAGGCCTTTGCCCTACAGAAGGTGGGGTAGTTGTAATTTTTATATATGTTACTTAGTTCTGCGCGGTCCGCCATCTTGGATTAAAGGTACAAATTAAAGGTCTCAAAATAATTCCTCAACGGCTGATTCGACGACAAAAATAGCTGATACAAATTTGAAGAAGACTAAATTCCCTACATTTTTTGTATAAACACTTTTTTTTTTGTAAGTCTGATGTGTAACGAGTTACAGTGGCGGAAACTTGAACATTCTTTCAAAAAAAAAATATACGTATAGTATCCTTAATACAGGGTCTTTCGTCCATGGTGGTAAATAGAACAGGTCAAACAAAAAATTGTATGGCAAGGAGGTGGCGGCATCTCAACCGTTTCGGAGTTACAGGATGATTAAGAAAATATGCAAGTCTTTCAAAAAACAACAAGATTAGTAGATTTG
This sequence comes from Dioctria linearis, assembly GCA_963930735.1. Lineage (NCBI taxonomy): Eukaryota > Metazoa > Arthropoda > Insecta > Diptera > Asilidae > Dioctria > Dioctria linearis. Next base: position 26,199,128 of record OZ005744.1, on the reverse strand, counting down.
GTAAGAAATATTCAGCGGCCACCAAGGAAAGCCTTTTAAGGTCATTAGCATGAAAATAAAATTCGACTAATGGGACGACGTTTAGGATTTCAACTATATCTGAAAGTTAAACAAGGAATATCAATTTTGTTTTAATTTGAAGATGAACTTGTACACATTTGGTCTTCTTTTAGTAGTAGGAAAAGTAGTTAGTAGGGTGAGATGTTGAGGATCAATACTGAATACTAATTCTACCAAAATTAGGATGTGAAACTGAAACGTGGCTGATTTGTAAAATTTCTAACCGAAAATTTTATCTTTCAAGCAAACACTCTTTTCTTTCTCAAGTTATCGATCTTGAAGCAAAATAAAAAAAAAATAAAAAAATAAATTATTTTCTTTTCTTTTCAGATATCGGTTGTTATTTCCATGCCTGTTAACAACGAAATTAAATATTAGCCGCACCAGGAAATTGAAAAATTGATGGAAATTCGATTTCATCAAGGTAAAAAATTTCTCATTTCGATACCCCCGGAGCCATCTATTGGCAGAGGTATCATAAGTTTAGAAAAACAAAACAATTGCAGTTGAAATATGGCAACCGCTATTGTTCACAATATTTTGTAATTTTGTCCCATTCACTCTTGTATATTTTAAGGAAACAGCAAATACCAGGCGATCAGCAAAATTTTCAGATCATACCATATCCAATTGCTTTGTAAAATTGTGTTCAATATTCTGCGCATGACCGAAGTATGGAAAAGGTAACAAAATTGGTTAAGTGCAGTAGTGTGTGTGCACTATTAGCCAATGAAATGAATAATTTTTGGAAGAGGAGAAGGCAAATGTGAAAATAATTTTGCTTTTCTCTTTGGTTCCTCCGAGAATAAAAAAAAGGTGAAGTAGTGTGTGTGCATTATTAGCCAATGAAATGAATAATTTTTGGAAGAGGAGAAGGCAAATGTGAAATAATTTTGCTTCTCTATGGCTCCCTCGAGAATAAAAGAAGAGGTGAAGTAGTGTGTGTGGATGCCAATGAAATGATGAAACTATTTTGATTTTCGACTTCAGTCAGAAAGCTAGGACAGGAGGCCGGTTGCCGCCATGTTCATTTTTAAAGCCATTTAGTGGAAAAATACATCATGAAGTTTCTTTTTTTTTTATATCATAATTCATATGATAAAGAAATTGATTTTTTCAGTACTTAGCTAATTAGTAAAAGAATTGGTCATCAAAAGAATATTTTTAGAAAACATGCTAATGGCCCGCGCGGCGTGCTGTATTCATAGTAAAAGTTTGACTCTGTGCTCTAGTTTTAGCCAAAGTGAAGGCTGATGCTGCTATATTACATTATTGTCGGGAACATAACACTGGCAAATAGTTTTGGCCAGTAAATTTTGCTAGGTACCTAGGGTACTTAATTATTTTATAGAGTCGTAAATGCTTAGTCTTTTTAACCAAAATCCTACTGTTCATAAGTCCCTAGCCCCCCTTACATAGGTTTAAAGCATAGAGTTAAGAAATTAGATCGTACCTGCTTCCGTGCACCGATCGAAATTACGTTAATTCACTTTTGAAGAAATTTAATAAAATAATTACTGCAGACAGCGCAGGCTCAGAGTTTGCTCCAAGCGGAAATGCCCATCTTGCAAGAGGAGGGCAACGTAGGTGGAAACTTATTATGCTCTGGGAATTAAACTTTCAATTTTAGCAAAACATAAAAAAATTAACTTTTTAAAATCGAAACTGATTTTAGCAAATTTTTTGTTGTCTTGTTTTATACGACTATTAACGGATCTCATTCTATGTCCTGGGTGTAAAAATTATACGGGATCAAGCATAGACCAATTGAAGAAAGAAGCTGTCTTCCCGAAACCCATTGCGATTCCAACTTGACAATTTATAACAATTTACCTACAACATGACGAGAATTAACAATTTTCAACAAATAGTAAAAATAAATAAAAGGATACTTTTATGGAAGATATTCAAGCATAAAGGATATTTTTATTATCCTTATTTTTTCTTTCTTACCTATAGAGAGATCCCATATCAACTGTTTCGGAGCTACTCGGTAATTAACAAAATATCCTATTTTTCCATAAAACACCCTGTATCTTAATAAGTAGAGGGTCTACGGTCACTGTCAAGAGCTCATTGTATGCATAGCATCATGATAAAAAAAAATTAGTTTAATTCTTAACTCATCGAGGCGAGAAATATTTCTTACACCGTTGAAGGAATCACACTTCCTTCAATTTTTTGTAATAGTAGAAGAAAGGAAGAAGTTCGGCCAAGGTAACATTTCCAAGGGATCTCTTAAAACAAAATTCTCTTCTATGGTTATAATCACAAACAGCCTCTAAATTTGTACATGCAATTTGTCGACTTCTTATAAAAAAATTCGATTTTATTTTACATACGGAATTTTCAGAGTGCTTCACTATCACATTAACAATTTTTATCCTAATTAACAAATCATTTTTGTGATATGGAAAATTAATTTAAATAAAAAGGCAAATGTGTGTTTTTTAGTACACAATTAATGTTTCACACAAATTGGGAAAAAAACTATTAATTTTGAGTAAATTTGAGTCAAAAACTTGGAAATATTGGTCGGTGCCCATTTGATACAGAAGGTAGGATAAAGATTAACTTGGTTCTGATTCTTGCAACTTATTGGCTATAATTAATTCGTTACTCTGTGGGGTAAAACAAAAGGACTAAACAATCCAAGCGCTCTGCTAGGCCATGACTTGGACGTGCAAGTGCACCCCCAATTTTTTCTTTGTTATGTAAGATGTGCAAAAGCACACATTTTTATAGTAGTAGTTAAGGTCTGTTTTGTATCACCCACTTATCCTTTTACACTCTAAGCTGAATAAAGTCAGGCATCAGGTAAAAGTAAAGCAAAGAACTGTAACTTTGAACCTTGGTGGGAAAAAACACAACAAAATGTAAAAATTACCGTATAGGATCAACCGTTGAGGAATTATTATGAAACATTTAATTTTTATGGTTAATCCAAGATATAGGACCGCGCAAACTCCCCTCCCGGCCAAAGGTGTAAACTTGCATTTTTCATTTGGGCTCGAAACTTAAAAACATGTATAAAAGTCAAAACTACCCCTTTGTAGGGCAAAACCCCTACTGACTGAACTATAAGAACACTAGATAAATTCGAATAAATTTAGTTCACTTCTTATTAGAAAATGAGATTTTATTTTGGCAGTTTACTTAAATTATCCGAATTTTCAGAGAGCTTATCACACTAAAATGACAGTCAACTTTAACACAGTCTTTTAATACCTCACCTGCCTGCCTCCTCACGCACATTTCTACTCTGGAAATCAATTAATAAATTTTGAATGGAAGTTATAGATATTGAGGTAATTCTTTACATGTCTTAAAGGACAGTTAACGGGCCACATTTTAGGATAAAAATAAAAATATATACCTACTTGGTGTAAAAATTTTAAGGGACAAAGGGTAACACAAATAAATTTGTCTGATTTGTTTTTTCAAAACTAATAAATGAGATGACGAAAGAAATTCTATTATCTAAACCTATTGAGATCCGAACTTGAGAATTCAACAATTTACTAACAACATTATTAGCAATAATCAAAAACAAAAGTAAGAAAAAACACTTAGTCTAGGACCAATTCTTATGACGCCGTTATGAAATTTCGTATTGTCACCAATCTATGCAAGTTTGATTTTTGAAGTGGTTTTTCGCATATACATATTTCTAGAACGGTTTGTCGGACAGAAAAAATAATTATAACCAATTTTATAGGATTTCGTATTCTGAAGAAGTTTTTAATACAATAAAAATGTCTTGGACTCATCGTTTTCACAGTATACGTAAAAAACCTAAATTTTTATATGGCAACACCAAGAAGGGGTTGCCCGATTTAGTCTATTTTTGAAATTTTATTTTCTATTACTATGAAAACACCATGTACCAAATTTCAGAGCGCGTTCTCAGGCAGTGTCCAAATATATAGTGGAAAACGAAAGTTTTGTATGGCAACCCCACGAAGGAGTTGCCCGATTTGTTTCATTTTCGAACTTGATTTTACTTTTTTTTTTTAAGTCCGTGTACAAGTATACGCGTTCTCGAGCTATCGTGCGCACAGACGGACGGACGGACATGCAAAAATCAAAATAACTTTTAATATTATGCGTGGGTGTCCAATTCATTTTGCTCTACCATCATTATTTCGAGGTGTTACAAACGGAATGACAAACTTAGTATAGGTACCCTATAGATTTCATCTAGGGTATAATAAAAGCATCCATTTTCAGATATTCAAGAATAAAGGATATTTTTATTTATTTATTGTTTTTACTTATGAAAGGTATTCATTCTTTATATAATTTTCCCTGAAATAAGCTCTGTGATAATTAGAATTAAAGTTATGATTTTTGTAAACACCCTGTTTTCCACCATGCTGGTCCATAGATCAGGCGGTGATAATACCTATACTCACCTAGCTAAATAAAACATTTTATGGTAGAAGGGTGGGCGGGTGCATCTCAACCATATTGGAATTACAGGGTGATCGGATCCTAAGCAATTTTGGCGTTTTGTAAATACCAAAAGGAATCTAATAATTTTCCTGCCGTGTTAATATTTAATAATAATTCTAGTCATGATCCGTCTGTGATTTCTAATCTCTTTGCTGATTTCTTTAGTGAATAATCATTTTTAACATATGACGTTCAAATAGATTTTGCTTATTTTAATTACTTAACGACACTTCCTAAAGTTGATATCCCATGCTTCACTATTGATCAGAAATCTGTTGAAGACTCTATGTCCAAGCTGGACTCTGGTTATTCTGCTGGGCCTGATGGGATACCCCCTATTGTCTTAAAGAACTGCAGTGGAATGCTTTTTTACCCGTTAACATCTTTGTTTAATTTATCACTGCGGCGGCTTGGTAAATTTCCCAAGTTATGGTAAGAGTCGTTTATTGACCCAATCTTTAAGTCAGTCCGGTAAAAGCGAGCTTGTTACCAACTATCGTCCCATTGTTACATTGTCTTTTCTATTCCCAAACTGTTTGAAGCTTCTTTGTATGAATTTTTGTATTTTCATTGTAGTGGAGCTCTTAATCCTCATCAACATGGTTTTATGAAGGGAAGGTCAACAACAACAGTTTTGCTCCAGTTTACATCTACCTGTATCGAATCGTTTGAGCGTGGTTGCGTATCTCACTGTACTTATACAGACTTCAGCAAGGCTTTTGACAAGCTTCCTCACTCTGTTTTGTTACTTAAACTGAGATCTTTAGGTTTACCAATTTGGTTGTTGAACTGGTTATCATCCAACCTTAAGGATCGCAAACTTAGGATTCAGTTCCGTTCTGCTCTGTCTGAAGAAATAACGGCTTATTCCGGTGCTCCACAGGGTAGTCACTTAGAGCCCCTTCGATCGAAAACTATATAAATCTATCGATTCGCATTGCGACTGTCTCAAATTGCAGGATGACCTGGACAGACTTGTTGAATGGTGTGAAAAGAAAGAGAGAGAGACAGATTCTTACTGTTTGCTCTAAGAGGTCTCGAATGGAGGGATAGACTTCATCTTCCTCCTTATAACGAAAGATTAAATTTAATACACAATCCTACTCTTGAGACTCGTAGCTTTGTATTTCAACTTGTGAAGGATGACATCGACATGCCTTTGATATTTCAGAAAATTAATTTCAATTCACGATCTCGACACTTGCGATCTAATGACTTTATCCCATCACACCAACTATGGACACTTTGAGCCTATGACTAGGATGTGCTGTACTTTCAATTTGAATTTCCATTCGATAGATTTTAAATAAGACTCAATTAAGAAAAATCCTGAATACTTGTTCTGTACTTTAGTTTTAATTTAAGTATTGCATCCTCCATTGTAGCTAGCGTTTAGCGAAATAAATAAATAAATAATTAAGAAAATATGCTAGTGTTTCACAAAACGGCCTGTATCTTAACCCTAATCAGCCCAGGTTAATTTTCTCCGTAATACACCCTCTTAGATAATTGTCATTCATTTCCCTACTGCGCACGCAAAGGACTTTTAAAATAATAACACTTTTTTTATTTTTAAATAAAACATTTTAAGTTGTTTATTTAATTTAATTTTTATTTACATAATTGACAAAAATGACTCAAAACTAAAACGGTGACTCACGAGTTACCGAGTGGGTGGATTATGGTTAAAAACTACGGGATGTACGGTCACCGTTAATTACCCATTGTATAAAGTTATGGCGGCCTAAAATAAAAGTTTCGGATTTTCTTACCTTTTTTCCCAGCGAAATAGCCGAAATCCTGCCAAACTCTAACGAAGATATATCTAGCGCGGGAGCCCAAAACTACGTTTATAAAGTATTAAACCTTTTGAAAATAAACCCAATCTGTGTCATTCTTAGTCTTTGATTAAAAAAAAAAAGAAGGTAGGACGGCAGTGGGCATCAACAGATATGGAACAGCTTAAACCGAAAACTTATCAATGCCAGAGACTGTGGATTTGCTAAAGGAAAATTTTGTTTCCAGTAAAAAAAAATTAGAAAAGTTGGAAAGAAGGCAACAGAAACAGAAAAAATACTTTCCGTGTGACTGAAATTTGATTGTAATACTGGAATCCCTATAATACAGGCACTTGCAATGGGACAAGGAAGCTTTATTTACAAGCACCATCTCTTTACGGAAGAGTAGTGGAATCTCAAAGGAAGTTGGATCTCTCTCTCTTAAAAAGAGTCCCGGCGAAGCTCACAACGGCAATGTGGACATGCCGCAAGTTTCTTGGCAGGTCCAGCGGTCTTAAAACAAAAATAATCCTGTGGTCATATATGTATATATGGATACCCATTAAAAGACCCATGGTAGCAAAAATTTACAAAAGACAAGTTAAGCTAGTTTAAAAAAAACTATACAATCGCTTGCATGTCTATGAGTAACCGGTGCAATGCGTACTTATCCAATTGCAGCCCTAAAGTCGTATACTGTTTCCTGTTTCCTTTGCATATATAAGAAGGAAACCATCCTCCACGCACGGACAAATCGGTCCTTTATGAATTCCCAGAGAACTCGATGGTGAACTTAATCTTAGATCGTATTGTCGCAATCCCATAGCTTTGAAACACCATTCCAGATAATCTTTTGGGGGACAATCAAGAGTGACATTTTGATGACTTGTACCCTTTTAAATCTCTTAAATGGTACACGGACGGATTCGAAATGGAAGGTAGAGCAAACAAGGGCATATCCTGACTCGCTAGGGCACTGGAGGCCTCACTTACCATTTTTCAAGCAGTATCCACGTCATAGAGCTCAGAGAAATTGGTTCATGTCAACATGACACTGGCCACTCTGTCTGGCTAAGGTTAAGCCTCTAAATTATTTTATTACAAAATAATGAAGCAACTTGCACGATCGGGATATTCGGACGGGGATTCCTCCTAGCACCACTTTACTTATTTTTCTTCGCGAAACTGAAAATCAGTTTATTCGCCTTTGAACTTGTTGCAATCTCGGTGTTTTCCGTTTTATGGTTGCGATTGTACCTTCCGTTATTATTCCTGTTGATAACCCAAAGTAGTTTAGAATATCCCTGGGTCCCCACTTGGCTAAAGACGGAAGTTTTGGCTGTTCGAAAAGAATAAGGAGTTTGTTCTGGGCAACATTTCTTTTCAAGCATTATTGATGCAGAATTTTTGCTTGGAAGATGGTTAGATCAATTCTCAATCGGATCTTAATTCGAGGTGATCGACGTTTCTTCTATAGTTCTTCCGGGTGATTCCCCGCTTCTACGAATACATGTGCAGTTCTTGTATGAAATAAGGAATAAGCAAGGAATATTGAGAATAGTATAGCTGCGAATATCGAATTCGTAATGATATGAATGCCCTGACGCACTTCGTAAGCTTATTAGGCGATGGCTTCAGGCAACAGACCTCAATCCGGTTTCACCTTAGCAGATCTACTGTTATTCTAGGACATATTTTGGATCATAACAACATTTAGGTTACACAGGTTTTATTGAGAACCCTACTAGCGGATTTGAAAATTCTACCTATGACTCCCTCTGCTACTTCTAAATTCATAGCTCAGCTTCCATATCTCATTTCCCAGGACATTACTGACTCTACGTACACAGCAGAGCATTTTATATAATTGTTGCGATTTTGATGGACTAGACGTGTCCTGATGATGTTTGAATTCAGTGGTTTGATTGCATTTTGGTGTTCACCAATTTTGTTTTAAATTCTGGTCTCGTGATGTATTGAGATTTTTCATTACCACGACTGTGTTGCACTGTTTATATCCTCAATAGGGTTTCCAACACAAATACAGATTTTGTATTTGCATTTGGGTACTAGTTTATAACGCTCAAATTTTAGGTGCAGTAATTACACAACAGCATTTATCTGTTACGCCCAAAATTGATGCCAGACCAATTAGAACTTCTTTTCTAGTTTTTACATTTCGGTCAGCCGTGAAACACTATGAGCAGTAGCTTGCCGTATACAGAATACAGGAGCAGATTACAGTCTGATTACTTTTGACTCAGGGCTTACGAAGGCATCTAATGGTTCATGATTCTATAGATCTGGATTCTAGCTCCATTGGTGTCCAGTCATTTTTCTGGCAACATAATTTTCACTATAGATCAGAATCCATCTAAAATGTAGTTTCCATCATTTCATTTGTCAACAGATAGATGGATTTCCCAATTTGCTCTATGTCCCACAAAGGACAAGTATCTAAACTTAGTAGCAAGATTGGTATTATCTAGGGGATAGAACCCAAGGTGGTGCATTATCTGCTAGTGCTCTTGTGCTCTGGTGAATCATTCAAACAACAAGATTAGTAGATTTGGTAAGAAATAATCGGCGGCCACCAAGGAAAGCCTTTTTTTTAAGCTCATTAGCATGAAAATAAAATTCGAATAAGACGACGACGTTTAGGATTTCAACTACATTTGAAAGTTAAACAAACAAGGAATATAATTTTTTTTTTAATTTGAAGATGAACTTGTACACATTTGGTGTTCTTTCAGTAGTAGGAAAAGTAGTTGGAAGGGTGAGAGGTTGAGGATCCGAATACTAATTCTACCAAAATTAGGATGTGAAACTGAAGCGTGGCTGGTTTATGGTACAAAATTACAATGAGCAGTAAAATCGATTAAAATAAACGGGTTATGAAAAGCTTGCTAGGAAAATTATGAAGCAAACAGTTGTACGGAGTAGCGCGAAACAACGCGACTGGATTGTCTTCGTTCTGTCTTTTTCGTACAAGACTAAAACTGGAGGACTGCGACAAGACAATTGAATTCCAAGGGCATTGTAATTGCACATTGCTATTGCTATGAGATATGTAAATTTTTACTACAGATCCATCAAATAATTTCATTTTCAAATCTTTAAAAATTATTGATTTGTGAAATTTCTAACCGAAAATTTTATCTTTCAAGACAAACGCTCTTTTCTTTCTCAAGTTATCGATCTTGAAGCAAATTTACAAAAAAAAAATGCAAAAAATTAATTATTTTCTTTTCTTTTCAAATATCGATTGTTATTTCCATGCCTGTTAACAACGAAATTAAATATTAGCCGCACCAGGAAATTGAAAAATTAATGGAAATTCGATTTCATCAAGATAAAAAATTTCTCATTTCGATACCCCCGGAGCCATCTATTGGCAGAGGTATCATTAGTTTAGAAAAACAAAACAATTGCAGTTGAAATATGGCAACCGCTATCGTTCACAATATTTTGTAATTTCGTCCCATTCACTCTTGTATATTTTAAGGAAACAGCAAATACCAGGCGATCAGCAAAATTTTCAGATCATACCATATCCAATTGCTTTGTAAAATTGTGTTCAATATTCTGCGCATGACCGAAGTATGGAAATGATAACAAAATTCGTTAAGTGCAGTAGTGTATGTGCATTATTAGCCAATGAAATGAATAATTTTTGGAAGAGGAGAAGGCAAATGTGAAAATAATCTTTCTGTTCTTTCGTTCTCCTGGGGATAAAAGAAGAGGTAAGATAGTGGGTGTGCATGTGTATGCCAATGAAATGATGAAACTATTTTGATTTTCGACTTCAGTCAGACACCTGGGGCAGGAGGCAAGTTGCCGCCATGTTACATTTTTAAAGCCATTTAGTGGAAAAATACATCATGAAGTTTCTTTTTTTTTATATCATAATTCATATGATAAAGAAATTGATTTTTTCAGTACTTAGCTAATTAGTAAAAGAATTGGGTAGTCATCAAAAGAATATTTTTAGAAAACATGATAATGGCCCGCGCGGCGTCCTGTATTCATAGTAAAAGTTTGACTCTGTGCTCTAGTTTTAGCCAAAGTGAAGACTGCTGATGCTGCTAAATTACATTATTGTCACTGGCAAATAGTTTTGGGCAGTAAATTTTGCTAGGTACCTAGTGTACTTATTTTATTAAGTAGTAAATGTTTAGTCTTTTTAACCAAAATCCTACTTTTCATAAATCCCTAACACCCCTTACATAGGTTTAAAGCATAGAGTTAAGAAATTAGATCGTTCCTGCTTCCGTGCACCGATCGAAATTACGTTAATTCACTTTTGAAGAAATTTAATAAAATAATTACTGCAGACAGCGCAGGCTCAGAGTTTGCTCCAAGCGGAAATGCCCATCTTGCAAGACGAGGGCAACGTAGAGTGGAAACTTATTATGCTCTAGAAATTAAACTTTCAACTTTAGCAAAATATAAAAAAATTAATAACATTTTTAAATCGAAACTAATTTTAGCAAATTTTTTGTTGTTTTGTTTTATACGGCTGTTAACGGATCTTATTCTATGTCCTGGGAGTAAAAATTATACGGGATCAAGCATAGACCAATTGAAGAAAGAAGCTGTCTTCCCGAAATTTATTGCGATTCCAACTTGACAATTTATAACAATTTACCAACAACATGACGAGAATTAACATTTTTAAACAAATAGTAAAAATAAATAAAAGGATGCAATAAAGGATAAAGGATATTTTTATTATCCTTATTTTTTTCCTTACCCAAGATATTTTTTACTCTCTTCTACTTACTTACTCTACTCCCCTCTTCCTAGGAGTTATGGTGGTCTAAACACCTGCTCTATGGACCACCTAGATGGGAATACCCTGTATAACTCAGCAGACAAAAATCGGACAATTTTAAGAATTTCAAAGTTCTTTAATTCAGACAGGATGCATCGCATGATAAAAAAAAATTAGTGTAATTCTTAACTCAGTATACTTAATTTTCAGCATTTGGGAAAGTGCAAAAATTGATCGATTTCCTATGGAATGGCCCATTAGGTTTTGTAAATGAGTTCAAAAGGAATCATTTCCTTGAATGTTTTGTAATAGAAGAAGAAAGAAAGAAGTTCGGTCAAGGTAACAATTCCAAAGGATCTCTTGAAACAAAATTCTCTTCCATGATTATAATCACAAGCATCCTCTAAATTTGTATGTAAAATTTGTCGACTTCTTATAAAAAAATTCGATTTTATTTTGACAGTCTTCTTAAATTTTATCGGAATTTTTAGAGTCTTCAAATCATTTTTGTGATAAGGAAAATTAATTTAAATAAAAAGGCAAATGCGTGTTTTTTAGTACACAATTATTTCACACAAATTGGAAAAAAAAATATTAATTTTGAGTAAATTTGAGTACAAAAAGCCCTCAGGTAGGCCATGACTTGGACCTGGAAAAAGCTTTGCACAGAGTGAGTCTGGTATAAAGGGTTCACCTTCAAGCTAATTGAAATTAATTATCTCCCTGGATATTATACTATAGCAGAATAATTGGCTTCCCTTCGATCAGGAGTCCCTCAGGGCTTTATTTTAATATTTTCCTTTACGCTTTTCGCCTTAAAAGTCATAATCTAGTTGCCATACTGTACACAGACGAAACGCTTATAATAGCCGAGCACGAAGACCCCAAGAGACCCTCAATGCCATTCTACAGTGTATCCCCAGTTTACTAGAAGAATTTATCAACAACTAGGGCTTTGCAATTAATGAATCCATGTCAAGCTTGATTTGCTTCAGGAATGCAAGCGGCAAAAAGTCCTCGAAAGCAAAACTATCAATCTAAATGTCAACAATAGGCAAATACCTCTTAACGAAGAAATAACCTACCTAGGTATCGTCTCAACCTTCACAATAGATTACGATGCAATTTGCATGCTAGAAAATCGCTCCAAAAAGCGAAAGTAATTGCAGTCATCCTTAGGTCTCTTCTAAACTCAAAAGTTTCAAGCTCAGACACAAAGCTACTAACGTATAAAACCCCAATTTGTCTCCAAATAACACCTTTAATATCGCCAGCGAGCTAGAGTCCTTCGAAAGAAGAATCCTAAGACACTGTGTAGGCAAATTGCGCAGACCTAACAGCCATAAATGGTAATCAAACAAGCTCATTTATACCCTCTCCAGAGCTGGGCAAGTACAAAAGAAAAAGTACTTAAGTACAAGTACAAGTATCGAAGGCGTGAGTACTTCAGCGAAAGTACAAAAGTACTTGCAACTAAGTACCTACTAAGTCTATAAAAAGTACTCAGTACTTTTTGAAGTACTTTTTAAAGTACATTTTTAGAATCTTTGTACGTTGATATTAATAAATAAATACCTTTTGAAAACTATAATATGTATAGTAACCAGTGGCTACTATTTATAGTTTTTGGCGCTGCTCGTAGACTAAAATTTTCAGCTCTCATTCATACACTCATAAAAGCTATTAGAGGTCCGCCCAAGCACCATTGGCACGTCCAATAATGCATAAAAATTCTAAAGAAAATATTTCCAGTAAATTTCTAAGACGAAATTGAGGCCTTCCCTACACCAGGTCGAGGCATCGTCGATTTTATATACGAGCGAGACGTTACTGGTTTTTGTTCTACTTGCCCAGTCTTATTTGTATGGTATTAGTTTGCCTAAGGTTCTGCCTGTACGCGTGAGGTCGACATATGCTTCGACAGTTCTTTGCGTGCTTTAAAACACAACAAAAAAGGAGTTGCGCTAGAGATTGTGTTTGCTTTTCTACGAAGAGTTAGATATTTGTAGGTACTTAATAGACTCAGAAATACTTAAGTAAAAATCTTGGCACTTAAGTACAATACTTAAGTCTTAAGTACAAGTAAATAGAAGCAAGTAGGTATTTATGTTCAAGTAGGTACTAAGTAGGGGCATTTCAAAAGTATTGAGTAATAAGTCTTAAGTAACGCAAATGTACTTTTAGTAGTACTTAACTTTTTTTTACTTAAGTATTGCCCAGCTCTGACCCTCTCTCCCTATAATGAATGATCTACCTACTAAATCTCACTTCAAGAGTCCGCAATCATCCAAACCCAACAATCAATAGTATCATTAACGACCACCAAGTGCACTCATGACTGCCGCTTCTTGCACCACTCGAAACGACTCAATATTAGACAACACTTACCTTTCCCCTATAAACACTCTTCAGGAATTTTTTACTCCTATCTCCCCTAAAAATATCTTCTTATACGAAAACGTCTGAAGTAAGCTACAGAGGATAACCTCGATCTCAATGGGAAGATTCATAGATGTTGAGGCCGAAACGAGGGGGTGCAGAATTGGAAATAATAAGAAAATAATCGATGTAAGTATGTTGGCAAGACCCATTTTTTCTATTTTGGTACATTGCATCGGGCCCTTTGGATTCTTGTTGTTATTATTTAGTCGTTGTAAGTCAGGTTATGGTGGCAATTTAGGTGTAGTCAATGTGGAACAGCACTCCGGAAGCAAGTGGACCCCTAATTTTTCCTTTGTTATGTAAGATGTGCAAAACCACACATTTTTATAATTTTTATTAAGCCTCAATAAAATAACTTTGAACTTTGAACCTTGGTGAGAAAAAACACAACAAAATATAAAAATGACCCTATCCTGTCCAATTTTTATTTTCCTAGATGAGTACCAACCTCCTTCGCTATTGACCTCTGTTACTTGAATAACACCACCCCGCCATAGAGAAACTAACAAGATACAAAGACTGGGCAAGTAGAACAAAAAATTTGTAACGTCTCGTTCGAATATAAACGCGACGACGCACGCCTCGACTTGCTGATGTAACCAAAAGGGAAGCCAGAAATGACTCGCTCCCGCATAAAATCAACGATGCCTCGACCTGATGTAGAGAAGCCCTCAATTTACTGGAAATCTTTTCTTTAAAATTGTCATGCATAATTGGAGTCCGACAACGGCACATATGAAAGTATGAATAAAAATTCTGCCGAAACATTTTCTGTAAATCTCTGTAAAAAATCAGGCTCATAAAAATTGTTAGCTAGCAGTCTACAAATTTTAAAGAAAACAACTTCCAGTACCTAGGTAAATATCAAAGAAAAAATTCAGGCTTCCCTACATCAGGATGAAATTGCTGATGACCAAGCCAAAAGAGCCATTTTGTGGCACTTCAAAATGTTCCCTCAGAGCTACCCTAAATAGCTGGGAAAATAAACAAAAATCCCTTTATTAGGAAAGGCTACAAGGACTTCGTCAGACAAGAAAGTTTATTGACACCTTTGGTGCAAAAACAAAGAGAGAACAGAGGTCAAAATGATTACAGAGCTCTCTCAGGCAATTGCCCATTGAGGTATCACCTATAAAAGATGGGCTTGATCCGAGACTTCATCCTGCTGCTTCTGTTAGGATGCTCATGAAAGCTCAGAGCGCTTGCTCTGAAACTGCGAAGCATTGGCCAAGCGGAGATTAGTCCACCTCGAACAGGCTTTTCCTCCACCAAACTACATGTGGAACCTAAGTCTCAGACAGTAGACTAACCTGGAATTCCCATTTAAAAGGAGTACTGGAAAAGGCCACAATGGCAACATGGAATACCGCAGGCTCTTTGGCAGAGCTTGCGGTCTTAAACCAAAAATTACTCTATGGTCATATATTTCAAACTAGCTTTGTTGGACCTACTCCCTTTACACTTGCATGTTAGGAAGGAGGCCATCCTCACTGCAATTAGACTGCAGAGGGCAAAATTCTTGAACACAAATAATTTGGTTGGCCATTTGAAAGTCCTCCAAGAATTCCTAGAGGATCCGATGGCCAACCCAATTTCAGATGTTATGCCGAAATGCTATAACTTTGAAACGCCATTTAAGGTGTCCTTAGAGGACCGTCAACAGGGGGACCTACCATTTGAAAAAGGATCTCTTAAATGGTACACACGGATGGGTCAAAAATGGAAGGCAGGGCAGGCGTGGATATATGCGAGCCGAAATACCATCTCAGAAAGGCATTGGTTCCTCCGCAACAATTTTTCAGGCAGAAATACACGCCATAGAAGTCTGCGCTCGCGAAATAATTTACAAGAATAGCGTGGAGCAAAAATCTACATAATATCAGACAGCCAAACAGCACTTAAAGCGGTAAACTCGTTTACCTTTGAGTCCAAGCTTGTTTGGGACTGTGTTACTGTCTTAGGCATTAATGGCAACGAGATTGCGGACCGCCTTGCAAAATAAGGAGGTAAATCACTGTTTATATGCCCTGGGGCCGTCTTTGGACCCCTTAAAAAGTCACCTCTCAGCTCAGATCAATCTTTGGGAGGACAGAATTAAAAAAACCCACTGGGAAAATACCCCGAGGCTGAGACAAGCAAAGAAGTTTGTAAAGTATTCGCAACAGAGGACAAAAGAATTCCTCACGCTCAGCAGGAAGGAGTTAAGACTCATAACGGGCCTATTCACTGGGCACTGACCACTTAGGTATCATCTTAAAAAGATGGGTAAGGTCGATGATGAGACCTGTCGCTTTTGTATGGAAGACGAGGAAAGCGAAGAACATGTCCTGTGTGACTGTGAACCACTGTACCGTATAAGGCTAAGGCACCCAGGAGAGAGGCACTTCCACTGCTGTCAAGAATGTTATAGGCTTGATAAAAGACCTCAAGTTCAAATGGGCACCCTAGGGCATTTATGAGTAATGTCACAAAAGATCTTACAGGCCGCGGTGACTAGATGTGAGGCGGGAACTCTGCCCACATCCCCCACTAATAATAATAATAATAAGTCTCAGAATGGTACTAGGCTTTATTGATGGTCTAAATCTGGGAAGGAGTAAATTGAACAGGGACTCACAATAGATCTTTCAGGTCGCAGTGAATGCGAGGCCAACACCTGCACACCAGAAGCTTATGCCATCACTAGATGTGCATACGAAATTCTCAGCCTATCCTACACCAACAGGAAAATTTATACCTATACAGCACTAACAAAGCTTCGCACAAAGAACAGCCTATCACTTCAATGGGTGCCAGGACACTCGGAAATTGATGGGAATAATAAGGCAAACTAACTGGTAAAAAAAGGAGCATTCATACCCCTCACAGGACCGGAACCTTATTGCGGTATTTTTTAAACCTGGATCCAAAACCAAATGGTCCAACGGTGGACTTCAAGGGTCCAGGCAAGCCAAAAGATTTATTAATGGACCTTCACGAAAGAAGAGCCTGGACCTTTTGAGGCTGTCTAGGATTGAACTCAGAATCATTACAATAGTCCTAACCAGACATTGCAAACTAAACAAACGCATCCATCGGATAGGTATTATTAACCACTGATGTACCTAGGTATGTAGTAGGCTATGTCTCGAAGAGGATGAAAGATCGGAGCATGGCCTATGCGAATGCGAGGCCATTGAACATTGTAGATGCCGGGCTTTTGGCCTTCCGACTTCGAAGAAGAAAATATTGCTCTTCCTAGGAAGTGTGGGATTGTCGGATGAACTATGTAGAGAGTGGTACACAATAAGTCAATGAATGGCTGCAGTACAAAGGCCACTCGCCCTGCTTAATCTCTTAATCTTAATCTTCTATTTGAAATTTGTATCTTTTGTTTATAGAATTTTGTTCGTTTACATTTATGTGCACAAGTCAAAGGCGCTAAAAGATACCGCTAGAATGAGAAATTTGTCGCAAAATAAGCAATAACTCTATTTTAATTAATTAATTATTGAGCATTTTGAAGGTCAGCTAATGAATGTGTTACCAGTGGGAAAAAATCAAAATATAAAACATAAGCCGCTTGCGTCTATATTTTTCCCCTAGTTCGTAAAATTAAAAATAAAATCCATAGAAAGAGTAGTAGTCCAGTCAATAGGGACTAAATAAGGCCTTTGCCCTACAGAAGGTGGGGTAGTTGTAATTTTTATATATGTTACTTAGTTCTGCGCGGTCCGCCATCTTGGATTAAAGGTACAAATTAAAGGTCTCAAAATAATTCCTCAACGGCTGATTCGACGACAAAAATAGCTGATACAAATTTGAAGAAGACTAAATTCCCTACATTTTTTGTATAAACACTTTTTTTTTTGTAAGTCTGATGTGTAACGAGTTACAGTGGCGGAAACTTGAACATTCTTTCAAAAAAAAAATATACGTATAGTATCCTTAATACAGGGTCTTTCGTCCATGGTGGTAAATAGAACAGGTCAAACAAAAAATTGTATGGCAAGGAGGTGGCGGCATCTCAACCGTTTCGGAGTTACAGGATGATTAAGAAAATATGCAAGTCTTTCAAAAAACAACAAGATTAGTAGATTTGGTAAGAAATATTCAGCGGCCACCAAGGAAAGCCTTTTAAGGTCATTAGCATGAAAATAAAATTCGACTAATGGGACGACGTTTAGGATTTCAACTATATCTGAAAGTTAAACAAGGAATATCAATTTTGTTTTAATTTGAAGATGAACTTGTACACATTTGGTCTTCTTTTAGTAGTAGGAAAAGTAGTTAGTAGGGTGAGATGTTGAGGATCAATACTGAATACTAATTCTACCAAAATTAGGATGTGAAACTGAAACGTGGCTGATTTGTAAAATTTCTAACCGAAAATTTTATCTTTCAAGCAAACACTCTTTTCTTTCTCAAGTTATCGATCTTGAAGCAAAATAAAAAAAAAATAAAAAAATAAATTATTTTCTTTTCTTTTCAGATATCGGTTGTTATTTCCATGCCTGTTAACAACGAAATTAAATATTAGCCGCACCAGGAAATTGAAAAATTGATGGAAATTCGATTTCATCAAGGTAAAAAATTTCTCATTTCGATACCCCCGGAGCCATCTATTGGCAGAGGTATCATAAGTTTAGAAAAACAAAACAATTGCAGTTGAAATATGGCAACCGCTATTGTTCACAATATTTTGTAATTTTGTCCCATTCACTCTTGTATATTTTAAGGAAACAGCAAATACCAGGCGATCAGCAAAATTTTCAGATCATACCATATCCAATTGCTTTGTAAAATTGTGTTCAATATTCTGCGCATGACCGAAGTATGGAAAAGGTAACAAAATTGGTTAAGTGCAGTAGTGTGTGTGCACTATTAGCCAATGAAATGAATAATTTTTGGAAGAGGAGAAGGCAAATGTGAAAATAATTTTGCTTTTCTCTTTGGTTCCTCCGAGAATAAAAAAAAGGTGAAGTAGTGTGTGTGCATTATTAGCCAATGAAATGAATAATTTTTGGAAGAGGAGAAGGCAAATGTGAAATAATTTTGCTTCTCTATGGCTCCCTCGAGAATAAAAGAAGAGGTGAAGTAGTGTGTGTGGATGCCAATGAAATGATGAAACTATTTTGATTTTCGACTTCAGTCAGAAAGCTAGGACAGGAGGCCGGTTGCCGCCATGTTCATTTTTAAAGCCATTTAGTGGAAAAATACATCATGAAGTTTCTTTTTTTTTTATATCATAATTCATATGATAAAGAAATTGATTTTTTCAGTACTTAGCTAATTAGTAAAAGAATTGGTCATCAAAAGAATATTTTTAGAAAACATGCTAATGGCCCGCGCGGCGTGCTGTATTCATAGTAAAAGTTTGACTCTGTGCTCTATATTAGTTCAGACAGCGCAGGCAAACTGATTTAGCTAATTTTTTGTTGTCTTGTTTTATACGACTGTTAACGGATCTCATTCTATGTCCTGGGAGTAAAAATTATACGGGATCAAGGATAGACCAATTGAAGAAAAAATCTGTCTTCCCAAAACCCATTGCGATTCCAACTTGAGAATTTATAACAATTTACCAACAACATGACGAGAATTAACAATTTTAAACAAATAGTAAAAATAAATAAAAGAATGCAATAAAGGATAAAGGATATTTTTATTATCCTTAAATTTTCTTTCTTACCCAAGGGGAGGGGCCATATCAAATGTTTCGGAGTTACTGCGTGATTAACAAAATATCCTATTTTTTCATAAAACACCCTGTATCTTAATAAGTAGAGGGTTTACGGTCACCGTCAAGAGCTCATTGTATGCATAGCTTCATGGCCCTTCCAACGACTGCACTCATCCAATCACCCCCGTACTCCCCTCTACCCAGGAATTATGGTTGTGTAAACAACTGTTCTATGGACCACCTAGGTGAAAATACCCTGTATAACTCAGCAGACAAAAATCGGAAAATTTTAAGGATTTCAAAGTCCTTTTAATTCAGACAGGAGGCATCGCATGATAAAAAAAAATTTGTGTATTTCATTGACTTCCTATGGAATGGCCCATTGGGTTTTATAAATGAGTTAAGAAGGAATCATTTCCTTGAATTTTTTGTAATAGAAGAAGAAAGAAAGAAGTTCGGCCAAGGTAACATTTCCAAGGGATCTCTTAAAACAAAATTCTCTCCATGATTATAATCACAAGCATCCTCTAAATTTGTACATGCAATTTGTCGACTTCTTATAAAAAAATTCGATTTTATTTTACATACGGAATTTTCAGAGTGCTTCACTATCACATTAACAATTTTTATCCTAATTAACAAATCATTTTTGTGATAAGGAAAATTAATTTAAATAAAAAGGCGAATGTGTGTGTTTTTAGTACACAATTAATGTTTCACACAAATTGAAAAAAAAATAATATATTAATTTTGCAAAAATTGAGTACAAAGAAAAAATAGGATTTCAAGGTTCTTTTGTTGGGCGACATTGCAGGCTGATGAGTACTTACATAGTATATTTCCAAGTTTTGATGGGAAGCACTTCCTTAAAATTTTAGGAAAATAAATTAAGATAGATAACTTGCTTTACATTTTTTTTTCAAAGGCACACCTGCCCATCCCATTCAAATTAAAAACGGTTGTACAGATATGTGTATGGGTAGGATCAAATTAAACGTAATACTCTGAGGTTTCTAAATCCTTAAAATTAAAATAGGATTATTTTTTTTATATCCTATAAATAGCGATATGAGTGAGGTAGAGTGATGGTTTGAGATTCGTTGGAAACGTTTTATTTTCATCTTCATGGTTCTGTAACAAGGAAGTTGCGGAGTGTTTTGTGAAAAAACTATGATATTTTCTTAATCACTCTGTAACTCTTGTTTGGCTCGGTGAGTAGGTACTATTACCTCACATGGACCTCTGAGTCGAAAATACCTTGTAGTAATATTTATTAATTTTTTGTTTCCAATCTCAATGCAGGCTATACAGGGTAAAATTATGAAACAGGCGTTAGGTTGAAATATTAATAAAATGCTAGGGAGGGGGTGGGGGGTATCTTAATGGTTATCTATGTATATATAAATGAAGGTTTTCATGTACAACAGTGTTTTTTTTATCTCCAGATCTGTAAACTTTCGACTTGAAACAATGTACCTAATAGGTAATATTAATGTCCTTTCCTCATGTGTACATCCAGTTCCAATATCTTTTTTTTTCACATTTACGGTGCAGTAGACTTTAAAGCAAAGATCAGCAGCCTCCTTGACTATTACAAATGGCACTTAACATTTTGTAGTTGAAAAAGGTGAAAATATTTAATGTAGTTTAGAGCATTACTAATTTTTCAGTTTTATGTATTACAAGCTGTAAAATTCCAAGTACAAGTACCAATACCAGGACCTGGATTTACAATCTTTTAAGTACAAGTACAAGTACTGAAGGACAGGAAATGAATGAAGCAGAATCGTATAAGCTTTCACTGTTTTAATTTCTAATTTTTGAAGTTGTTTATACATTATTTGAGTTTGCCTTTAGCAAAACAAGCTTTTCAGATGATCAACGATCAAGAAATGTAGGCGGAGTAAATAATTTAACAAAAAATAAAACAGATTAACTAATTAAATTTATTGAAAAACTTAGAAATAAAAATCATTGCACAAAGACTATAATTTAACATGATCATTCTGTCCCTGGTCCTAAACCTCTATTATTAAAAGGCGTATGTAAATAATTTACAAGTACTTCGCGTTATACCGGTATTTGCAGTAAGTGTGTCCTTGGATACTGGTACTGGTACGAGTTGCGAGGAAACAGTCAGGCTCTTATTAGAAACTCACTTTCCCGACTCTCTCACTCCCGATCAAGGAATAGTAGCTCCAGACCCGATTGAGGTGGACAAGTACGGAGCCTCTAACAGGAGCAAAAGCCTTGCGGGAAGAATCTTCACTCCTAACAAAGTTAGATGGGCCATTGGCACATTTAAGCCCTTTAAATCTGCTGGAGAAGACGGCATTTTTCCCGCCTTACTACAGCAAGGTGTTGAAGAAATACTCTTTCCACTACAAAAATTTTTTTGAGCCAGTTACGCTCTAGGCTACGTTCCCCAATGTTGGAGAGACGTCAGGGTGGTATTTATACCTAAAGCAGAAAAAGAGCTAGTTCTCTAGCTAAATCGTTCCGACCCATCAGCCTCTACTCATTCCTGCTTAAGTCCATGGAAAAAAGAAATTCTGATTAAATCACCTAATCACTCATTCTAAGCAGTTCGCTTATCAAGCTGGCAAGTCTACTGAGACTGCCATTCACACATTAGTCAAAGACCTCGAAAAAGCGCTCGAAGCAAAAGAGGTGGCTTTATGTGCATTTGCGGACATAGAAGGAGCCTTCGATAATACCTCGATCGATGCAATTAAATCAGCTGCCGAGGATAAAGGCTTTGAGTCCTCCACGGTAAACTGGATAGACTCCATGCTTAGAAGCAGGAGGATAACCACATCTCTAGGGAACTGCTCAGTCACGATCATCGCAGCAAAAGGCTGCCCACAAGGAGGACTTCTCTCTCCACTCTTATGGTCGATCGTGATTGATGATCTGCTAGAGAAGTTGACCAGTCCGGGTTTTAATGTTCAAGACTACGCGGATGACCTAGTAGTTACAATACGGGGCAAGCATGATCAAGTCATATCCGACCTCATGTAAATAGCCCTCTCCAAAGTCCGCACGTGGTGTCTAAACAAAGGCCTTAGCATAAACCCCAACAAAACGGTTATCGTTCCATTCACAAGTAGATCGAAGCTTTCACTAACGGCTCCTCTTCTTGATCATACGGAATTGATATTTTCAGATGAAGTCAAATATCTGGGGATAACCCTAGATAAGAAACTTACCTGGAATTCGCATCTGTCCAGAGTGACGGATAGAGCGATGCGATCTCTCTACACGTGTCGTCGCTTCATTGGCAGAACATGGGGTCTGAAGCCAAAAATGATGTAACCACGGTTGTTAGACGCATGGTCACCTATGCGGCCCTCGCATGGTGGCCAAAAACTAATCAAAATACGGCTGAGGCTCTGCTTCAAAAAACCCAGCGGCTTGCCTGTCTAGGAATAACTGGTGCCATGAGAACCTGTCCTACAGCAGCCATGGAAGCCTTATTAAATCTTGCACCCCTGCATTTGCAGGTGAAAAAGGAAGCGATCTCCAGTGCTATTAAGAGTACAAACGGAGAAACAGTTAAAGCCAGGCGATCTGATTGGTCATTTAAGTATCTTAAAACAGATATGCTTCGAGCAAGTGACGACAATATCTGATATAATCACACCCAGAGTGGATTTTGTAAGACCATTCCAAGTGGTTCTTGGAGACCGACAACAATGGCGCTCCACTAAACCGTCCTTCCAACAAGGATCGATGGTGTGGTATACAGACGGCTCAAAAACAAACAGTGGGGTCGGATTGGAGGTATACGGCCCCAAATGCCATATATCAAAGGCTCTAGGCTCTACCCCTACCGTATTCCAAGCCGAGGTATTGGCCATAGAAGAATGTGCCAATACCTGCATTAAAAGAGCCATAAATGGCTCAACCATTAATATTCTCTCGGACAGTCAAGCTGCTCTCAAGGCCTTAAACAAAGTTATCCTGATGTGGGTACCTGGACATGAGGGCCACAAAGGCAATGAAATTGCGGATGGCCTAGCCAAAAAAGGAGCGGAAACTCAGTTTGTCGGACCAGAGCTATTTTGTGGCACATCAAAGTGTTACCTCAGAGGTACCCTAAATAACTGGGAGAATAAACAAAAATCCCTGTATTGGGAAAGGCTACAAGGATTTCGTCAGGCAAAAAAGTTTATCGACTCCTCTGGCGGAAAAACAAAAGAATTCCTACTCCTTAGAAGAACAGAGTTCAAAATGATCACTGAGCTCTTCTCAGGCCATTGCCCCTTGAGGTATCACCTAAACAAGCTGGGTTTGGCTGAGACTTCATCCTGCCGCTTCTGTCAGGATGCTCACGAAACCTCGGAGCACTTGCTCTGCCACTGCAAAGCATTGGCCAGGCGGAGATTACTCCACTTTGAACATGCTTTTCCTCCACCAAGTTACGTATGGAACCTTAAGCCCAGAATGGTTATAGACTTTATTAACAGTCTAAACCTATAAATGGAGCAAATTCAACAGGGACTCACAATAGATCTTTCAGGTCGGAGTGATTGCGAGGCTAACGCCTATACACCCCTTCACAAATCTAATCTAATCTACTTAAGTTCCAATGTACTTAAGTATACTTATTAACACGCCCGATTACAACGTTTTAAATTGAATTGACTTGTAGGGTGCACAGAAGTAAAAAAGATTTTGAAAGTATATAGAGAAAATGATCAAATTGACTTGAATCCTTGCAAAATGTCAAAATAGAACTTGATAAGGCTTCAGGGTAAAATTTGACAGGTTTAACGTTTTGTAAGAATTAAAGTCATGGCACCTAGATTATTCTCTCTAGGCTTTAAAAAAATTTTATACTTCTATATGCACCCTACAAGTCAATTTAATTCGAAATCTCCTGTGTTTTACACTGCACAGCACGGAACCAAAAGAACACAACTATAATGTGTCAAATATTGCGAAATCATATTTCCAAAAAAAAATTCCCCAAATCTAGACGATACACTTTTGAAAATATCTTTTCATAGTACAACAAAAAAAAAACGAAGAACCACACTTATATTAGGAGTTTTGTGATTAATTTATATTTTACAGCAGATAAAAAAATATTAAAAAAATTATAAAATAAAAATCAAAAAATTTACTCCACTGAAATTTGTACAATTTGAAAATTGTTTAAAACATTTTTAAACAGAAATGAAACTTTTTGAAAACCATTCGATTCACGTCTTCCAGAATTTTTATTTAAAACAGATTGGTTTTTTTTCACCTTTCGAATCCATCTAATCTCTTGCTAGTAACAGGTCTATGGAGTTCCTCGCTCTAGTTGTATATTTCTATAATTATTGACTTACATAATATTCTCTTCTATAACATTGTTGCCTGATAGATTGGTAGAGGTAGAGGTAGAGGTAATTGAGAAGAAAATTTTTAGTGGACACAAATTCAGGTGTAATTTTTCTTATGTTTGGTAGCACACCTTCGAATAACTTTAATTATATTCACACGTAAATTGTACACACTTTTTACTTATTTATGTATTTTGAGCGTGTGTGGTTTAACACAGTTGTCCAACTGTTCTGAAATGATTTCGCGGTAAACCAAGACCAGATGAGTGAGCTACTTAATTTAATACCTACTTAGCTATAGCATAGTAGAGAGATATTTATAAGTTGGCACTGGAAGATAATTGGATAACAATTATTGGTCATTTTCTTAAGAAAATTCTCCAATCCACACGCTTGTCTGACCGACCGGGTTGCAGTGTGTTGTATGAAATGTATCGACGATTCCTCCAAAGCGTACTCATAACCATTCAAAATTGCATGCGCCAAAAGAAAAGAGAGTTTGACTAAAGTAGGTATATTAATCAGACGCGGGATGATGAAATAAACCTGTCTACAGAGATCACTCTATTCCATTCTTCATTTCTTCATCAGAGTTTTAAGGAAACAGAAATTTCTGATTGAGATGATGATGAAATTTATTGACCGTGTCCATCAGTTCATAGTACACTTTGGTCCCTAGCATTGAATTCTCATTTGTGCATTGATTTTAGATCTTTATACAATAATTTGTAAAATAACTAGTACGCAATTACAACATCCCTCAAAGAAGATAGTTTTTTTTTCTTCTCTCATTTCACAATCTTTAACGCCATATAGATTATAATTTATTATACTTAAAGCGTGTGCGTGTCAAACTATATACAATTTGCGAAAAGATCTTGCATCAGCCAAAAATTTTATGGGCAATTAATTATGCGTCTTAAACATCTCATTTCCGTAATCTTAAATTTTGGTAAATGCTCCGGTTAAATTAAGCACGGGATGATTATTGCGAAACGTGACAAGAACAACCTTTGAACTATACATCTAGAGGGAATCCAGAGGAATATTACGCATAAATGGAATACATTATGAAAATGCTTATGAATTAACAAATTGCGATTTTCATAATTGTTTTTTTTTTTCTTTTTTTTACGCTAATAGTACAAAACTGATTAGAGGCAAAGACATGTCGAGGAAATTGATAAGACTTTTTATATTATACTCGTGTGGCCGACGACGACGTCTGTGATACTGTTTTAAATAAAAAAAACCTTAAATAAAACGTAGTAACCCAGTTTTCGCGTAATAAGATGTGACGACGCCGATTAAAAATTACTTACACACGTTCTATCTAATAATAATGTGCAGAAATTGCGCGACTCTTTCGGAAGTATCAGCCTAGCTTGGAGCCATGTAACTAAATCTGCATGTGTAACAACATAAAAAATATTTGAGTAGATATCATTCATTTGGAACTTGAAAGGAAACTGTTTTTAGAGCAAAAAATTTAATTATAGTTTATAATGATCTCACAAGTATGCTGCTATGATTCTGATTATTTATGGAAATAGAGCACTGTGCACATATATTTAAATGGAGACCGTGATATTGTACATTACACATAGATTATACTTGTCGTCGTCGTCGTCGTCGTGTACGGAGAAGGGCAACAAATAATTATTTTTGCGCTAATTGGCAATTAACCATGTAACGAACTTTTTGATATTTTTGTAAGAGAAAATAAAAAAATGCTTCCTTTTCTGAGTAAGAAAAATCTTTCTAGTTCGGTCGAATTGAATAATGTTTTTTAAGAGGAAGAAACGATATGCCGTTTTGTAATTTTTTGAAAATTGTAATGCATCATTTGATTTGCTTGATGTTCCATCAGTAATGTTAAACGGTTCCCTCCTACCTATGCTTCCTATGATT
The DNA here is from genome assembly GCA_963930735.1 of Dioctria linearis. NCBI lineage: Eukaryota > Metazoa > Arthropoda > Insecta > Diptera > Asilidae > Dioctria > Dioctria linearis. The sequence goes on along the minus strand of OZ005744.1, from coordinate 26,172,713 downwards.
GGTATCTAGTAAGGTTACCAATTTAGATAATGTCAATATGTAATTGAGGAAAATATGTATATTCTGGATTGCGAAGGCTTTGTCTCTCTGCCAATATCTTATACCCTAGACACACGGGACATATCAATGATCATTGACGGAGCAATGATCATTGCATAGCTCGTGTGTCACCGCATCATTGGCGCAATAGTCATTCGTTTCGTCATTGCACCAATTACGTCCCCACAAGCTCATTCGTTTGCAATTATGCATTGCTTGTCATTTCTTTTTGCGATAAGCGCGCTTTCAGCGGTGAGGAACTGCAAATTATTGGAAAAATCAGCTGATTTTCCAGCCATCACTGTCATTTGTGAAATTGGCTGATACATTTTTCAAAGTAAATTTTGCATGTTTCCCAAATTATTGAGTTCTTCAAAGAAACTTCATACATTATAGATGGAAAAAGAGACGAATGAAAAAGAGACGAAGAAAAAAGCAAGATTGTGGAAAACTGCTGAAAATTATAAGTTCTGCGAGCTGTGGCGCATTTATATAAAAGATCTGAGAAAGGCACGAATAAATAGCCACATATACACCGATATGTCTGTGAAATTTAGGGATATGGGAGTAATCGCCAGTATGCACAAGTGACACATTTAATGGGTCAAATCTAATTACGTGAAGACCGTCATTGCCGTGTGCCACACCAAAACAGGAATGATCATTGGTACAATTACGTAATTGTCCAGTGTGTCTAGGGTATTACCTTGTATTGCATTCGTTTAATTCTAGTGAAATCGTTAATTTTGTCTCATTTCACTTCGGGTAGCATTGTTTTTCCCAAGCTGACTAGTATGTGTGGACGTAAATTCGACATTGCAATTAATGATTGAATTCGATGCATTTTTAGATTACGTAGATTTGACCCTGTATACCCTTTTCGAATCCGTTTGCTAGGATGTTCGTTGAAACATTTTTCTACTACAACGCAAGTCGCTTATCTTGTTCTATAACAAATAACTCCGGTTTATGCCTGTAATGGCGCTTCCAATCCAGTAACTATAAACTACATATGCGAGAAGATGTGGAGGATTGGTGCCGCAGATGCACTGTCTGTGCTGCTTACAAAGGGCCGCAACACAGAAGCAGAGGAGAAATGCATAAGTATAATGTCGGAGCCCCCTTTGAAAGGAGAGCTGTAGACATCGCTGGACCTTTTCCAGAAACTGATGGCGGTAACTGTTATATATTAGTTGCCATTGACTATTTCAGTAAATGGCCTGTAGCTTATGCAATCCCTAATCAAGAGGCAGCCACAGTTGCGGAACAAATAATAACGAATTGAGTCAGTAGGTTTGGTGTACCTCACGAACTCCATTCGGACCAAGGACGGAACTTCGAATCGCGGACTTTCCAGGAAATGTGTAAAATGTTGGGAATAAGAAAAACTAGAACAACTCCTCTACACCCACAATCTGATGGCATGGTAGAGTGCTTCAACAGAACATTGATCGAGCATCTAAAGAAAGTAGTTGACTATCATCAACGCAATTGGGATCGACATATTCCTATATTCCTAATGGCTTATAGATCAGCCGTTCATAGTGCTACAGGACAAACCCCATCTAAAGTCATATTCGGAAGAGAGATGCGTTTACCTAGCGACCTCAAATTCGGTAACCCCAGAGGTGAACAAAAGTTACCAGAAGACTACGTATCGGAGCTCAAACAACAATTAGCTGATGTACACGAGGCCACGAGGACGAAACTAGCGACAAATACTGATCGGATGAAGACCAGCTATGACTTACTTGCTGATTCCGCAGGATTTAACGATGGTGATCTTGTTTGGCTGTACAACCCGAAACGACGTAAGGGACGTTCTCCAAAATTGCAACAACACTGGGAAGGACCGTATTCACTAGTAACTAGAATTAATGACGTGGTTTACAGGATTCAGCGTGGCACAAGAGGCAAGCGTAAAATTGTTCATTTGGACCGCTTGTGTCAATACCACGAGCATCAAGACCGTGGACCACCTGAACAAATTTAAGAAGGTGGGAAGCCAGCAAGGCTTATAACGGGCCTACTTCCTGAACATTTTCCACTCAAATATCATCTTAAGTAAAGTCCCTTCTAAGTCCCTATAAATTTTGTATAAAAAAAAAAAAAAAAAGATTCAAATAAGGCACTCTAGGGCACTTAAATGAAAGACAGACTCTCTTTCTCCATCGCCCATATTAATAATAATGTACATAATTATGTAACTTACGCTTTTTTTATTGTAGTCTCGATCGTTTCTAATGACGTATTCTGTTCTGATAATCCAGGCCGAACAATTGCAAGAGTGGGATTTAGGCCTTCATAGGAGATTAAAAGGTCTAAATTATAGGGTAGTGCGAATCTGTATAATGCAGAGCGTGAACAGTAATTGGAGAGGAATACTAAGATGATGATGATGATGTTGAGGGAAACTTGAGATAAGGATTGAAAATTTATACAGAAGAGATTGTTAGCGGGAGAGTTTCACCCTTGCAGAAAGGGTCATCAGCGTGATTCTATCAAAATAATTGGTTATATGGTATACCAATAAGATGTGTTCCGTTTGTATTCAGTGCAGTATATTTTTCTCTAATTTGATATAGATTTTAATACCATAGATCTTTTCTTGGCCATAGCCAACTGCTTAGGTTTTTGAATAGCTGCATGAACGTAACTTCATTCTACAGAATACTCTGAGAATAAGAATGTGGAGCAGTGCGCGCATGTTCACTAAGAAATGTACAAAAAGAGACATTAAAAGTATAGGGATAAACATATTATAATGTATAGATGCTTAATGTAATCTCTCAACATCATACCATATCGATTTGGTGGTAGAGTCGATACATCTGATTTTCCCACCATTACTCCCGAAAATAATCCTCTGGTTCGAGTACATACAACTACAAACGTGGGAGTTATGCTTAACAATGACATATCCGGTTGCGATCACGTCACTTAGGATTTAGGAGGCTCTGAATATTTGCCGCGCTCCTCCCGATCTTGAATAGGCTCAGACTAATAAAAGCCATCGTTCTATCATTTTCTTGTTTGGTAACCTTATAGTACATCCTTCCATGAATTCCTCTTACTTCAACAAAATTAATGTCGTGTTAAATTTTAAGTTTGTGCATGGCTTGAGATTTTATTGGTAGTTAATTTTTATTCCCATAGACCTAGACCTAAGTTAAGTTTGTCACATTCCGTTTGTAACGCGCAGAAATATGTAATGCTGGTAGAGCAAAATGGGTTAGACATCCAGGCTTATAATGTTAAAAGTTATTTTGATTTTGCATTTTGTCTGTCCGTCCTCACGATAATTCGTTCACTTTGAAATTTTAAACATGGAATATTAAAAAAAAAACCAAGTAAATTTAAGTTCGAAAATGGCCCCAATCGGGCAATTCCTTCGTAGGGTTATTATAAAAAAAAATCGTTTGTCACTATATATTTTTGGGTACTGCCTGAGAACGCGTTAACGTAGAGATCTGAAATGTGGTACATGGTGTTTTCGTAGCAAAATAGTAAAAAAAAATTGAAAAATGGCCTAAAACTGACAACCTCTTCTTGGTGTTGTCATAGAAAACTTTGGTTTTTCACTATATTATTTGGAAACTACATGAGAAAACATTGACGTAAATTGCTGAAATTTCGTACACGCCCTTTTCATAAAAATTTGAAATACTAGTTCAAAAATAGCTTAAATCGGGCAACCCTTTCTTAGTGTTGCCATAAAAAACTTTGGTTTTTCACTATATTATTTGGAAACTTCCTGAGAACGCGTCGACGTAGAGAATGTACCCAGCGTTTTCATAAAAATAGTAAATAAAATTTCAAAAATGAACTAAATCGGGCAACACGTTCTCGGTGTTACCATACAAAACTTTGATTTTAACTTTAAATTAAATAACTTTTATGTTCATCTAGATCAGTGATTCCTAAAGTGGGCGGTACTGACCCATTGGGGGCTTTGGAACGATCCAGCGGGGGGGGGGGGGCGTTGAATTAAAAAACAAGTAACAACAAATAACGAATTGAAATTTAAATTCATAGACGACTACCAACCGCTCTGGCTGCAAAACCAGTTTCCTACAGCTTATCCCGGATTATGAGGAATAATACAAAAGTTTTTAATCGCATTTCCTTCATCGTATTTAGTGGAACGTGGGCTCGGTGCGGTCACAAGCTGGAACATATATTTCTGTATGTTCCCTTAAAGATTGTAGCTTTCCAAAGGGCGGGCGCTGGGTAATTTTTTTCAGAAAAGGGGGCTGTAGTCCAAATAAGTTTGGGAGCCACTGATCTAGATTATACCCAATGTCTTAGACCAATTATAACTTTTTCTATTGCTTTTTACCCTTTTTAATTTTTTTATTTTATTCTTATTTTATTAAGTAATATATGTAATAGTTGTATAAATTTGTCATCTTAAATATATTTTGTTGTTATTGTACAAATTGAAAGCATCACAGTTACATAGTTATGACGTCAGAGATATATGTTTAATTCACAATTATGATGATCATGTAAATAAATGAAAACATCAGAAGAGCGAATATCTGGGAACAGTAAAAGTATAAACATCTCATCATCTCATATCTCATGTTCCTGTCTCTTACTTGTTTTTCATCGGATATGAATATGATGGATGACGCAAGCTTTTGATATTGTTTGAACGTATTTCATTTTCATTACGCTGTATATTTTCGGTATAGTAAGACATCAAGGCGAAAGTAAAAAAAAACCCAAAAACATTTTTTTTTGTTTTTTAAATAATAATTTTCGAATTTTTAGTGAAAACTGGGAGAAATAATAAAAAAGAAATATGTCGAAATTTTTTACAAAATTTATTTTAAATAAATTAAACTAATTAGTGAAAGTGAACTTGGTGATTATTTTATTTTGGATAAGAATTGATATAACCGCGAAACAGTCGAAGATACAAATTCCGCACCCAACCTTCGGTTGAAAGATGGCTAAAATCGATTTATGCATTTTTTTTCAAAATTGTTTCATCAAACAGCAAAATTTTTTATTAGCATTTTTACATGCCGAACACCTGAAAAGTTTCTAATTAACCGTTTTATTAATATCACATATGTGAAAAAAATTTTATCTATGGCAACTACATGAAGACCGCATATAAGCCAATTTTCGAATTTAAATTTTTTATAAAATAACGAAAATTTCAGTGAACTCAAATTAATTCATATTTTTTTCTTATCTTGTATGTGACGAAGTGTTTAACTTATAAATACGAGAGAGAAGAAAAAAACAACCGCCCCGTCCTGTTTTTGAAGACGAGACCTTCTACTATCCGGATAGAAGCAGTCGCCCGGAAAGCGGAAGGCCCTGGCTTCAAAAGCCGGACGTGACAGTTACTTTTTCTTCTCTCATAATTTAATTTAAAATCGTTAAAAATAAAATTTCTCAAATTTCCATCTATGAACGATTCTAAAAATTGTTAGTTCTAGTCTCGTAGGGAATAAGATAAATAAAAATAAGTAACATCTCAAAGGTTGGATAGGATGAACTCCATACAATATCGACACTTTAATACTAGAAGTCGAAAATTGATCGCTTTTAGATAATGGTTAATGCGTTAATCATTAAACGATTAAATAAACCTACAAGAAGATATCTTGTATTTATAAGCTGCGCTCTGCGCATGTGCATAAAAATTATCAAAAGATAGATATTTTGTATATATTTATGCGCATAGGTAAATATACTGACATTTGATGATAAAAGAAGACATCTTCTCAAGTTATATCTCAAAATACATAAATCCGAGCTATCTCTAGTGTGGTATTGAGGTAGCGATATATTTTTTATGTGTGTGCGGAAAAGAGGAAGAACGTCAAGAACGTGAGAAAACCTCAATTGCAAATAAAATCAGCTGATTCCCCCAGATCTAAGAAAAAAAACTGTTTTTATTTTCTTTGTGAAATTTTCAAAACATTATCAAAAATTAATGTGTAAAAAACGAGTTTTCAAACAAAACTGAGGTCAAGCCGCATGAAAAAGTAGAAAATAAATTTTTCTTCACACACAGAGGTGGACTCAGATTTTTTGATTGGGACATTTCTCTTGAATATTCTTTCTCTTCATGAATCAAATCACTTATTACCTCTGATTGATCATACTGAAATATATCGGTGATTGTCAGCGAATAAAATCTGAGTCCACCTCTGTGTGTGAAGAAAAGTTTATTTTCTACTTTTTCATGTGGCTTGGCCTAAGTTTTGTTTGAAAAATCGTTTTTCACTTATTTTATTTTCTGCCTTTTTCACGTTAACTAAATTGTTATTACGTGCTGCATGGAGATAATTTAAAACAATTTTTAAGTCATGTTTGTTGCCGACCCGAAAACAAAAATTTTTCGAGTATCAACTCGTTGAAGTACTGCAACGGTTTTCTGAAATTCAAATTATGTTTTAAACAGCGCTTTTTAGCTGTATTTCAACTTGATCCCATATAACATGAATTTTCCATGTTTTCCACAGACTTTTCCTATTACTATGAATTTTTATTAAAAATTTACATGAATTTTCTTCGATTTTTCATGCAAGTTTTCATGATTCTTGAAGAGAAAGTATTGATGCCAGTAGGACGGAAAAAAAAGATTCCGCATAGCTTATAAAACTTTTTTGTCGGAAAATTTCGGAAAATTGTGCATTTTTCCTGAAACATATTTATCACTAATCATATCGATGAAAATTTGTCTGATGATTTTTCCGCTTTTCCGGGTTTTCCACGGAGTTTTCCACAAAAGCAGCTTTATGCAACTCATTTCGCTATACAGCTTTGTCTTAAGTTGCAAGACGCTCAAACGTTTCCTTGGTCTGAAAAACTCCGGAAAAGCGTGTTACATGAATTTTCCTCGATTTTTTCTGCAAGTTTTCACCATAGTCGGAGAGAAAGTTATGATTTCAGTTGATAGGGAACTTGATCCTGCATAATTTAGAAAACCATTTTACCGGAAAATTTTCCGGAAAAGTCTGAAAATTCCGGAAAAATCAAATTTGTACCAAATTTTCAAATGATTTTTCCCGATTTTCCGGTCTTTGCATGGAAATTTCCTGTTCAATTGTCACACGACATGAACATGTGTGCCAAATTTCAGCTCGCTGTGATGACGAAAAGTGGGTCTACGATAGTGTCGAAAATAGTAAAAAAGAAATATATAAATAAATAGACAGACAAATTCGTGTACGAGTTAAAGGGAATGGCCTCAAAAAAGGGATGGATAAAGCATTGAGAACTTCATTAAAAGTCTTTTCCTATAATCCTTTCACTCCGTCCATGTACTTGTTGAATTAGTTTGACAACAGAGTTGGAACGATCGAATCGTGCTAAACAAAGCCGCCACTAATGTTTAGACCTTTAACTTAATAAGTAAGAGTGAAATAGACAATATTTGCTCTCTCTAGACTTGTTAGCTTTGAGCGAAATTTGTCGTACTGCAAATGTGTAATCAGTCTACTCTGTTTACATTAACGGGCAGTTCCACCTGAGACAACTTACAACTACATGTGCAAAACTCCATATAAACTTGGAACACTTTTTGAAAGCTCTTTAACTTTTTATTCAATCAAAGAAAGCTATGATTGCGAAGAATTTATGTGGCATAATATAGCAAGAGAGAGAGAGAATGTGTAGAGCTTTCTATTAGAGGGCCATTAGCTCGTTTTAGTTGGCCGCATTTTTGTGAGGTTTTGCACATCCAGATGTAAGTTGTCTCAGGTTCCACCCAATTGAAAGAATTTGATCCATTAATCGTTCTAAGCAGCTATGATCAATTATATGACTACTTCTCTTTTTCAGTTTTACATGAAAATTTTGATTGAAAAACGGATCTCTCTTTCCTATATATTGAATATACATTTGATTTGCTTTCTGAAGCGTATATATCTATCCCTTTTTAACGGGTAATCTCATTCTCTTGCGAGAAAAATCTTTCACTTGCTTCTTGCCTACAATAGTTGTTCGTTGCTCATTATAGCTGAAAATTGGATTCGGATTTGCTAATATCCGAATACTCGTATCTGTAAACAATCCGATTCTTCAAATCCGGCTAATTCGAAGCAAGGCGAGAAAAAAAGTTTGAAAATTTCTTCAAGATTACATTGTTTCATTGGGAAAATGGAAATTTCATTGAACAACTCAAAAATAAGATTAACAGCAACATTTAATACTCCTTAACAAATGCTCCCGCACCACGTTGTCCATCATAAATTGAATTGGAGCATATCCATTAAAAGGGATATTCGGTTTTGTGCTCCCCTACAGAATTTTATACATTTTATGAATCGGTTGAACACAAATACACACAACTTCATATATACATGCAAAATTACGATCTAAATTGAATTTGTCAATATTTTATGTAATTATTAAATATTCAGAGCAAACTACGTCTAAGGATTTTATAGAAGAAAGCAGTAACAAAAATGCGCTGTAGACTTTATTCTAAATCAATTTAATAAATTGATCAGACAAAATATTTTCTTTAGTATTTAATATTCCGTCCGCAATCAATATTAACAACAAAAATTACGTTATCGCACTTAACGGATAGATAACAGCTGTTTAATTTGGTGTAGCTTACAATTTATACTTCCATATCTCGGGTATTTACATATATGTTATTTATTCTCAGTACAACGACATTGGTTTTACCAAACGTCTTAATTTTTTTCTCTCCAATAATGAGATGAGCTACTACATAGGTTTAATAATAATCTATTAGGAAACGTATAATAGCTGTGTTCTTTTGTGTCCGCAGGAACAGAGCAGAACAAAAGACATAATTAATTTAAAAAGATTTTGGTGGACCTGTAATGTATACTACGATGTTTAGATAGACTCATCTCTGCTTAATAATTTCACCAATAAAATGTTTATTTAATTAATTAAAATTGATTTTTGTTAATTACTTACAATTTTTAGATTTTCATCCAGTTTTACAATTTTAGCACATGCGCGTCTTCTTGTTCATTTTACACTGAATAAAGCCTCATCATCCTCATATCGACTTTGTTGGAACTTTTGAAACACTGAATGCGTAAATTCCACGTACTGTTTTCAACTGTAGCTTCATATATTTTGCACAATAGGTTGTCGTTGTCAACCTGAAAATATAAAAAAACAAAACATTAGCTAATTTGTATGAAAAAGCCCTAATAAAATACTTTTAATCAGGGAAGTAAAGGACTCAGATTTTACTCAACTCATCGCTCAACGCTCAACTCAAGCAGTGACTCCGCTCAACAGTTGAGCGGTGGTTCATCGCTCGAAATTTGAGCGGATTCAATCGTGAGTGGACTCAGTCTTGAGCGGACTCAGTCTTGAGCGGACTCACTGCTTGAATGGACTTGAGCGGACTCATTTCCTGAACCGACTCAAATCATATTTTAAATAACATAAAGAGAATCTTTTTTAATTAAAATTGAAACTGAAATTTCAATCAAATAAGAAAAGCTTATAAAAAAGTCATTCATTATATTATATTGCTATTAATTTAGCTTTTGCTAATGTTCGCTTCCTCTCAATATAATGGACAAATTCAACAACTAGTAAAACCTGTAGGGAAGATATCATACTTGAAAATGTTGGATTACTAAACCAGCAATAAATAAATATTTATTCTTGTCATCACTGTATCCGATGACATTTCTACTAGGAAAATTTGAATTGATTTATTTATTTAAATTTTTAAATTATTTATTTTAAATAAAATTTTTGATTTGTTTTCCCCAAAATGACTATCGCTCATATGCTGAACAAGACCTTATGCCAAAATCTTTACGCTTCAGCGTCTCAGAGTTTGATTTGCAACCGGAGTTTGAATTCGGAAAAATATATGAAATCAATCATAAAATCAGATTCTCATTTATGAACTCATCGCCATGCTCATTAATAAACTCATCGAGACCGTCATTGACATGCTCATTAATAAGCTCATTGTGACACTCAATAGGCGCTTTCGGCAAGCACTGCCTCAGTGAGACAACTGAGACAAAACTTTGAGCAACCGTCTCAGTTGTCTCAGTTCAAACCAATCAACTGATTTGCCAATTTTGACATTTAAATAATTTTGACCACAGAAAATAGATAGTAATAAATTGAGGAAAGTGTTGTTAGTTCATTCAAATAGCTCAATAAACTTTAATTAATAATTAAAATCACAAAATAACGAAACTGAGTCATCTGAGACAAGAAAATTCAGTTTCACTTGTCTCAGTTGCTCAGTGGTTGCGTTCGAATTTTGTAGCTCAATATGGAAGTAAGACAGTTCACCGAAAGTGCAGTCTCAGTGAGCCAACTGAGAATATGTCACTTGTCTCACTGAGAATGTGCTTGCCGAAAGCACTTATTATGTACTCATCGAAGTGCTCGTCTAATATTGTATAATGCACGAAAGAGAAGCACAGCATACATTTCTAAATAAATGAAAGAGATGCAATTCTCATGCACACTATCTGTGAATAAGTAAATAAATGAGCTTTTTCCCGGTTTTGATTCAAACGCGAATAAATTTCATTAGTACATTCATCTGATTGCTCATGAGGAGCTCATTGATGAGCTCATCATGATATGTCTACCAAGATAGTAATCGAAGATTTTCAAATGATGATTAATTTAGTACCACACGTACAAGCAAAACTCTGAATCTAATTATACAGGGTGATGTAATCGCCATCTGAAAAAACTTTCCTGAAAAAATGAATAAATATAAATTCAAAATTTTTCAGGTTTTTTCCCGGAAGGATAGATGGATTGTGAAAAGAGATTGAGGCCCTAGAGAGGGGTCTGTGGAACGTAGGCCACAATAAGGCCCATTGTTCATCCTCAAGACTTATGAGCAATTGCTCATAAGTCCTAACCGGACCCTCTTACAAACTTCAATATTGACAACGCAACCCTCCTTACCAGCTTCATGGAGTTCTTCCAGGAGGTGCGAGCCAAGGAATCTGTAACACTTTACTGAGAGAGCAGGATACATTGACAAAGAAAGTGAGTCACCGTTATGGATTCCTCTCCGTATCCTCTGCACACAGGATCATCAACTAGCCCCATTCTGTGCAGGTGAACACTACGAAAAGAGTGCCCAATATGTCCCAGATAGAGAGCACACAATTATCATCCAGGACCATAAATAAATGTACGCGCAATCATTAAACGCTATATTAAGTTTCATTCAGTGTAATCGATACGGAGGAATTTTACCAACCGTGTACGCAACATACGACGATTAACTGTTAACAATCTCTACTGCAGGACTGTACTGGAAATTAGTGCTGTCAAGCCTAGAGCGGGGATTGTAGATAAAGAGGGGCTTTGGACATTTCAATATACTCCAGAAGATAAACTGCAGTGATTGAAGGGAAGAAACAGACTATCAAATACATTTCCTAAGTTTTGGTGGGGGAGTCAATGCAGTGATGCCGACCAGAGGTGATTGGGATGGGAAGGATATAGTGGTAACATCTGATATTTCTGCATGAAGTGTACTCCAAGTCTTATACACTGCCGGACAAATGTCGTGTCTTTCAGGCAGAGCTTGCACATTTGCATGTACACTGATAGCCAGGCATTAATATGCAAAATTGTTGCAGTTATGCAATACATGCAGCCTTGACGAATTGACTACATGGCACAAGGTGACACTGAGTACCTGGTCACAGGGATATTCCAGGCAATGAGATGGCTGATGAGTTAGCCAAAAAGGACTCTGAAATGAATAGCTCCGCAGGGGTAGCTTATGTGAGGCTCCCGATCGGAGTTTTAAAAGAGGAGATCATCGGGGTCGCCTATCAAAAGGCAAGCCTCCAGTCGGTCAATAAGGTAACCTGCCGTATTGCAAGGCAATTATGGCATGCATGGAATCTAGTAGTAAGGATCATTAGGTGTCACTGAGCCATAGAAGACCATGTTAGAAGACTAGGAATAGCGGCGAACGTTTTCTGCAAAAACTGTAGGATACGGAGGCAATCCAGTCCGTCCAACACGTACTTTGCGGGTGCTCCGCTCTTATGAATAAAAGAGGTAAGCTATTAGTTAGCTACTTCTTTTCAAGTCTAGTTTAGCTGCATAGTAAAGAGTTCAGATTAGAGCTGAAAGTATCCGGATAATTTACTATCCGGATTATCCGAGATAATTAGGATCCGATTCCTCAAATCCGGATCCTATTATTCGGATCCCAACTATCCGGATTCGGATCCAGACTAAGCAAAAAAAGGTCAAAATTTCCCTCAGATTGCATTGTTTCATTGAGAAAATATAAATTTCATGATATTCTCATTTTCTCAATGCAACAACACAATTTTGAAGCTTTTTTGCTTACTCCGGATCCGGATCTCAGGAATCGGATAGTTCGCAGATCCGGGTATCCGTATATCCGGATATTAGCAAATCCGGATCCAATTTTCAGCTCTAGTTCAGATGTATCCTGAGATTTTAAGGGAAACAGGATGGATCTAGCACGGTCTTAAAGATTATCCCATGACATCAAGGAGCGCAATGAACCCTGCTGGAGGTGTAAGTGAAGTAGGCTAGGCACACTTCTAGGAGCATTCCTCTTACCAAACCTAACCTAGGTTGCTATAACATATTCATAGTAGATCATGTCAAATTAAGCTCCGAAGACTCTTAACATACGGCAAAGATACATTCTTCTTCAGAAAGACAGGACCAATCATGAGGTATCCAAATGCTCTCTATAAAGAGCTATACACTTAGATTTACTTTAATTCAATAGTAGATCATCATTAAAGTTAGAACAGTCAATTATTCTTTCTACATATAGATAAGAGTTATGTCTCGCTACAGTCCTCAATCACAATCCAATCGATCTACTAAATTAAATTTCCAGATCGTCCATATAAGTATGTGTGGTTGTTTTTGGAGTCCTTAAATACTTTCGGAGGAACATTTGTATAAATACAGAATATAAGAGGTTGCAAAATGGATTTCTGAGAAACACCTACGAGGATAGATAAATTATACACGGTTTTTATCCCGTTCGGGAGTGATTTGTGAAACTTTGTATAAATATATACAGGGTGATTCTGATCAAGATACCTTCCGGTATACCACGCGATTCCTTGAGGTAAGCTGATCAAAAAATTGTTCCACATACCCCCCCCCCCCCTCCCTAGAAACCTTCCTTTAGGAATTGCAGACAGTTGAAGATTTCGCCAATATTCGTGAGAATAAATGAGTATAACTTTTGAGCGACGCTATAGATTTTGGTTAATGTTGGCTTATTACATATCCAAGAATAGTAGCTGTCGAAAACTGTATTACTCTGTATTTATTAATTAAAGAGGGGGGGGGGGTGTGTGATGTGGAACAATTTTTTGATCAGCTTACCTCAAGTAATCGCGTGGTATACCGGAAGGTATCTTGATCAGAATCACCCTGTATATATTTTTTTTTTATAATATGGCAACTAGATTGGAATGATCGATGATATCTCATACTTAAGTCAATGGCTCCCTCGCTATAGCACTCTATTATGGAGAAAATAGAGGAAAACATTGAAATATCCGATAATACCTCCGATATTTAGATAAGGTTGCAAAGGTTCAATTAGCACCTCCGCCACTCTCCTCATGTCTCTTAATACTTTCTCTATCTCCTTCCTGTCATTCTGTGCCTTGCATCATAGGATATCACGAGCTTGGCTTAATATTATTAAAAAAAAAGGGACCGGAAACTTTCTGGCAGAGGAGTTGAGATTTTATAGCACGATCCTCTAAAAATTTATGGCAATACGACTAAAATTATGCGTCTCTACTAAAATCTACTAGTATTTTGCATTTCAAACTCAGAAATTAGTCTAACTACAGTGTACCTACTTATTAAGTCTAGACAGTTTGGATTTAATTACCTGCACTAGATTGCTTTATGAGGAGCAGAGATTAATTAAGTTCCGCTATACATCGATAGCATAATCAGAAAAGACTATAGAGGATGGAGTAGTTATGAAAAAAGCAAAAGGTGATTTTGCATCTATAACATCGACTTAGAGAAACATTAGTGGTATGACGATCAAACGAATACATATGAAAGATCATCCAACGTAAGTCTAACTTAATCTTATATATAGAGTTATGTAAATATGTCCCACAAGACTTTAGTTAAACTAGTAAGGGAAAATAATACTAATTTAAATATGGTTGTTACAGATTACACAGCTTTGGCAGGAATGGACTTAAAAAAAAAGTAAGTAAGAATTGTAAGGACTTTGTGATGTTATTGAATCTAATTTGCTTACTTCACAAGAAATTATATAAATATAGTTTATCTACTTTTAATTTCTGCTAGACTCAATAATGAATAATATAATATATCTACTAGTAAAATCATTTATAATATAAAATATTTTGCTGAGTAATATAAAAACGTAATAATTATAAATTTAAATGATTAATAAGTACAACCAACTCCATTATCTTACCAAAGGAATTTAGCAATCGCGTCAATATTAATCTATATACAAATTAGTCGAGAAAAACTGTATTCTCTTTCGAAATATTCAATTCGCACAATAAATTACGCCGATGACCTCTAATCGTATTATAATGGTGTTTCCGAACTGCTGGATAATATGATTTGTTATTATTGTGATTTGGGTAAGGCAAGAATGTCTTATCATCAAGACGACGACGGACATTACTATAAATAAAAATCCACTGGAATATAATACATATATACGCGCAATTCGTCATTAACAACAACAACAACACCACCAGCAACCATCACAAATTACCACAATATATTATTCCAAAGGAAATTCTTCTGTGCGATGCCGATGATCCCCACTACTCTGATTTATAAAATCCAGTTTTCTATTTAAGAGCTCCAGATAGCCAGCAACTTAAAAACAAGAGCAAAATCATAGTGGTCACTTTCGAGTAAATCTTAAATTAAATCAAATCGAGCATTCGAACGGTACAGACGTCTTTATAAAGAGCAATATTTTCTTTACAAAAATAATCAATTGAAGTTATAATCGCGGTTGAAAAGTGTATTTATAAATATAATTTATATATTTAAATATAGATCTCCTTCTTAGAGAGTGCGTGTGTGTATAATAAAAAAGAGCGTTAAATTTTTATTGAAGTGATGGCGTTTTTCAAAAAGTGGAAAATTCAAAATAAACACAAAAGTAAATGCAATTATTTTCTTCAAACTATTATTATTATTATCATCATTATCATTTGCATAACTTTTTATAAGTGATTTGATGGAAGAAAATGTGATGCCTTTATCAATAATAAAGGTCTCTCAATTTTTTTTTTCTTATTTTTGATGGGATCATTAAATTATGTATTATTTTGTTATCAACATTTATATTTCGAAATGAACAAGTTCAATGCAATTACCGCAGAGATAATTGTATTCATATATTCATCATAAATTGATAATGAATATAGCGCGGTGTAGAACAGTGAGAAACAACGATATCACATCGGATAGTCATATTTTAAATGACCCGAAAAAAATTCTTTTTTTTTTATATATTTTTTAATTATTTCGAAATTAACGAAAACAATTTCATTTTAATATTTTTTCAGAACTAAGTGAAGAATGGGCGTTAGCAACAAGCCTTAAAGACTTATCTGAAACAAATGAACCCGATGAAACGGATGAGAGTGCAGATGACAACCTAAATACAAGTAGCACATTTAATTTGAAATTCTTAGGAAGCACTGCAATAGAATCGGAACGTTCACAAGATGCCACAGCTGGAGCAATTAAATCAGTTATTTCAACAGCAAAGAGTATCCGAAAAAAGAAGAGTCAACGTGTAAAATTAATTGTTTCAGCACATGGAATTGAAGTTATAGACATCACATCAGGAGATTCATTATTAAAAATTTCCATATATAAAATATCCTATTGTTCAGCAGATGCTGCTCATGATCATGTTTTCGCTTTTATTGGATCTGAAAATAATATTAAAGATAATAATGATGATGATGCTGATGATGATGAATTATTATCGTGTTATGTGTTCATGTGTCCAAAACGACGTATCGCTCATGATGTTACATTAACTGTAGCAAGATGTTTTGAGAACGCTTATCAAAACTGGAGAAATTCAGTAGAAAAGAAAATGTATCAAGATGAGATTAGAAATCGATGTAATACAGCCAAAAAGAATATTATTATAGAGGAGAAAAGTTCAAACAAAGAAGTTGGCTCTATTAGAGATTTACTTATTGATCTTACACCGGAATTTTCATCAGAGATTTATGCAAAAGATACACGAAATTATTTACAAAATACTTGGGTATCATTTGAAGATGATTTCAAAGAGGAGAGACCGCTTCCAATAACATGGGAGCAACAACAATTAGTTTTTTAGGCATAATATTGTATATACATACATATATATATATATTTACATATAGAAATAAGTTTTAGATAAAAATGTGATGTTTATGTAATAAATTGATACAGAAAAAAAAGGAGATATCTTTTTTTTTTCTTCATATCCACGATAATTAATCATTGGAATAAAAGATTTTTAATTTAATTAGTTAATTAATTACTGCATTTAATCGTCTGATCAAAATTTAAATTATTTCTTTTTTATTTTTATCACATTTTACATCTTTTTATAGTTATGCGACGGCTTTCATTGCACAATATCAACTTTCGACGTAAAAAAATTACTCTATATGCTGTTTGATAGCAAAGGCAATTAATTGCATATATTATTTCCTAGTTGAACTTATTTAGATAGGAACTGATTATTTAAACTGGAATTGTGTGCATTTATTCATTAACCAGCTCCGAAAGCAGTGAGAAAGATAAAAAGAAATAGATTGAAGATTAGTTTTATCATCATCAGATGAGATGTTGAAAATACTTTCAATGAAAGTCTTTTTAGTTTCTTTTATTTTTCATTGATTTATTATCGTTTACTTTTATTGATTATACATTGTAGGTACATATATAGTTTTATAGAAAAGATAGCGCCAACCTATAATATTAGGCTGCTGGAAAATCATTACTTCTTGATAAAAGAAACAACTAATCTATCTTTGCGTGTTATTTTTCCAATCCCAGGGTAGTAAAATGTATGCGAACGGTAGTCTTAATTAAGGAAAAACCCTGCTAAAGGCTTTTGTTCGATCACAGGAAGAGTAAACTTCTTATATAATCGCTGAGTTTTTTATTCAATTACCTGAAATGGAAGCCAGGAAATGTATAAAATGAATCATTCAATTCTCTTGATTCTATTAGGGTACCTTAAAAGTTAAGACATCCTTAAAATTGAAAGCTTAAAAGCTGTTATTTTGAAATGTTCCCCGAAATATATAACAATTTATTAGATGTTGTATGAAATTTGTCGCTGTAATATTTTTTCTGGGGTTTTTATCATTCTGATCTTCCAGCATTGCTAAAATTTTCCAATATACACAAGACTTTACGCCTCAGTGCCATTTTTATACCCTAGCTAGATGAAATCTATAGGATATACTAAATTTGTCATTTCATTTTGGACACCCACGCATAATATTAAAAGTTATTTTGATTTTTGTATGTCCGTCCGTCTGTCCGGTGCGCACGATAACTCGAGAACGTGTTCACTCAGAGAGCTGAAATTTTGTACACGGACTTTAAACAAAAAGATTAAAATAATGTTCGAAAATGATACAAATCGGGCAACTCCTTCGGGGGATTGCCATATAAAACTTTCGTTTTCCACTATATATTTGTACACTGCCTGAGAACGCGTCGACATAGATAGCTGATATTTGGTACATGGTGTTTTTATAGTAATAGCAAATAAAATTTCAGAAATGAACTAAATCTGGCAACCCCTTCTTGTTGTTGCCATATAAAATTTTAGGTTTTTTACATATACTGTGAAAACGATCAGACCTAGACATTTTTATTGTACTAAAAACTTCTTCAGAATACGAAACCCTATAAAATTGGTTATAATCATTTTTTTTTGTTCGACAAACCGTTCTAGAAATATGTATATGCGAAAAACCACTTTAAAAATCAAACTTGCATAGATTGGTGACCATACGAAATTTCATACGGGCATTCATCTAGGGTATCATAAGAATTGGTCTTAGACTAAACCTAGCTTTTTTACTTGTTTAAATGAACTTGCTTGGAAAATTATAAGACATTAACCGAACTGCCTTCTGCTGTCAGGTTTAAAATCGCGTTCGAAGGGAGGCTTCCATGCTAGCTGTACTATCTCGTGTAACCCCCGGGTAAAACGTTTCTAGAGAAGAGAAAATTGTTTCTATCACTGATATAGTCGTCGAACTTCGGTTGCTCTGGTTGTCGCAAGCGCAACTGTATTTAAGGCAAAACTGAAGTAGCTTTCGAAGTTAGGAGCACTTTTTCTATACATATAAGAATATAAAAAAAAACAAGTTTTTCGAGTTCTCGAGAGATTTTGATAACAAAAAGGACTAATTAACTCAGTTCGGAGTTTGATAATATGGTCGTTTGTTTCATGTGATAAAGGCAAATGTATCAATTTAAAGCAAAGAAGCAGAAGCCTGTGTCCTACTTCCTTTTTATTCATTGCATAAAAATAGCTGAAAACGAGATTTTGACGTTTCTAAATGTAAATATTACAGAGTTCCGGAAGCTCATCGAATTTTACAATTTTATTATTATTAATAAATATTAGAAGTTGCAAATAGTGTTGTTGTATATTTTCAATCAATTTTAGTGTTTCGTAATATTAGCTGTGTACTTTTGTTTCCGCAGAGCAGAGCGGAACAAAAGATACACAAAAGACCGCCTCATACACTTTCATAGAAAGATTTAAATGAAGCGAACAGTACAATTAATTCGCTTCAATCGACAGAACAATTTGTTCTCTCCAGTAAATAGGAGTGCTAGAATAAGGTACTCAAAAGAACACAGCCATTATTGCACACTAATGAATTTAAAATTTCTACTCAATATACAATGTTGTTTTCACCTTATAAAATTATCACATTAGATTTTTCCTTCCATTTAGCGCACTCTATGGGTTCACCAAGCATTCAAAAGTTCGGCAGTAAACTATTTGTAGCAAACTCGTTATGTAAAACGGGCTATGTCAAATAAATGTCGAAAATGTTTAAAACCATCGATGGTATATCGTTCGATATATCTTTTTTCGATATTTCGACAATTGTCAAATAATTTTGAAGTTTCGTGATGTTGTGCTCTAGAAATGTACTATATTTCTCTAGAAGATGGAAAAGCAAGAAATTACATTGGGTAGGTTAAAGCTAATTAACACAGAAATTTTAATCATAAATCTTAGCCTAGAAAACTTTTACTAAAAACCTTCCAAATGGGTATATTTTATCAGCTCAGCGAACGTACATTGGCATAGTACCGGCAAAGTATTTATTATGAAAAAAAGGGATATCCTGTATTATCGCAGATTAGACTATCTACACTAAATCTAACTTAATTCGACAATGGATGTAAACTCTGAACTATTTACTTTCTCACTTTCTTCGTAACACTTTATACATACTTAATATTCTGTAACAAATGTCAGTGGCATGGCGCTTATGCAGGGGTATTTAATAAATAAAATTTGAATTTGAATATCAATGTCGGCTCTAGTAGTTTCAACTTATTTCATTCACTGCAACCCACTGGTGGTTCCAACAGTCATAAGATAATACTGATTACAATCTAAACATTTATACCTAAAGCAAGTCTGGCACGTGACTTATGACTTCCCAACATGCAGGATATTATAACGGTTAAATGGCCAAAATAAATCTGCAATCATCACTAAGTATATTTCGATTTTGTTAACTATTAAGTCCACTAGCTAGATGTAGCTTTTCCACGTGAGAAAGATTCAAGTTCTGATGCGGTATTGAACAATGAAGACTCCCTAATAAGACTAAAACTATGTAAATCGAACTTTAAAACTGGAAGCATCAAAATGTGGAAATTGAATTAGGAATGGATTCTAAACCTAATTGTCAAGGTTATATGTACATAGAACAAGATAATGTCCACCATACAATAAACTTTTAGTGTAGCGTTCAAGCTTGATTTTATACAGAGATCGTAGGACATGGAATTTATTTTTTGAAGCAGTAATTCTGTGGGAGCTACGGTATTATTTGCAGCTGTTACCTATTCCCAGATTAACCTCCCCGATTGCACTCTTGGATAGCAAATCCATCACTACACTCTTACACCATATTATAGAATATAGATGCTATGGTTAGCCTCATCTTTGTTTCTCTTAGTTGATCACTGAGAAGGCATATTTGTTAAAGCGCCTTAGTTGCTGTAAATTAGTTTAGGGCATATAACTCACAAAATTGTGTTAGAAGCTTGGCGCTGTGTTGTAGTACCTATACCAGCCACTATATAGAAAAATTAAAATTTACTTTAAGTTGGGGGTAAGAAGTATTTTTTGAAACAAGACTAAACTTTGGTTGGTTCCTCTGTTAGAGATACGAGTACAATTTTACCCCATATATTCTCTTTTTTCTTTAAAAAATATTGCGAAAAGCCGACCAGGATGGCACACTAATTCTTTACTATCTGAAATAGATCTTTTTCCCTTACATTGGCTCATCAATTGTATTAATCCAAGCTCAAGCGTCTATCAATGATCGATGCATTCTACTGAGAGCAGTGTAATTATGCACTATACAGCCATTGGGATGTCATAATTTACGAGTGTGTGATTTGAAGCCAACTTGAAGTTATAAGACCAATTAGACCATTTGTTCACATAAGATATAGATGTACTTCTTTATCTGCCCCATGTCCCATGAGTAATATAAGGAAGATTATGCAGGTTAAAAAGCCTGTGCAATATATTCAATAGCTTGGACAAAATGTTCATAACATGTCACCACCCCAAGCAATTTATTATTTACCATACCCCAGACTGAGCATGATAGTGCCTTATTACATCTATGATTATTTCTCATCGTGTAAATAGAAAAACTTACACTTCAGGATGAGAGGCAGGCTTGAAGGGAAGACAAATATTAGTAGTTTACCTAAGTTTATCCTTTCGAAATATACAATTTTTTACGTTTTTTTTAGGCCGAGCTACAAAGAAAAAAATTCAACAAAAACCGAGCATTAGATAGTTTTGATGATTTTTATGGATCAGTATATGGTAACCGATGGAAAAATATGAGAGTGGCCTTACTCACTGAGCACAAATATATCGCTCTGGTGAATAATTTCGCAGATACGGAAAAACATTCAAACATACTAGAACTAGATGGTACATGAGCATAATAATATAAAATAAAAATCGAATATTAATAAAGTTTTTCAAATTATTACCTTCCAGGAGCAATAAATGTACGATCTCTGATAACCGTAACCAAACGTGACTTATTGAATGAAAACCAAGAAACTCTCTCTGATGACAACATTTATAAATTAGATCAATCCATCGATGCTATTATTCGGGCAAAAGAAGAAGAGGAGTTATCCTCTTTATACCCCCAAAATATTGATTTTCCATTAGAAAATCCTAAACAGCTGACATCTCTTAAAGAAGACTATGTTGAAACTGATCCCAATCTTGATTCAATACATTATAAGAAACCACTTGAAGAGGCTCTAAAAGACGATATTGAATTAGATGAAAGACGAATAATTGATGCAGAATATGGAACCGGTGCTTTGTATGAGTTTATTCCTGCCACAAAAATTAAAGGATTAGAAGACTGGATACCAGAGTCTGATCATTACAAATACTATTCAACCACAACTGATTTTCCAGTTTCTATCGAACTGGAAAAGCAATTTAATTTTCCCGACAATTTGCATTTATACACATATGAAAAAGGCAATTGCTCTCACTTTACTCCGCCGATAAGATGTTTAACAGGTGTTTTTTCTCATTTTCTTATGGATGGTGGATCTATATTGCCTCCATTGTTTCTTGATATTCAAATGGGAGAAAAGGTTTTAGATGCATGTGCAGCTCCTGGTGGTAAATCACTATTAATATTGCAAACTCTACAATCAGACATATTAGTATGTAATGATATTCAAGAGAGTAGAACTAATCGCATTAAAAGTATAATGGAGCAATACGTTTGTAACTACAATAAAAACTGGAAAGGAAAACGCTGTTTTATAACACAATTGGATGCAAGAAATATTGACGATTATGAAATGTATGATAAAATTCTTGTTGATGTACCTTGCACAACCGATAGACATGCAGTCATGGAAAACGATAACAATATATTTAAGAATACACGTGTAAAGGAGAGACTTCGAATTCCTGAATTACAATCTGGAATATTAGTTAATTGCTTACGTTTATTAAAACCTGGAGGTAGTCTAGTTTACTCCACCTGTAGTCTTAGTCCTATTCAGAATGATGGAGTTGTTCATATGTCTTTACAAAAAGCATTCACTGAATATGGAATTACGACAACTGTAAAGGACTTAAGTTTTGTCATTCAATACTTCAAACATATTTTCAAATTTGAAAATCCAAAAAGTCTAAAGTATGGACAAATGATTGTACCATTTTTGCCAGCTAATTTTGGTCCAATGTATTTTTGTAAAATATCTAGGAATTAATGGATAACAACACACAACTGTAATTGCTTTGAATAAAGTTTAATACAAAATTATGCTTTAAATTTTTTTTTCTTTGGTTTCGGGTTGATTGGCGCTGGATTCTTGAAGACAGTGCTGAAAAAGTTTTTAATAAGAGTTGATATTTATCAAATTATTATGTTGTAAGTACTTACTGACATGTTGTACAGATAGGACTAAACTTGCAAAAGACTGCAAAAATCAAGATATATTTTTATTAGAAAAAATATATATTTTTTAACATGGTAGAATAACACAAGAAAATAGAAATTTATTTAACAGAAATACATAGAGAAAGTGGGATAGAAATATGTCAGTCAGGATCACTTGAAGAGGAATGAGTAAGGTCAATTAGGTAAATTTTCGTGATTATTGACATTAGAAATTGTTTTTTTTTTATATAAGTGCGTCTTGAAATTAAGCGGAAGAAAGATAACATGGATGAAAATGTTTATACATGAGGAGCAAAACCGAAAATTTAGCAAAAGCGAACGAAGTAGTCATTATCTTATTTCTAAGGCTACTCTTGACTTTGTTGGAAAAAAGTGACGAATAAATTAGGTAGCTAGAGATTCTATCAATCTGTCGCAAACGTATAATAAGGACTACCAAAAGAAATGCCGAGGAATATTTCCTAAACATTCAAAGTCGAGAGTAACCCCGGGACCCTAGCAGAACGGAAGCGTTCGCAAATACTAGAGAATGAAACAATTACATATTCGAATGTAAAGACTGGCTTTACAAAGAAATGTTTAAACGACAGACTGCGCGAGTTAATACAGTCTGACATTGCGGAAATTTCTGTACTTTCCGTGGAAATGTCGATTTATATCCATTTCAAATTGAATAAGGCATGGGAAGACGATGACTTTGGGAAAATTATATTTTTAGACTATTTTTACGCTCTGATAAAGGGCAAGCCAGTCAGTCGCACCAAAACTTTTGGCGAAGTACCCGCCTTCCCTAACAGGGATAGCTCCATTGACGTTTCGGCGTTTGAAACGTACAATGCAGCCATAGCTCCCATGTGGAGTTTAACAAGAGCGCAGTGGGATATGGCGTGCAGCTACTATATATATATCCTTATTTGCACCCCACACATTCCCCGCTGGTCATCTCTGAATACCCAGAACTACCACAATGAAAATGTCCACACGTTTTTTAATAACGCACCAGAATTTCACCTAGCCGCTCAAATCGAAGAAATTCATGGTGTAAGAAAAGCTTCTGAAGCTGATAGCATTCCATTAGAAGTCCGGCCAAATGGAAATCTCCTTACGATCTCATATTAGGTAAATTGAATAATGAAAGAATTACAAATTCTGTATATCTAAAAAATGAACGCAAAAAACTCAAAAATTCAGCATTATTCAAGGCATCTCTTCAGCCTATCGAATATCACAACTTTAAATCAAAATCCTGGGAGAGCATTAGTGCAGCTTCAAATATGGAAAATCAATTATAGACCAAGATTATCTCAGCATCTCTAGCTGGATTAGCTGTAATTTCATAGTAACAGAGTACCGGAAAAAAACTGATACATCATTGTAAAGGCATATTGCATAAAAAAGAAATACTGCTCTTCCTAAGGATTGCAAAGGAAAGTGGTACACAATAAGTCAATGAATGGCTGCAATGTAAACGCCACTCGCCCCGTTAAAAGTTAATCTTTAATTTTAAGTTATTGGAAATGACTGGAAATGTCAAATATTATTATAGAATTGACTTGAAATGAAACACCTTGTGCACAATTCGAAACTAGCAAATAAGTCTAAATTTATTACATGCTTCGAAAGGTGTCATTGTGTGAAGAATAGTTCTTGAATAGACTACATTCTTTGGAACTTACAGGGTGTTTCTAAGAAAATAAAGATCCTTACTGCCTCCACCAACAATTTCCAAAGCACCGACTCACCAAAAAAAGTTTGCTCTATGCATACGGTGGGATTACAGGGATCCTTAATATTTGTTATGTTTCATTTTCAGTAGAAAAATATTGTGTCACCATAAAGAAACATTTTCAAAGTACAAATGAATGAGAAAGAAAAGCATATGGAATTGCACAAGTTTAAGCTGGAAGTGCTCCAACTCAACAACAAGTCAATAAATTCCTTTTCTCAGCTATACTGAATGTGGAACTCCATTTGCTGCGACTTTTCAACTTAGATAAGGAAATATTACTGATGAATGCTTGCAAGAGAAGGAAGAGTCAAACAATTCTTAGCAAATTACGAACGTAGGAAATAAGAGAAACAGCTGAATATAATACTATTAGCAATATTACAAGGCAGATCCTGCAATGGCAAATGAAAGGACATTAAAGATTAGATTTATGGTTTTGAGTTGTGAAGATGTTGTCTTTTAGTCGAAGACTTTCACATTTGGTGATCAGTTAATTAATTAGGGTATTCTAAGTGAATCTCATCTTATTATAATGACTAGTTTTTATCTAGAATATGGATATACATACTTATACAATTTGCCCAGATAGTGCAGTTTGTACTTCAGTCGATTCAATTTATCATCCAATGATTCTCGTTTTCATACTAGTTTTCTATAATTTCAATCAATATTTGCGTTTACCACTTCAAATAAGTTCTCATTTTAGTTGATAGCAATCATCAAAACAAGACCGAAAGTACTTCCCGCAACGATGCCATATGGCTTCAACAGTTGTGGCTAAGTGAAATAGGGCTGGGGTATATTGTTTTCGAATTCAGTTTGCATTGCTGAAGCAGATAACGCAACATAGAAGTGATATTTGAAAAAAGAGGGAAAAATCAAAAGACAAAAATATAATAGGGAAAACTTAAATAAATTAAATATACTCGATGTTGACTTACTTGATAAACAAACAGAGCAAACATATCCAATGTCTATTAACTCCCGATGACAGAAACAAGCAGCTCGATAGTCCACTTTACTTGTTGGTGGAAGAACCAATTTATTTCTTGTTTGTGGTTCAGGTAAGAACACCCATAATAGATACTGTAACAAGCCATCAAGCTGCGGAAGTCTTAAGTATTGTCCACCGGTTATATCGCAACCTTGCTGAAGCAAACTTAGCGGTTTATCCAGCGCACATACATCTAGTACAATGCTTTGCTTTTGTGCAGTAAAAAATACATTCATGTATGTCATGTACTGCGAAGCGCATTCATTACTTCCAGTTACTACTAAGATTCGAGAGTTCAGGGGCACTCCTGGGATCTTATTTCTTTGCATCTGAAAGCAAAATGGATCCATTAGGTTAAGAATTTAACAAAAATTGTTATTTTTGTACCCTGGCTATATATGCTAGTGCCATAGCGATACTACCGGCAAGTAAAGATTCGCACGGAGCTGTAATTTTAGGTGCATCGTTGATAACTTGGGCTAAATTTTGTTTAATGGTCTTCTCTACCAATGTAAATACCTCATATTGGCCATCGATTTGTCTTATTTCCAAAGGCTTTCCGGCCATTGGATATAGAAACTCCCTATGAAAAATTATCAATTACTTTACTTTACAATTACTTTATTTTAATTAAACTAACGTAGCATGATGATGACAAGCAATTATAGCCAATTTATTATGAGATTTTTGCATTAAATGAGCATTTCCAAAAGCGACTATAGAGTCCAAACATTGTGTAAGGTGATGTGGATTTTGTCTGATAATTCTTTGTGAGGGATTTGTATCCAGTATTACCACTAGTAAACTAATACTTCTATCAACTGGGGTAAATCATAATTAGTTTCACTTTTTCCTGTTTAATCTGTTTAATTAATTATTTACCTTCACTCATCTTCTTTAACTCCAAATGCCGAAAAGTTCTGCTATTCGCTAAGCCGAGACTCGGAATCGGAAGGTCAATATTTGTTATGTTGTTAATCGGTTGTCAAATCGCATGGTAAGGCAAAAAAATTCATGCAATCGACGGTCGATATATCGAAATTACCAATACGTGGAGAGGAGGAAAATTAATGAACAATCTCACCAAATAGTGTCGAAAAAAATTTAATAAGAATTATTTACATTGCACAAACTTGCTACTAAAGCGCAGGAGATAACTTTTTCAGAAGGCTAGAAGGTTTTTTACAGAAATAAATAAATAAAATGTAATCGGTTGATATATCAAAATGGCAACCCGAAACTTCAACGCATGCGTCAATTTTTAATTTTTTATAAAACCTTTAAGATTTTGTTTATTTTAATATACTAAACTAGTTTTCAAGCACTGAACCCATACTCTTGGATTCGTTTTGCAATTACAACCTGGATCAAACATGTAAAAGCCGGTTGAGTTACAAATCTTGCCACGTAACTTCGGTATTAGAGTTCGATAGAACGGAACAGTTAACGATACAGAAGAAGAAGAACAGGGCAGATTATTTGGCCTTTTGCTCACAATTCACACACACAAAAATTTGTAAACGTCAGACTGAGTGAGTGAGCATTGTGCGTTTTATTTATTGTAGAAAACATAAAATTATTGAAAAAGTCACTTAAATATCCTTAAAAAATATTTAAAATAATTAAAATATACGGTGAGAATTATTTTTGTCTGTACGTTGCATTTCTTTTTTCGTTCAGTTAGTGCTTTTCAATATTCAATCTACGTCATTTCTTTTCTAAGGCCGAACGATTTAGGCTCAATCTTATCGTAGTTTGTAGTTTCATTCATTTTCTTCTACCTTTGAAAAATGAAATTATTATCAAACTGAATATATTCGGGAAAGAAAATTCAGATAATTTTTTTTAGAATAACACGAATAAAAAAAGGAGGTTACACATCAAACAGGATAGTCGCATTTAATTCGAGCCAAATTTTGCCATAAAATTATAGTTATTTCTATTTATGACGGGCTGAATATCTATTGATGTAGTCATTTTTTCTAGTTATGACCTCTATAAAGATCTTAAAACTACTTTCGTGTGATGATTTTGATTTGATTGTCTATATATATACCTACTGTTCTATTCTCTAGCCGATGTACATGCCTGCGCACTTTTTCACATAGTTCCATAACGAAGTTGATTTAACACGTTTATTACATTCAACCAGGAAGCATTTTGTCTTTGTGGTCATTCAATTGTCTTTCCCACTGACATATTTCTTTCCACTCCTCAAAATCGTAGCCTTTTACAGAATTTATCTATGTTGAAATCCTCAGCCGAGGGCCGTATACATTAGGATACAATAGACCTAAGCTTTAACACTAAGAAAGGTATTCCAATGTGAAAATAATAATAATAATGTATTGAAATTGAGATGACCTCCATTAGATAATTCATGCTAGGCTTGCTAATAAGTAATTTTCTAATTCTACTTGGAACAGCGTAATTAGTTCGGTAGTCACTTGCACATATTTTCTATGTTACGCAATTAATATAGGTACTGCCGAGATAGCATGCGTTTCGTATCAGCAGGAACCAATTTTCTTCAGTACGGCTGTTGTAGACGCCACAAGAAAAATGCTAAGCAGACTCCATTCTCAGTTTAAATTCTGAGTATGAATAATATGAGGCAAAATACTGCGTATTTACTTTAGCGCTTAGCTAATTAAGCCCTAGGCGGGACCAGCCAAGTTGAACAAGTGAAAAATCATGAAGACTTTTACAAAAATGTTAACAATTTAAAAAAATATATATATTGCCAGCACATAAATTTTTACACCCTAGTGCTGTGCAAAAAGGACCTTGACGTGATGATGACTTGCTTAATTGATAAGTTCAAAACCAGGCCACAGAGAAACCATGCCAATAACGATCGACTTGCAATGACCAAAAATAAGAAAAATTGCAGGTACATAACATAGTAGTATTTTTCTCGTTTCCCAGAAACCCGCTTGGTTTCAATTAAACAATTGACAAAATATTTAGCCATTCTAAAATCAAGGCTAAGGAATTGTTCAATTGTGATATCAATTTACTCAATATAAAATGGGTACTAAATGAAGACGACCAGAGCTATATTCCTCTATATTTCCTATATATAATTTGACTAGAAGGGAATCACTCCTCCTTAATGTGATGCCATCCTTTACTCTCAACCAAATAAGCAGAATGCAAAGCTATTATACCAGCTCATAGTTAGACTTGGTATTCTCCACTAACTCTAGTAAGCCAAATTCCCATGTGTAGTTATTCTTTACTTTGAAGAATTTTCCATCGTTTGTTGTGTACAATGAAATGATGCAGCATTATAACAGTGTAAATACATAAACGTAACATAAGCTTTTCTTTATTTTTAGAAAAATCATACAAGGAAGAATAGCTCCGCTTTACTGGTATCAAGTAACATCGAACGGATATCGGATCGGAAGTTCAAAAGATGATAACATTTATGTTGAACAATGAACTCTTCTGTTTCAATGAAGACCCAGACGTAGAATATCGATTGGAAAATGGTAGTTTTAACAAAAAAGATTTATTGAATGTAGTAAGTAGCATTATTAATATTTCAGATGATGATTATGCGAGGGAATTTCTTTCAAATCGTTTTGAAACGGAAATAGGCGAATTTGAACGAGTTGAAATAGAACAACCGAAGAAAAATATCGAAAGATATGTCCTCATTGAAAAGAATGACTTTTTACATAAAGATCATGTTGAAGATAATTTCAAGACAGTTTTAAAATGGGAAGATCCAGCAGTTCAAATATTCCTCGAAGAATTGGCGAAAAATAAAGACATTATGCGAAAGGGTTCCACGAAAAGCCAAAGGGTTTATCAGAAAATAGCAAGAGCACTTCAAGCCGCAGGTTACAAAAATATTAAAATTGTTGATTGTCAGAATAAAATGAAAAGTTTACTCGCTACTTACCGACGAAATGTCGCTCGAAGGAATAGTGGAAGTGCCACATCTTCTTGGGAATACTTTGATGCTATGGATGAAATTTTTAGGACTCGTGCAAGGATTTGTATACCAAATGAAAATTTGGTTGATTCCCTTGATGATGAGTTTATGAAGAGCTGCACAAATGACAGAAAAAATATAAATTTAGATCCTCTTGATCTTGTGGATGAAAGTCAAAATAATACATTAGTTGTGCCAAAATTTGAGGTGGAACATAATGATGAGGAAGGTAATCATATCGAGGAAGAAAGCAATCATGTTGAGGAAGAAGGAACTTTTTCTGGAGAAAATCATGATGATGATGATCACATTACTACTTCTGCTCCTCCTGAAGATATCGAAATACAAGTAAATGATAGTTTCACGGAAAGGTTCCTAAAGCTTACTGAAGAACGAAATAACATTTTAAGAGAAATATTAAACGTTCTCAAATCTAAGGTCTAAAAAACAGTTCTATATTTATTATTATTTTTTTTTCAATGCACACACAGATTTCTTATCAACTAGATTGATGATTTCATACTACATATTTCGCATAATGTGCTTTGAAATTGAATCTCGTTTTGCAATAGCTTGCTCTAGATCAACTTCATTGCAAATTTCATTGTCGAAATCAAAAAGGAAACCACTATCATCATCGGCTATTCTAGGTTGTATACTGCAATTATCATTAAAGCTTTCAGCTGCAGCATCTTCTTCATTTATTAATATAAAATTATGCAAAATACATGATACCAACACGAGTATTTTCATTTCTGGAATTTTACTCATTTGAAGATAGCTCAACCGTTTAAATCGTCCCTTTAATTGGTTAAAGGCTTTTTGCGATACACTTTGAACCTCCAAAAGAATTTCATTGTAATATTTTTCTCTTTGAGACAATATATTTTCTTCTTTGTAAGGCGTCATTAGGAAAGTATCTAACGGGTATGTTTCACCCGCAATTAAATGTTGCGCATGAGAAAGTTTTATACTTTTTTTATGCAATAATTCATATACACGACTAGCTCTCCACATTTCCGTATCATGACATGCACCGGGATAACCTACAAATACATTTAAAAAGCGACCATGGCTATCGCATACTGCCTGCATTTTTATTGAATACACAGATTTTGATCGATTGTAATAGCTAGCTTTATCTTCTGTTGGTGTCAGTATGGGAATATCGACGCAATTCAAAACTCCAATTACACCAGGAAATGGTTGTTCATTTAACTCTTTGAATTCTTTTGAAATTGTTGAAAAACTTGTTGGCCAAACAATGAAATCTTTTGTTAGTATCTTAATTAAATAGCATGTATCTATAAAAACTTTGTACGCAGTTCCTCCGGCTATACCAAATCTACCGGAAATCCTTTTAAAAGATTCTTGATTAGACAATGTCCAAAATGTTAATAGAAGTCGCTCTCTTAGGGGAATATGGCTTCGTCCTGTATGTTGATTTCTCAAACGTTTTGAAAATGGCTTTGCAAGCAATCTTTCAAATATAGCGAAGTTTTTCTTACTCATTCGAAATTTGTCTCGAAATTCATCAAGTTGATAGATGTTTATCTAAAATTCGTAAATAGATTTTTATAAGAGATAAACACGGCAATTATAATAACTTATTTAGCAAACGACTAACTACATTTTTCATCCTAATAATGTGCGCTCTCCGGTAAACTCAGCATGGGAGTCATGGCTGCATTGTGTGTTTGGGCAATTGGCGAAACACCAATGGGCTATACCTGTTAGGGGAGGGTGGTACTTCGGCAGAAGTTTCGGTGCAATGCCCTGCCTTGGAGTTCCAGGCCAATTTGAAAGATGTTCGTACAAAACTGGTACCGATATGGCGACCGAGACGGCTTCGCCGTCTGAAAATATATGGTGCACAAGTTCGTTGTGCGGAACTCATTCACTTCGAGGACGAGCAATGCGATTAAAGCGCCCGCAACAATTTCGTGTGTGGCATCCGCACCTAGCACGATGCAAGTTCAGAATGTCAATTGTATATGTAGGAAATAATAATTTATTCAAGTTGGTTACTTACACAAGATTTACAATTGGTTTACAAATGGTTCATAATGACAGAGCAACTAAGTAATAGAAATAGACATAGCGAGAGAGCTGAAGAGGAGTCCTAAGGAAATAAGAAATTTTTTTGAGAATCCGAAGAATTGTGGAGGAGAAAAATACACCAAAACGCGCGAAATAAATATTGTTACGATAGGCATCCAACAGCGTCTGTTGGGATAACGGCGAGCCTGAGAACGGTTAAAAAGGTATTGAAAATTGTGTAGGCTTGAAGTATCTTCGTTTAAAGAAAAAAACACCGTTAACTCATTTCATTTACAAATAGTACTTAGTTCTTTAGACTGTCTTAAAAAGCTTACAAGCTCTAATGGTGGAATCTGCAGACCATGTACTCTCCTGAAGCGCAGCACTTGTCCACCAAAGACTGAAATGTCTGGGTAACTCTATTGTTTTGCTATGCATGTCATAAAGTTTGAAATCTATCTATCTATTCTTATATTAATAAAAGAGTCTATAGCTTATTCTCTCGAGCTCGAGTTTTCCAATTGACTTGATCAGAGTATCTCGACGTTGTACTCAACTCAATTTTTCTATTTTCTTAGTATTTTTAAGCTTATTTTAATTACCACCTCCATTCCACTCTGACTCGTTAATGCAATATAACCTCACGTAAACATTCAAATTACGATTGCATTTCCTTGGTTTCGACTCGACGCCGTGTCAGCTGAGTTCTAATAAAGAAACGGGCAACCATTTTATTAGGTTGAAGATTGTATAGTCGTTTGCCTTTGCTAACACTAATAGCAAAATACCAAAATGCCATAAATTATTATTATATTGATAAAAATGATATAATTACATTTCCACAAAAATCCTTTCGATTAGTAGTAGAATCATTTTTCGCCTTTTTATTTGGTAATTTGTCTGCTGGAACTTTCCTCTTTTTTCTTTTTCCTAATACATTTACAAAAACTGTGTCGTCAGGTTCACTGGACATTTCAGTAATAGCTGTTATACACGCAGTTAATGCAGCATCATCCATCGTTATTGTGATAAATAAAAATTTTAAACTTCTTTTGCGATTATTCAGCCGCTCAGCCGTCAAAACCTTTCTTTTTCTTATTAAGAATCAGCGCGTGGTTCGGCATGGTAAGAAATTGCAAAAGAAACAATCTTTCGTGCCATCTGATTTTACACAAGTGAACCATACTGTCTGTCATCATGGCATAGGCTGGTTGACATTTGTTAGTATTATCAAAAATTCACACATTTTCGTATTTATAATAATTGCTATAACCTCGTGGTTTTAAATGATGTTTCGTAATGTTGTTAATAATTTTCTTCAAAACGGCACACTTCGACATTATACAGCTGCTCAAGCAACTCTAAAGAAAATCGAGAAAACCAATCGGACAACTTTGATTGCATGCAAAAATACTGGACTGAATTTGTATACGGATGAAATAGCAGAACCCAATAGAAAATTTGGTCAAATTCCTCTAGCCTCAAATGGATGGAAACATAGGAAATCTAAAGGAGATTTTTACATTATTCAACCTGTAGTAGATCAATGTGAAGCTTTTGAAAATATCGATAGTGTTGACACTTTGAAAAATGTAAATATAAATCCAGATATTATTAAAAATGTAAAAACTGAGCTCGATATACAACGATTAACATATATACAACAGAATTCAATACCAAAAATTATTGAAATGAATCATGTTCTTATTGCTGCAGAAACTGGATGTGGTAAAACACTTGCCTATCTTATTCCAATCGTCCAACAAATCTTGGAAAGAAAAGCGGCCAATTCGGATTGCCGCAAATTCAACACTCCTCTCGCTTTGATTCTAACACCAGGCCGAGAACTAGCGACACAAATAGGTAGAGTTGTTGAAAAACTTTGTAATGGATTGAATATTCAAACGAAAATTATTCTTGGTGGAAATACAAAGCAGAAAATGATTTATCCAGAATATGAAAATATTGATATTCTTGTGGCAACAATTGGGGCTATTAGTAAACTTACAACAACCGGATTATATAAAATGGAACAGGTACGGCATGTTGTATTGGATGAAGCAGATACACTTTTAGATGATAGCTTTTCAAATAAACTATGTCATTATCTTCAAAGGTTTCCTGTGAGTTAATTATTTTCCCTTTTAATTTTATTCAAATCACTTACAAGAGAATCATTTTTTTTTAGTTTTATAAGAATCATATCCAAGATCTAAGTGATCAAATTGTTGGAGCACAATTAATTTTCGCCTCAGCTACAATGCCAACGAATATTGAGGAACTGTTGAAACAACTTGTTGATACGGAATCAATTCATGAAGTAGTAAGTCCTAATCTACATCGTATAATGCCGCATATTAAACAAAAATTTCTAAGAATGAATAAATCTGATCGGCCTGGCCAACTTCTAACTATTATTAAAACAGAACTGAATAAAAAGCATCCGTTGATAGTGTTTGGAAATAAATCTGTAACAAGTGATTTTGTTTCAATGTTCCTCAACGATAGTGGAGTGAAATGTGTGAATTTAAATGGAGATATGCAAATGAAATTCCGTGTTGGACAATTTGAAAAATTTCAGAACGGCGAAGTAGATGTTCTTGCAACAACAGACGTCGGGAGCCGCGGATTGGATACTACTCGAGCTCGACATGTTATTAACTTTGATTTTCCCCTTCACATATCAGACTATATTCATCGATGTGGTCGTATAGGTCGCGTTGGAAGTCTTTATAAATGTACAATTACGAATTTTGTATCTAGTCGAAAGGAAATCGATGTAGTGCAAAGGATTGAACATGCCGCAAGAACTGGTGGACTTCTACCAAATGTTAATGCTAACATAACGAATATTATTTTTAAGAAAATAATTAAAGATATTAATAACCAAGATAAAGAAAATATATTCTAATTTTGAAGAAAAAATAGTATCTTTAAATGTAGAGAAAATTCTCGAAACCAATGTAAAAAAAACATCAGGGTCATTTAAAAATTCTTTTTTACCTAAGCACCTGTAGCAAAGCTCGAATTTCGATATGCAAAAGTAAAACAGCATTATATTAGATTGATCGGACTTGAGTACACACATCAGCAACACTATTAAAATATAAATTACAAAATACTGACAAATGCTAAATTTTCTTTCTTGAGTGGCAGTAAATCTTGTTGTGAAATTAAAAAGCGAATTATTTGTGACGTGTTGACGGCAATTAGCTGATGTCTCATCTGTGTATTAATGACATTCAATACAGAAGAGTAATTGCTGGCAATTTCCCGTAATGCGCACAGGCTGACCACATTTGAAAATTCTAGATTGCTGTGTTGTCCTGATGAAGGCTCACTGTTCATTACCGATTTAGTTGGCCCCCTTTTGATGTTGTTTCTAGCTTGGATCCCCAAAATTTCCTCTGCCAAATTCTAGTGGTTTTTTTCCATTTTTTCTGGGGCCATAGCTTGAAGTCTTTTTGAGCCTTTTTCGGAATATAGAGCTTCTTCCAGAACCTCTTCCAATGCACCAATGCTTTTTCCGGTTAGTTAGATCCGAATGGACTGACTGCCAACATTGGCTTTGAAAGAAAGTTGTCAGTATCTGCCCACACGCCCCTTGAGCAGGTTGGTATGGAGTGTTCCTTAGCGGCCGTAACTTGGACTGGAAGTACTTTCCGTGGAGAAGATCACCAACCCAATTGAAAAAAAAACTGCAATTAACACTACGTAGTTTTTATTAAAATCACCATGCGCACTTTTCAATACCTCACTTTTTAATGCTTAATACTCTTTCAAAATTGAGTATGGTCCCGTATGTGGGTAAAAAGTTAGGAAATTCCATATAGGAATTCTAGAATTGAATATATCGGGAAAGCCTTCCCAATATATTGGTAATAACCAATATTGCCTATTCCGCAATATATTTCGTCAGAACATTTTCCCTTCATTCAAAGAAATTCTCTGTAGTCATTGGTTAACCTTATATACACGGAAGAAACCAAAGTTACAAAAAAACAGCGAACATTGCCCAATAAGTGTGGGTCAGTTGCTATTCACTTTCCACATAGGATTTCCCAATTATGTACAAGTAGAAATAACGATTAATGGAATTTCCCAATTATGTGGGAAGTAAATTTAATGGAGTAAACAGCATGCACTGACTGTGGGTTAGGGTTATGGTTTACGAAAGGTTGCCATTCTGTGTTTACCCATCGCCGGGCATTTAGAGTTACACAAGACTAAGCAGTTTAATCATTTTCCAGACGCAGTTTGCAAATAGAATCAGAATAGTGACAACGTACTTTCTCGGTTGACAGTGACCGGTAATCAAACCAGTTAAGAGTCTAGCATCCGTCATACTGTACCTCTGAATCTCCCACTCCCGTTCCATATATGGAAACGCCATGAAACGCTTGGCATAATTGTCCCATGATGCTCCTCCAATTCATGTTGCAGCCCTCTGATACGCATTTGAGAATGGCCCTCTTTACCGTATATAAGGGCAACCTGCATATCAGATCTGGGCCGATCAGTGATGTAGCTGAGCCAGGAATAATTACAAAAATCTTTGATTGTTAAAAAAAAAACTTAATTAAATAAAAAAATATCATTAAACCAAAATCAGGAGCGAACCATAATGTTTTATGAGCGTAGAACGGATGCCAAGAATACCGGCCGAGAAACTCTTAGCCAGGCTTGATATGTATATACAGAAATAGACAGATGAATTGTGAAATATGACATCTTAAGGTTTAAGAGAAATCAACGGAAATTTCGTCAAATGAATAAAATCATTACATCGCAGAAATCACCAAAGAGATTGGTTTTCTGTAGGTAATCCGCAATTTCTCTGTTACCAAGCGATACACCGTATACCCTACATTAGCTCTTACAGTTCACAAGCTTGCAGAACTGCAGTGAAAAGTTGTATGAAATGTTGATTTTATTTTATGTACATAATCGTTAAATTTTTGAAGGAGCCTATTATAAAACAAACCAGTTATAACATCCCAGCGGGAAATTTGGTCAGGCTTGTGGAAGAAGTAAAACTAAATGCAAGAAGATGAAAATCTAGTGTAGTTTCTTATTAATATAGGTGTGCGTCTAATCCATTTTATTCCAAAGAGGCTAGAAGCACACGAAAAAGCTTGAATTGCCTCCCAAGGACATACCTATACAATTGTCCCATAGTGTCCAATGAAAAGGCATGCATCCTTGTTCTTCCAAGAAAGCTAAGGGGAAACACACGAAAAAGCTTGACCTGATTCCTGCCTAGAACGAATGTTCTATAAAGTGTCCAATATAGAGGCATGCATTATATCTTCTAAAGAAGGAAACCCGTTTAAATGATGGTATAATTCTCATTCTAGTTACAAAAAAAAATTATATTTGTAAAAAACAATAATTACTTAATTCTACAACTTTTTTCTTATCCGATAAAGTCTTAAGTAATTTCCGTTTACCCACAACAATGTGAGAGTTAAAACTAGACAACAACTCTGGTCGAAAGCAATTCGCTTCGGTTTTGAATTTTGGTTTAACAACAACAGGTCGACATCCAGCAAACTTGAAACCGATTTTTCGAAAAGGTTCTCTCATTTCAATAGCATCAGGAAATAACTCCTTCCATTTAACTGGTTTTGAAAACTGCTTATCCAATATTTTTAGCAAAATCTTCGCACTAATATTAAACGTTGGTGTCTTTAAGCATTTATATCTCTTGGTTGTCAGCTTTTGATGGTAGTCTAAGGACATTAATATTTATAACCGTTAACTATCTATATACTTTACTTAATTTACCATAAGAATAAACCATAAATGGCTGCAATTTAGCTCCACAAAGATCTTCAAGCCATTCGTAAAGAAATATATCATCACGCCCTCGAAGAAATATAGCACCAGGCTGTAGCAAAAAAGTTAAATTAATAAAAATTTATTTTAAATCGTCAGTTTTATAACATACTGCAAAATCATTCCATATCCATTCCAACATCACGGAAGAATTTATTTTGTATAGAAACGGTATAATTTCTCTAAAAGCATATTCTCCTAAGGATATAAGTCCACGGACGCACCGACTAATGAATTCCAAATCTGCCAATGTAAATGGATCTTTAGTATATTTTCTGGAATCAAAAAAATTTTCAATTCTCCGTTGTATAAGAAATGTACACTCGTTTTGTAGATATCCGAACTGACTTCCTAGGCAACCAATTGTATGACAAACAGTATCAACGTATTTAAAATCACACATTTCAGCCTTGTAAGGCGAAAAATCTTCCTGCTGATTAGTTTCGTCTTCTTTTATCATATCAGATTCAATATTTTCTTGCTTTAAGTGTACATCAACTGTATCCTGTACAATTGGTACAACCTCATTGGTACATTGACTTTCCAAGCAACCAGTTGTACGGCAAACAGTATCAACGTACTTGAAATCGCACATTTCAGTCTTGTAAGGTGAAAATTCAGAATTGCAAAACTCTTCCTGCGGATCAGTTTCTTCTTCTTTTATCATATCAGATTCAATATTTTCGTGCTTTATGTGTACATCAACTGTATCTTGTATGATTGGTATGATAACATTAGTACATTGACGTCCCAGGGAACCAATATCAACGTACTTAAAATCACACATTTCAGTGTCAGTTTTGTAAGGTGAAAAATCTGTATTTTGAAATTCTTCCTGTGGATCAATTTCTTCTTTTTTTATCATATCAGGCTCAATATTTTCTTGCTTTATATGTACATCTTCTGTTTCTTGTACGATTGGTACAGCAACATTGTTGCATTGGACATAAGGGCCTAAGAGAATACAAGACAATATTTCTGATAAATGGAAGAGCTGCTCACGGCATTCCACATCGCGGGAGTGAGGATTAAATGAAAGAGCTCGAAGAAATGTTAAACATCGATCTAGAGTTTCAAACTTCTGCTCAAATACAAGAATATCAATCAGTTTTTTTAGAAGAAGCTTTAAACAGCATCCGATCTGCGGAGAAAATGCAGCTGTGTCAAGTGCAAATCTATAACATTCCTCATCTCCAAGAAAAAGTGCTGAAATTAAACACTGTTGCTTAGTAAAAAAAAAAAAACAATACATATTAAGACTTTTTAGTCTAGGAACTTTACACTTAACGCAGATGTAGTTAATGCCATAAACAACATAATAAAAGCTCCTACCCTTCCATGTGTACAAGTTATGTGCACAACAATTGATTGATTATTGAGTTTTTTTCTTTCTTATCTAAAGGTTCATTGACACAACCTTCATCCTTTTCAAATACCCTAGCCTAACCTTTTTTTTCAGACTGGGGGATGGAAGATCTCAAGGGACCCATTGTGCTAACAAAAAAAGAAAAAACTAAAACCTTTTTGACCTTTTAACGAAGCTCATCAGGTCCAAGTGAGGTAAGCTTTTCAGCTCATCCATAGATAGAAGGAAGTATCCAACCTAAGTCGGGCAAAGGTCGAGCCAACGCCAACCGCATGTTCTGGTTCAAGAAAGGGAGAACTAGAACTGGATCGGACAGCAAGTCCGCCCTGTTATTCCCCATGATTCCAGTGTGCCCAGATACTTACTGCAAAGACATCATGTTATGGATATATGTATAGCTTATCCAAAGACGTCCTACAGTCCCCCCGTAACTTATATAGATGTTATCCAAGGACCACACAAAGCCATCAAGGCTGCGTGGTTGTCTGAAAGGACAGTAATGTTCTTTTTTTCTTGATTTCCTTATCAAGGGCTAACTACGGAGCTATTGCGATGGTTAAAACCTTCAGCCTGTAAGATAATAGTGAACCTTCCAAGTGAGTACTCCAACTCAATTTCATGCTCGAGAAAGTAAACACTAGCAGACACCCTCTCTTTCTTTTTCTTGTTAAAGTTGTGCAATGCACATTACTGCATCATGGAATTTCAAGGCATTCACTGAGCCTTGATTTAATTATTAAACAATAAGCACTAATTTATTTCTGTAATTATATTGACTTTTGGTGAGTCAAGTTAAGTAAGAGGAGACTGAAGCCAGTCAGACACCAGAACTGTGCAGATACATACAAGGAAATCAATATTATCAGATTAAAAGATTGTTCAAGAAATATGATAAATGCCGTCAGAGAATGGCGCTCCAGCTCATTTAGAATTTCGGCAGATGGTCATATGCATCATATTCTTCAGAAACCGACTTCAACTATAATCACTCCAAAACGCTAATTATCTTCATTCGCACAAAATCGGACCTTAATTGGACGTTACATCACTTGAAAAAATTCAAGGGGATGACGTACACAAATTGCATATTTTTGTAGAGAAGCTTTTTGAAATATGAATCGCTGTGTGTTAGATATCGTCTTCCATGCAACTGCTTTTATGAAGAACGAACATATATACAACGAAACCGAAGAACGAGTTGTTTTTAACAGGTTACCAGGATTCATATATATAATAAAACGCAACGCACTGATTCAAGCACAAATATCTGTTGGAATAATCTCACCATATAAAAGGGCAGGAATTTTACAGTGTTTGTGTTTGCTGTGAAGACTGCGACGTCAATACTTTCCCCAAACTTACACACTTCCCCTGCCATCTAGACTGGGATATTCTTTCGTTCTTTTTTTCAAATTCAATAAATTTGATTTTAAACTAACTTTTAAACGCACGTCAAAAACTTGTCGTCAGCCAGATTATAGGGCTTTCTTATTAAACTATAAATAAAGACGGCAATAACATCTCATTTTCATGGATCACATGGAAAGTTAGGTAACTTCAATATGTTCTTTTTCATCTTAAATAGAAATTTAATACCAATTTCCATATACGTATATATTGCTTTTGATTTCGGCTATTCAATACTAATCAAACTCCTAGGTTATTTAGGTACCTACTTACCATTACACAAATGTGAATTGAATTCAATAAGATTCTTGGAATATTTTCTATCTATAACCCATGATGACAGTATTTCCGGTCCGACAATATTTTTACTCTGTACCTCATTCAAATATTGATCACGAAGAAGAACGATTTTATCCTATACAAAAAATAATTGTATATCTAATTGCTTATTAGAAAATTTGGATGATTTACGGAATTAAAAAAGAATGTTCCATCCGATTCAATTTTATCCCATTCACTATCTCCAGCTCCAAGAATTGGAGGTACATCGGAATCTTTTAATACTTCATTCACAAGATCGAATGTAACTTTTCCTCCTGAATGCCAGGCATAAGTTTTAATGTTCTGCATTAAAAGAAATCATGAAAATAAAAATGTATTTTTCCAAAGCTGCTGGTATTAATTAATGTACTTACATTGATCAATTCCCACATTTTATATGTTACATCCTCAGCTAACTTAGGATATACATCAGATGAAACTTCAATATCGCTCGTATCATGTTGCTCCCAAATAATTTTTATTGACTTAACACCAAAACCAGCATAATTGCGATGGTTCGCCTTAAGTTTGAATATACACAAATTTTTTTTATAATTTTCATCTATTAAATTTCAGAAGCTAAATAAGCGGAAAGATAATTATAATAATCAACCAATACAAAAATATGAAGAAGGAAAAAGGCCATAAAAAAGTATTTATTGCATTAACAATGAATACTCTGGACTATATAGGAAGACCAGGGAATTATCTCTAAGCATACAGTGAGAGAAATCATTTAGAAGAAATATTTTTCGAATCTTTTTCTTGATTATCGTGGCTCCTAAAGGCAAAGTCTTCCTGTTGTCTACATATTTCCTTTTTGTTTGCCATGTTTATTAGTTTAGTTTGCATAAAATGAAAGATAGGAAGTGGAATTCATACAAAATTTGGCCACAGTCCCTATTCAAAAAGACTGTAACGCCGTGGTTGATTTTCTTAAGCCAGATCAACGTTAGTGTCACTACTTTATTTGGAGGTGCTATATTTTTATATCATTAAAGCAGCCAGAAAGTGGAAAAAACTAATTACAAGTACTCATTCGAATCAACACTATCCAGAATATTCAAAATCAACCAATCCAAGCGAGCAAATTTCAAATATATGAAAATCAATATTGACAAAAAAAAAAAAAATATGCGAATCGATTAAGCAATGTTGAAAAAAAATATCAATAAGTAATTACAACGATTATGCGAATTGGTTTTATAAGTCCAAGCACTTATATCCGGACCAGTGTGTCCCGTGAGCAGAGCTAAGCTGTAGTGGGTGCCAGGTCCCCTGCCGAAACATCCTCCTGATGGATAAGGGGAAGCCATATTTAATTCATCGGTAGGTTCAGTATAGCAGGCATTTCTTATGACTTGATTCTCTTCTTCCCGGGAATGATCTCCATCTCAGCCGGCTAAGCTCGTCAATTTGGGCTCAGCAAAAAATATATGAGGAAGTACCTACACCTAGACACGCAGCTTCGCATACGGCCATCCGGAGATCCCCTTACTACACTCGCAGTAGGTCTGCTATTCAGTTCGCGTTCTACCACTGAAGTCCGTGTTCCCCATTACCTCGGAATCTTAATCACGCTCAAGGGAAATTCAGCAGAAAAAAATTCTTTCAATCACAGGTCGGTTCCAAATAAACTCCACAAATTGCTGAGACTCCACAAAGTTCCACCTAGTTGATCCCAGACACCTGTATATTTGCGTATCTTAAAATGGAATTACAATAACTTGCACAAATGGGATCCCCGTTTCCATCACTAGTGCTCTACAACGCCGTCCATTACCTCTCAATTAACCACAACGACATGTACCACTAATTCAATTTATTCAACCATTTTGTTTTTTTTTTTAATTTTTTTTTCTTTTACGTTACAATTCGACTCAATTTCCAAGTTGTTACGCTATTAGCTACCAGATAGATTTCTAAATTCCAGCAATAAAAAACAATCAAGCCATAGTACTGCTAATAATTCAACAATGAGAACTTACACATTAAGAAAATCTATTATTACAGGCCGAGGAAGGCAAAGTTATTTCTAAAATCTAATAATTTTATGCGAAGGAAAGAAATTAAATAAAAAATAACTGTGTTTTTTGTATTGATGATTGATTTACTCTGTTTCCAACAAACCAATGAAAATGAGCCCTAATCTATGGCAGGCACCTGCTTGCTATCTTCTTCATATTAAGACTACATATATATATCTACGTCTAATGCAGTTCACTAGTATGCACTTCCTCGGTTTCTTTTTCTGGCTACTAATCGGTGACTGTCGATCTCATGTTAGCATGTGTTTAGACCCTTCCAACGTATATAACTGCACAACGGTGCTACTAGATTTGATCCCGCCTTAAGCTGGCTTGTTGTGTGCTCTATACGCGCACGGTAAATTCTAGAATTCGTCACAGGTGAGTAAGTATTCACAAAGCCAGGACGCCACTAGCGCCTCTAGGGACTCCCCGGAGGGCTTTTATTGTCCTACGCATGTCCCTAGATGAACATGACTATATGAGTAATGGAATCTTTTTCTACAAAGAGGTCCGGTTAGTTGGAGTTCTACTATTAATAACTTCCCTCAGGACTCCAGTTGGGTCACCTATGTCTGGACACCACCTAAGAACTAGATTGCCAATAATTTATCACCTTTTTTTTTTTTTTTTAATTCTCTTTCTCACTCTCCTAATTAGAACTTTGCTATTCTTTTTAACTTCTAATTTATTTCTTCATCCGTTTTATGGCAACAAAATCACTTACTTAGACTTTCGCTAGTATACTTCGACCAACTAATCCGCTTGGCTTTGCGAGGGTACCGTATTCCTCTTCTGGCTAGTCACTAATCAAAATCACGCTATTATGGTCATCTAGAACATTCCGATGTAGTCCCATTTTATAGGATTTCTTGGCTATCGGACGGACCCTACTTGAAACCTAGTAGATGGCTCCACCGGCTGGTCGTTATCCCCCTAGTATGCTCTGATTTAGCTAACTAAGCTAGAAAGCATGGTTGCTATCTGCGGTTTGACTCGTGCCATGGCTACTCTGAATATTTTTTTTTTCATTCTAAAATTGACTATCAGAAGCAGCTTAACACAAGCGCTCGCTGCATGGACACGTTTAATAAATAAACGGTCAACAATACATGAGTTTTATCACTTAGTCGGTGTTAGTATTAGTATGTTAAACTAAACATAAACCAAACACCGGATGAAATGATATGCAAAGAGACATAGAAACAGAGAACTAAGTATTATATAGACGTTTTTTTAGAATATGGTTAGAAACGTCAACGACAAAATGCTCAGTCTTAGTATTAACAGTAATGCATATCGATTAATGGGTTCGTACATGCAAAAGTTGAATCTTGCGGAGTTAACATGCAACATAGGTAGTCTTCTCAAATTGTGTCCACTATCGCGGAAAGAGATTTTACTAAGTAACAGCGGAGAATCAACATTCACGTGTTTCAGTTGATGCACAATCGTTACATCGGCAACCATGCGACGTTTTGAAGCGAGTGCATATTCAAAAGCTTCGAGCGATCCTCATAAGGTGGAAGAATTAATGAAATAACCCAGGAGAGCAAATCGTAAAAAGATGTGTGTACCGTAAAATGGAGACCAGACCTGGCTAGCTCTCGCACCAATTATAAACTTTTTGAAGGTCCACCCTGTACCTGTTCACAATTGTGAACAGATTTAATCTGAGCGAAAATCTTTACATCGTCAGCATAAATCAAGACCTTATAGTACCTCAGCACAGAGACAATGTCGTTTTTGTTAGCAAATCAATATCTTCCAATGAAAGGGAAGTAAAATTTCTCACAGGCAGTTCGATTACTATCAAAATGAAATTCACATTCTATTCTTACCACGTGATTACTATGAGATTCAATATCTCCCATTTAAATAAAAGTAAAAGTAGTGTAAAATAAATATAATATAAAATGTATTTTTAATCATAAAAGAAGCTGTTTTACAACAAATTTATCCAAACAATACACGCCATTTACTGAATCT
Source organism: Dioctria linearis (assembly GCA_963930735.1). Taxonomy (NCBI): domain Eukaryota; kingdom Metazoa; phylum Arthropoda; class Insecta; order Diptera; family Asilidae; genus Dioctria; species Dioctria linearis. Next base: position 26,128,257 of record OZ005744.1, on the reverse strand, counting down.
TTTCAACAAATCTTTAACAAATTCACATTGGCTTAGCTTATCGCACCGGTAATGATAAGGTTGCGTTGCCACTACAATAAAATGTATAAAAGAGTTGGTGTGCTTACCTTGTCCTTCACTGAATCTAGAGTATTTGAAGTTGTGGGTGTTTCTTGTGATGTAGATGCTTGCACCAATGATAATGCACTCGATTTTGATACTTTAGAGCGTGATTTTAATGATTTCTTCATGGATTTGTTTAGAGAGCTCTTTGGTGTGGTGTCCCCCACAGAGGGTTTCATTTTTATTTTTTCAATTTAACACCAACTTTTGTAAAATACTATTTATAAAATTAATATTTTGTGTGTTTATGTGCCATAAATAACCCAATAGCTTTTATAATAACACAAGACTCATGAATACCTTAAAAATTCACAAATTGTCAAATGGTGCTGTCAATGTCAAACACAAAACATTTATGAAAACGAGACTCGATTTAGTAGAGTTTGGCATTTTATTTCGCATTTCACCCCATATAATTTAAATTTTATTTAATTTCTGTTTTAGTACTCTTGTAAGAAGGGTTGGGACACAAATTTAATTTGTGTCGTTTAATGCTGTTTTGTTATAATAATGCATATATATAACTTTAATTTTTATTCTAGTGAGCCTCAATATTAAAACACAAATTAATTAAATGGTCTTGTGATTATGGCCCTTAAAAACAACTCGAATTCTTTTTAAAATAAGTTTTTATTTATGCTACATATATATATTATAATGAAAAATTTTTCACAAAAAATACCATAACCGGACGATATCTAATAACATAACGTCCGTATACGTCACATCAGTCTACTTGTCAAAAGCTTTTCCCATCAAAAAAATTTGTTTATCTCTCAATTGTTACGGAATGTCATTAGTTTTCTTACACATTTGTATGGTGAAACGTATTATTTCCACAGAGGGAAATGTTACCAGAATATGAACGATTAAGTCGATCTAAGCCGTTAATACAGATTCCATTTGGAAAGTTCACCGTAGCGACAGTTTGTCTTCCATTTTTCAGTTTAATTTTCTGCATAGTTTGGTCGGTTCTATTCTTTTTCGAAGAATCAACTTCAACGCACTGCAATGTTCCAAATTATTTACCTTCAATATCATCCGCAATTGGTCACTATCAGCCGCAGAAATTTATTTGGCAAATGGCAATATGCTTGCATATAATTCCAAGATTTATTGTGACAAGCATGTATCTTCAGTTTTATGAAGATAACATTCAAATTAGCAAGAAACCCATAGCGTATTTAGTATGTTTTTTAAATGCAATGGAAAACTGTGCTCTACTCGGCCTTTCAGTTTGTACATCTTCTGATTATTACTTTTTTCATAAGTTCTTTTTTATTATATTTATTTCTATGAGCGAAGTTTATATGTTGCTTTCGTATTTACTTAATAAAAATGCAAGAAAACTGACCACGTTATCTAAAATTGAACAAATTTCGATAGCATCGAAAAGGCGATTTTTCGTTACAAATTTGTCAGCATTTGCGATTGCTGTGTACTTCTTTGCTCGCCACAATTCGTATTGTGAGCCTGGAGGTAATGTCTTTAAAATATATTCGACTGTTGATATCTCTAATATTGATTTAAAATTTTAGTTTACAGTGCGTTTGCCTTTTTTGAATATATCGTCGTATTTTCAAATATGGCCTTCCACATGACTGCTTTCTGGGATTTTTACGGAAAGATTCTTGCTTTTGACTGGTACAAAGGGCTGTATCTTGTGCAATAGTTGCTTAATTATTAATTAAAATATTAAAAGACACGCTTTACAATTTTTTATAACATATTGTGAATAAATATTGTTTAATATATTTTTGAAGTATGTTAATTTGTTTTCATTATTTTGCCCAGGCAAGATTGAAGATTTGAAGAGAATATAATAAATATAATAAAAAATTTAATACATATGAACTAATTGACTGCCATTTTTCTTGTTTGTAAACGTATTCAAATTGTTCATGAGTGCTTGATATACCTGCTAACAAAATTACAAGTTTTATAGAGCTAAACCTGGAGAGTGGTAAGTAATGGTATGCTTTCTATCAGTATTAAATCACAAATAATAAGGCGAGTGAGAATTAGATTTTATCATTTCTCAATTTCACGACTGCTAAAATTTCCTTCACCAGAAAGCAAGTTTGCTACAATAACCTCTGTACTTCCATCTGCTCATCTGAGTTTATTATTTGTGTGTGAGAAACTATGCTTAATAAATTTAATTGGATGGAATCTCTAATTATAATCATTGTTCAAATATAAGTTTGAATTCGAGCTATTTCACATAAAACCTGTATGCGATGGGTAAACACCTATGCGGCCATTCTCAAATCAAATGTTGCACTTTTGGAGTTGCGGGCTGCGCGTTACTTCATATGATTACAGGGTGAAACTATAGCTGAAAAATTGCATTGTACGTTTAGCCTGCATGGCTAGGAGAATGTTAATTATACTCCCATTTACTACGGCACTTATTGCCTCACCCTCTATTCGTTTCAGTGTGGTTAGTGTAAATTTCGCAAAATGAAGAATAGCAACTGTGTAAATCTCCCTTCACAAAATTTTGCTACGATGAAGTTGTTTCTTGTTAGGCCCACCAACAACAGAAAAAAAGTCAATGATCTTGGCTTGAAATTCGAAAAATTTAAGTGAATTCTGAGAGGTCCATTGAATAATTTTGCTCTCCTTCCACCATAATATGTGCTGTTTGAATCCTCTGTTCTGGTGGATGATTTGATCCCATACATTAAAATCAACAGCATGGTTAGCCTTTCATTGAGGGAAACGATATATGCCACATACATAACTTTTTTCCTGCCATATATAAAGCTTTTAATGAATTATTTTTCAACAATAGCCTTCCTTTTTATTTTCATTTAGAAATCACCTTTTTCACGCATTTCAGTGGTACAAGATTTTGTTAGAACGTGTGACGGCCAAATACAAAGCAAGAATCACTTCAAAGCCCAGCTGCTGAGTCATTCAGATTCAACACAGTACCGTGTTTTGCATATTATCATCAAGTTGAATGAGATAAAAATAGCACTAAAAGCAATCATTTAGTAACATCTATATAGTAAAATTGGCGAATTTCTCCACGTACCTCAGATCCATTCTGTTCGACCCAAACTCCATTAATCCAATCCCGCATCCGGACCAAGATAAATAAAAAAATTACAAACGAACGACAATACGAAGACTTGGACAATGACAGTAAATAACGACTGCTCATATAGCTCCGAACCAGACTTCATGCCAACATGTATCCTTACTCAGATGCATCGATAAAAGATACATATGTGGCCTTAGCAGTCACCTCGGAGTCTGACAACCACTAGATGCAAGTCCTGCCTGCTGCAAGACTGAATTAACAGCAATTCGGGAGGCAGTCAGGTTTGCAGCCAACCATCAGGGCACTACGATCTTTTGAAAGCATGTCAGCTATCAAAGCGATCCAAAACTTTAAGAGCAAGAATGCTCTGGCTGAAATCACAAAGCAGCCCTGCAAACAAACAGAATCTGGCTCGCCTAGTGTCCTGATCATGCAGGCATATCAAGTAATAAATGAGCGGACTGTCTGGCAAAATCAACAGGTACGGGAGAAAATCCCACCATCTTTCCTCTGGCCTACAACAGCAGTATCGCAAAGCAAAATATTCAACGATGCTTTCATACTTCGTGTGTGGAACAACTCGAAGTCGTTTCTGCCAAGTCGTTATAGGCAAATCCAACAGCCAGACATGCTCGATCTCCCCAGAAGAACGATGACCGAGATGGCCAGGGTTAGAGCAGACTGCCTGGCCAAATAAAGAGGCTCGGAAGAGAATCCCACCATTTTAAAATGACTTCGATTTTATATTCGAGCGAGGCGTTCCAGATTTTTGTTCACTTGCTCAGTCTTTGTATATTATTAGTTTGTCTATGGTTAGAACTTTGTGAATTTGAAGATTTTGAGACGTTTACAGCGGTCTTCCGAGGCGTCTCATTTATCTGTGGCAGTGTATGAGGAGCAAACTAAAAGATATTTTAGAATTTATTTTAAAGGAAAACTTATTAATAATTAGAAAAAATAAATGCTAACGTAATAAATTTAAAGGATTTGATTTAAAGTAAAATTATTTAAAATTTATCTTGCAGTTATCTGTAATAGCAATTAATAGATTAGTGAAAATAATAATAATAAAGGAGGTACCAGAGGTTTTGATTTCAGATTTTCATAGTTGATATAGAAGGCGCTCTACAAATAGTTGAGAGTATGCCAGGCTTTGATATTAATTATGTATTATGGAGAGAGTTAAAGATGTGTCTGTCAATATTCAAAAGTCATTCTATAATTTTTCATATTGTTATCTTGTAATCTGTATTTGTTTTCAACCTACCAATGTAGCATAACGCATCCTTTACTTTATCGCCTTACCAGAACAAAAAACATAAGATCATTCCTAAGGAATTAGAGAGAAAAACAAAAACTAGCTTTTCTTGTTCCAACGAACTGACAACTCTATCCATAGAGCACACTGTATATTAGCAAATATTAACAAATTGAGTTTTCACTTAAATTATATAAAAGGTTTACATATAGCTATCGTATGGTCAACACCGCAACTAACTTTCAATACCTTACCATTAACAGCAGTTTTAAATGGAAAATATTGATTGTTTTTATGGCCTAATCCTAAACATCCGAATTTATTCCTTCCCCACATGAATAAATCTCCTTCTGTGTTTATTGCACCCATGTGAAATACTCCACAAGAAATTGATACCACTCGACTGTTAGGATTGAAATCATTTCTTCCAAAAAGTGGTGGCAATAATCTTTGCGGCTTACTAGTTTGGTCGATAGTTGGTCCAAATCCTAATATACCGTATCCCCATGTAAATACATCACCCTCATCATTAAGTACCATACAAAAAGATCCTCCAGATGCAATATCAGTAATTTTTCCTAATCCTTTTACAATATTTAAAAATCGTGGGGTATTTATTTGTGGAGGTGCATCTTCAGAATCAGATAATTGCCCGTATTCTGAATTTCCCCATCCAAAAACATCACCTTTATCGTTGACAGCTAAAACACAATCCGCTGAAGATGCAATTTTAACAATTCTTTCATTCGATATATCTCCACCAACAACATCAATTTGATCTGATGATGCATATGTTCCACGTCCAGTCTGTCCATCAGCACCCCATCCACAGGAATAAATTTTCCCAGACTGAGAAAGGAAGAAAGTATGATCCTGTCCACATACGACATCAATCACAGAATCATCAATTCCGCATATGTTGTCTATTCTATGGATAAGCCCACTACTTTTATATACTTCTTTTTCGATAATCGGCCTTCCGCATTGCCCATAGGCATTATTTCCTAAAGTATATACAACTCCTTTTTTGTTCAGAACAACAAGGTGGGCACGTCCTGCAGACATACGTATGATTTCCATATCCTCATTGGTATCTTCTGTTGTTCGCGGCAAATGAATAGGCGTTGGATATATCAAGAGTTCTAATTGTTTACGCCCAATATTTTTTTGTTGGAGACCTAGTTGACAATCTGAATTAATACCTGTTCCGAAAAGTGTCTCTCCATCAGATCTATTAACTGCAAAACCTGTAAAACCATAGCCTGCAGTAACATTCTTAACATCACAGTTCTCTGCAAATTTAAGGCGTGTAGGATGATGAACCATATACCTATTATGTTCGCCATGCTTATTTATTACAGATGTTTGTACTCCTAGAGCTCCGGTTTCAGAAAAGCCCCATGCATATACTCTTAATTTATCTGGTGCACTTCTTGGGAAATTATAAGCTAAAAGTGAAATTAATTGAAGATTATTTTTAGTTAATTTATTTAACTTTACTTGGCATAGAGTCCGAGTCTTGAAGTAATAAACTTCGTTTCGCTTTTGTTGTATACTTTCTTACGAGGCAGGCCCATTTTGGTTTCAATAGCTTTATCATTGTTATTAACTATCGGTTCTTAAAGTAAAATTATTTAACGTACAGTGTCGATTTTGATAGTTAATAGTATTATTATTATTAGACATAAACAACAACCATAACCTCTTTTCACAGAACGTAAAAAATATTATGATCTTCTTCTTCTTCCTTTAAACGTATATGCATTTTCTATTAAAAATTGATTGATGCGATGGCGATGACTCCATTCCTGATTTTTCTTATTTACTTTTTAAACTTATTAACAAATCAGACATTGATACAGATTAGAGCTGAAAATTGAATCCGGATTTGCTAATATCCAGATACCCGGATCCAGACTTGAAAGAGGTTCAAAAATTCATTCATATTGCATTGCTTTATTGTAAAATCTGGAAGAGCTTTTGAGCATTTTTAACTTGGTCTGGATTTGAGGAATCTGATCCTAGTTATTCCGGATACTTTCAGCTCTAATGCAGATATCAAGCTTAGAGAAATCAGCTGAAAAACGCCAGATCAAAATTTTATAATAGTTTTGCCAGTCACCTGATGTTCACATTTGCATACAAAAACTTACGACTATTTGATTTTACATATATCCAATCTATGTATAGTATAGAAATATATAGTGATGTGAGAGGGTGTCCTCCGTTGAAAGTGTCCTATCAACGAATTCACTGATTGTGTATTCTTTAAAAAAATATTAAGAAGTTTTCCAAAAGACTTTCAAACGTTTCCATAAAAACTGTGAAGCTGATAGATCTGAATTCCTTAGCTGTTAAATGCCAGCTTCTGGCTGCCTTGGGAAGAAAGATCACTTTTCTTTGACTCCATTTGCATTCTTAATGGAGCTTTTGTTACTTCCAAGACTTCATTTATTTTAGTTTTGTTTAATACTCTGCACATTCTGACTAGTCTGTAGGTCCGTCAACATTTCACCAGGCTGGAATCAACTTCTGCGAAGGAGCCTGTGGTCGGAACAAGAATTAGTGAAGGCCATTTCATTGACAGCATTATCTATCGCTGACACGTTAGGTAAGATCCATCCAATTCACCCCAGCAGATCGTTCGTGACTAGGCCAGAATTATTGTCTTCCTATCTCGACGATCTCCGTCTTTTTGCCTAAAATACAAGACATCTGCTCACCTGATGTTGATTCCTCAATTCTTTCACCGCCACGTTTTTTGGATTATTTAAATACCAACGCTTCCGTTCAAAGAATAGAGTGGTCATCGTTGGAACTTTTGGATAATGAAGGATATATGTACGGATAGCATTGAATATAGTCCCAGCTCCTTGACTCACTTTCAGACTTCCTGATGTTCGACTTGTTTGTCTGGTAGACCTCGAGCATTAAGCAGGGAAAGCCCAAAATCCTTAGAATTGCATCAAATTCTGCTCTCGCAACTAGAGAAATTATGGTGAAAGCGGGTGAGAGCACGAAGATTGATAATATTAAGCATGAAACCCATTCTAACAAAAAACAATAAGGAAAAAAGATTGAATTGTACAACAGAATACATTCAATGGATGGAAACATTGGCGTATGATGATCTTTACCGACGAGAATAAGTTCAACCTTGATGATTTCGACGGTTGGAATTATTATTTAATTGAATTGAATATTACTTTATTGCACAACCTTAGTTTGAATACCGTAATTTTTCCGACAATTACGCCGCGCCGCCTAGCCCTAAAATTATGATTTTCGTTTCTTAAATCACCTAATTCGACCTTCTAAAGGTCGCCATACTTGTAACAAATGACTTGGATTTTTCTGTCATCATCTCCCGGTCTATTAGCAGCCAGTTCTATTAAGGTCACAAAATTTATGAAGCAATTTCAAAACTTGACAAGTGTACTTGGGAGGGTGTTATGGAACTATGGAGAGTGATTGGCTTGGATGTGAAGTCCAGACTGCCAACATGAGCGGACAGATCACTCGGTAGACAGCGTTGACATGGGACCTTCACACTACTTACCCATACTTATTTGAAGGCGCAGGTGACGTGGAACCTCCCCACACTCTCCGCCAATAGCCGAGGCGAGCTAGCGTGCCGCACTGCATGTCAACGCTGTGTACCGAGTGATCTGTCAGCTCATGCTGGCAGTCTGGACTTCACATCCAAGCCAATCACTCTCCATAGTTCCATAACAAGCATACATATTTAGTGGTATACTGACTACAAACTATCTCAGATTTCCACACAGGTAATTTTCTTTTACAAAACCATATTATGCTTTTTAAAAGCTGACTTACCTTAGTCCAAGCTTTAGGACAGATCCAAGCTGAATTTGCATTTATTTGTTCACTATTTTGTTTACAAAGTAGTGATGGGCAAGATCGGTTATTTTGGGTTGCTCAGATCATACGAGTCTTTTGGAATAAGTGACTCATGTAAAAGATTCGATCACTTGGGTCTTTGAGTCAGTTGGGAATAATCATCTAATACCCAAAAATTGCCTACCTCACCAAATCGTTCATGTTAGAGCAACGCTCAAAAGCCGAAAGTGTATTTAGTTTATCAATGTTACAACCGCTTTCGCAACTGATATATCACTGCGTGTTAAGCAATCACAATCAAAATTGTTCCTTTGTAACTGCTCAACTGCTGAAATGTGGCATGACAAGGCAACCCGGTTAGCCCCAAAGTAAGATTTAGCAAATGAAAAATGGTTGCATTTGTCGCGTCCCCTGTAAATTTAGAGCACTTAGAATATTTTAATAAGAACGCTCGAATCCGTTTTTAGTACATAGCTCTTTATTTAATATAATCTTAACCTAACCGTGAGCAGTCGTATGCTCTTACCGCCTAATTACACTTTATCCAAACTATCAAGCATCCAGCGATCACTTGATTAAAAACGCAACTGCTTAGTTACAGTCAGTCGCGCACCTCGTTAACTTAGATGTGGAACTCAGTAGAACATTACCCTCACATAACTGATGCGGTAATATTCTACTGGCGTTGACGAAACTGCTGGTCACCGTCATTCTAGTCAGCAGCTAGGCTATAGTAAGCAAACCGGCAACAATCAAGCAGATTATTGTGCGAAATAACATGCTTGGTATTTGTTACTACGTTCGTAAACAATCACATATACCTCGTTCACATGAAGCTGACTGGACTGGAATAGTCCTAATTCGCATAGTACCAAGTGTTCACATGCGATGGACTGGATTAAATCGACAAGAGAGACATCTTTCTATTGACAGTTCTTAATCTAAAGTCACCTCTCATTTGAAGTTATTTTTGTAGATATTGAAAAACGGATCATGGAAAGAAGTATAATTTTACGATTTTTAAAATATTGTATAAAAGCACGAAGGTGTTCGAAGCGAAAAATGAAAGTATACCGAAAAATATCCAAACGTAAATCCACTTCGATCCACCCAAGTGTTCACATGTGATTAATTCCACTCCACTACCGAATTAACGCCGGTGTAGGTAATTCCAGTCCGGATGGTGTTCACATGGCGAATTATCTCACTCCGAAGTACGCTAATCCACTCCAGTCCGCTTCATGTGAACGGGGTAATAGTGCCAGTGAAGTAATTACGACAGTCCGTGGTAAACAGCACGCAATAGCCCAGCATTTTGTTATATGAAGCAATACGCTCTACGATTGCCTACTGCTACCACACAATGCACCTGCCAGTTGCTGGTCCATGCAGTACCGCTTCCGCATACAAGTTCGGGCCACGACACATTCTCTGAATGATTAAACTTGAGTTCTGCAGAAATTTGTATTTGCTTAATTTATTTCATTGTTTAGTCATAGAAATAACTTTTCCTTAAACGCTTCAAGGAAATGAAAATTACAAATCTATAACACTAATCCAAATTAGTTGGCTTTATGCTGTCGAAACAGAGTCGTGAGTGGAATATATACAATGTGAACTAGATGCAAAAGTGAAAAAATATTAGCTAAAGATCTAGCTGCATGCATAGCCCAGTAATAAAAAGTTTAAGATCGGTTGAAGCGTTATTTAACAAGAGCAGTTTCTTTTCTTCTTCAGTATAACTGACCGACTGACCAATATAATTTTGAAACAGTGACTCAGGTCTTTTGAGTCAATGTACTGACCCGATCAAAACGACCGAATTGTTCGCGATAATATGATAAGTTTTAGGAAAAACACACATATTTTGTGAATTCCCGGGACATTAACAAACAAGTCACCTCGTACACATGATAAATATTTCAAATCAAATAAATTTGTTTTATGTTTAAAATAACTTTATTTATAACATTAAATTTAGTGTTATCATTATGAAATTTCTATGTATATTCTACCAATAAAGTATGGAAATTAGATCAAAACCAATACTAACTTTCACATCCAAGAATAACGGAATTATGAATGTTTGTTTAAAAATAAAAAAATATTAATATACAATAATACCGTTCAACATAATTTTATTTGTGGTCTGATATGACATAATTTTAATAATTTATATCCAATTAAATCTACAAAAATATTTAAATTTTATACTTTCTTTTTCGTTATTATTATTATTGTTACTGTTTTTTTTTATATTTCTCATAAACTAAGGGCCATATATATATATATATATAAATTTATATTCACCAAGCGATATATACTCGATAATTTGTGACTATCACAAAATCATTATTTTTCTTATTTGCATTGGAATTAAACATGCCAAAAAATAGTTTTACATTTTTAAATTGATTTCAATTGTATCTAAGATGGTCACGAATTATTATGATTACTTGGTGAATACTACCTTAAAAGTGATCTTAAGACGATTGAAGATTTTTACGTACATATATTTTGATAAAAAAAAAACATGATCGAATTATCAAATTTACTCATATAAATTTAAATCTCCTAAGAGAGCTAAAAGTTGTGAAGTTTTCCATTTAAAAGTTAGAAATAGTTGTTTTGATTTCTTGAACTTGATAGCACATGTGACATCCAGTCAACGTTACAACGTGAATAACACAAAAACCGATTTTTATTTAAATAATTATTTATAATTTTTATAAATAATGAGAGTCTAAAAATCATGAAATGCAAACTGCAAAGAGTCGGATATCATGATTTATATTTAATTTAGTTTTGCTCCAGATCATTAGTTTAGAAAAAGGTAAGCAAGCATGCAACATTTAACTATTCCTCTTTTAAATAAACAAACAAAATCACAGCCTTTAGCTTCATAATGGAGAGCATACACATATTTATATCTATTGCTAAGTTGGTAGTAAATCTTCTCAATATTTATGTTCAAAAGTTCGTCATTTTTTTTTGTGTTTTTGTATCATTTAAAAATTTTGTTCAGACGAATTTTAACATTGAAAATTTAATTTTGTGTATAAATTAATACAACTGTAACGTGAGGTATATGAAACATCAACAGAATGAACAACGAAAAAATTTAAAATGTATTGAACAATAGAATTGCATGTTGAGGAATAATGAATCTCTCCTCTTTAATTGCCAATAAAAAGCTTAATATTTAATTAAGCTTCTGCCTTTCCTCTAACTCTTCGACTTCTTTTATATTAAGTAAATTAAATTCAACAATATTTCTACCAGAAAATTCAGCAAATTTTCCAGAGTCTGTTAGCAATCCAATGCTTCGCTTGAAAACTATATGAAGAACAAGAAAAAAGAAAAAACAAGATAATTTATGATCAATAAAACTTACAGTAGAGTTTTACTATGAAAATTCATAGCGAAATAAGTCAATCTGAAATTGACTCAGTTCGCTGCTAAGTCTGCAGCTCGAGAATTGAGCGGAAAAAACTCTTTATTGCTTTAGCGTATACGGCAGGCAGGAACCAAGCCGTACTGATGATTACACGGATCCTGCTTATATGAAACGCCCTCTCTTTTTGCAATGATATTTCTTTTTTCAAAGATTTATCGTTTGCATAAAAAGTTTTTTCCACTCAAAACTTACAGTATTTTATGATTATTATTTAAAGTAGCAGAGATGATACTTACCACCATTCACGTATTTTTCCAACAAGTAAATTTTCATTCCAATACATTCATGAGATATTTTTGGAGAAACAGCAGACATATCAGTTATTTCAGGTGTAATAACTCTCATATTTTTTCGTACACGATCAGTGTTAATATCATAATAACCTGTCCACATTTTATTCAATAAATCCAAAAGACTACGTGGTGGAAGGACAGTATCTCTATCTAGCGGCATGATAAAACATCTTAATGCATCATTATCAATAATAGCCGATTGATTTGCTTTAAAGTCGTGCATAAAACGTCCACGTCTTCCATCTTTAAAATCAGGTACATTGATCTTAGCATAGCTTTGATCATCACTTAAATCCAATTCAAGTTCTTCACGGAAAATTGTATCACCCAAATCATTATAAAGTAAATTCTCGAAAGGGCTATTATAAATTAACAAAATATTATTGATTTTACATATAAATGTAAACATGAAGAAATTCATTTAAATTACTTAATAACATCTTGGCTTGCATTCTTCCAGAAATTCCAGAAAGAGCTACTTAAGTCATCATTCAGTTTCAGTAGTTCAGATTTATGTAGTGTTTCACTTTCATATGGGATTCCATAATATCCATGGAATCTTAGTCTATCCTGTGATGGAGCATATAAGCGATATATGGCGACACCACCCAATATACCCATACACATTACTGCAATTGCTGATAAAAATAGAAATATTGTGGTCGCTGATGACATACGACGACGATGGAAAATTACTGATTCAGAATCAGTGTCTCCACTAATCGAAGGCTACAAAAACAAATATTATATTGTAATATAATTTATACAAATTAGCTTTAAATTAAAGCTTGATAATGAATTAATTTTTGTAGAAGCAGGCAAAATATAAATCCGTTAAAACTTTGTATTACATATGGAATAGGATGAGACCTTAATGATAATTAAATAAAGTATATTGGAAATGGAGAGCTGGGGAATTAAAAAGGCGTATGAAAAATGTCTTAAAATCTCAGAGAATGTGACAATGAAGTTTCGTGGCGTTATTGACGTTTGTTTATTATATACATATCTATGTTTAGTATCCCTTACGATAGAATATTCTCTTTTGGACAGTATCTGATAAAGCTAAGGCTGTACGACCAGTGCCAGCCCAGATATGGTAATTGTATTCCATTCAATACCAAATATAGAACTTTTAAGAGAAGCTCTAGATTAGATGGGCTGAAAAAAGTCTTACTACTTTTCTGTTTTACGGATGATATAGCGCAACCACCATAAAGGGAATAACAACAATAAGACGGAAAGTTTAAACAGAAGGATAATCATCAACAAGGAGGGCAAGGAATCGTACTGAGAACCAAATATAATCTTAAACCCCTAAGGCGATCAGAGAAGTACAATGCCAAATTTAAAAAGATACGTGCAAGCAGAATTGTTACACTGTTCACTTTTAAGATCGTTAGAGTTTATTGAATACACGTTTTGCCTGAGAGTTAAATCCGAAAAACCGTTAAATATAAGTTCAAATAGACCACGATTCAACTGTAATTTTGAAGTTACCAAAGGATTCATCCGCGTAGGTTTTATCAAACCAGTTTGATACAAATCAACCATTTCTCGGAACAGAGAAAATAATGATTATTAAAGCTACCGTACAACAAATATACGTGTAACCCGGTAAAAAATCCTAAAGATTAATCTCTATTTTTATTTCTTCCTCCTTGGTTTAATATAGGAGTATTTTTGCCTCATATAATTCACAACCAGAATTTATTCTGAGTTTATATGAGAGGAGATCAACTTGATCTGTTTCAAGCGTCTACAGCAGGCAGAAAACCAAGCTGAGTACTGATGAGTGTAAGGTTTTCTGCTAACACGAAACGCTTCGTCTTCTTCCTTTTTCTTTTTTCAGCACACTGCGAGCGTATACAGATTCGATTCGTTTCGAATGAATTTGAATTTTTAAATTTTTAAAATATTTTTAATCAATTTTATTCTCCTCTGTTTTTCTCAATTTTTTTAATTTTTTCATTTCTTTTCTTTGTTCTATTTTTTCATTTGTTTTTCAAGTCACTCAATATCGCTATTTGGGACCTGTTGATAAGTCAAACCAAGACTTGAAACTTGTCACCCAAAATATAATGGGTTGTGTGATGAAATAACAATTTAAAAACATTTTTTAGCTTTTGCTATATACCGGAGAATCTAATTAAATTCCTTCTTGAACAAATATAAGTTAATATAATAATTGTAATTGGACGTATTTTCCCAACTCTCATACCAGCCTCACTACTGACTGAGTACTGAGTGGGGAGCACTGCAATTATACTAGAATTGGACTAGAAATTTAAGAGACATTGTGTTTTAAAACTTGTTAAATAAGTGAATGAATGAAAAAATATGTGAAATATGTAAAATATGGAAATGGCTATAAGCCATGAAGAAAATCAAACATAATGAACATTGAAAAAAGAAATTAAATTACATTCACATACATGGCAAGACTTATGGAAACTAAACCCAAAAAAACACAAAATCAACCATCAAGTGGCAAATACTGAAAAATAAGCCTCTTAGACTCTCGCATCGCTCGTCCTCTGAATAACCGCTGGAATTGAGTTCCAAATACGTACAACTTGAACAAAGTAGGAGTTTTCATAGTATGACGTGGAATAGCGATGTTTAAATTCCGTGAAGAATACATTAATGTCAGTTTGTCACTGAGATATGATGGCTTTTTGTTTTAAATTAGCTTAGGTAAGAAGATAATTTGTTTACGGATGAGCATCGTATTTATGGAGCAACCAGACAAAGCATATCGAACAGGTGAGATGTGGTCATAACGCCTCAACCCAAATATAAATCTCGTGCAGTCATTAAGAGGTATATTTAACTTTCGAGTGCTTGTAGAATCTAAATGCGGGAATATGAAACAACCCGCTGTAAAATAAGGTTGGAGTAATATTTTTACAAGCTTCATGCGCATAGATCTGTCCAGTACATCAGCAGACAACCACAGCCGTCGTGGTCCCATGTAAATTTTAGCAACGGTACTATTGACTTGATCACAGCAACTCATTGAAATGTTAAGGAGAACTCCAAGGCTCTTAACCGTATTGATATACGTCAAATTGACAGAGTTCAGCACAATAGAGGGGGGATGTCGGTTGTGTCCAAGCTCTGCCCATATATTAATTTAATTAATACTAAGAGATTGCCTGTTGTCCACCTACCTACCAACTCTATGCAGGTCCGAATTTATGCGGTCGCCACAATCTTCGATCAGACCTATAGGCCTTTTCGTCGCGGGCAGCTCGTGTGTACAGCTTTATTATATGTACATACTGAAATGGAGCTCGGTCAAATGGGAGTGTGGCAGTGGCCTCAAAGTGCGGAGTGAATAATACTCGTAGTCGAGCTTAGTCGTTAACTGTCAAAATTTGAACGCAAAGTAGTTCATTTCTTGATAGTGACTCGTAGTCGGCAAAAAGTCACTATTTTGGTGGCAGTAGCCGCGCTCACCGAGGATTTTTGTTTTTGCTGCCGGAACGTGACACTTGGGTCATCCGGGGACATGTAAGAGCGATGCCAAAAAGCTGGTAACTCCAGAAGTGCCAGGTTCGTGCTTTTGCGCAAAAGAAGCAGCAAAGATCCAAAACACCAATCACCTTATCCTAACCTCTTCTTCTTTCTTTGACTAGTCAAGAGCAGGGGCAGCTATGGAAAAAACCAGTGTTTAACCCAAATGCAAATAGCAAAAAATTAGAGTTTCGGGAGTCACGAGTGGCAAATCAAACACAAAATGGACTTGAAGGCAACACCGCTTGTATTCTCTGTACCGTGGGATGGTGCTATCTCTCATCTTTTGATTTCAGTAAGCAAATATTATCTATAATGCCGTATAACCAGGAAGGAGTTTATTATGCTTTTTAGCTCAGTACCCTATTTGAAGCGCTTAATCCTTTATACCCTTTTACATCATCCTACCTAATTATCTGTTATTATTCTCATATTAACAGTTAAAAATGCAGAAAAGTAGTAGTTCAAAAAAGAAAAAGTCTGGCATCAAAGTTCTATAAAATTTGTGATAAAATATAAACAATATTCAATATTAAGTGCAGCGTTTTTTCCAAATATCTTCCCCTTGTCACTCGTACCTAGCTTTCTTTATTTACGGTTTACAATTTCGATGGGATCGAATTAAGAAAATATCAGCCCAGATCTTTTCTGGACTTTGCCCCCATTGTTTCTATAGATCCATTGCGAACGCAGTATGCATATTCTTCTGATTCCACCCATTTTATACATATATATATAATTGGAAATGTCAATCTTTTATAAAAACTGCATTTAGAAGTTTTCAAGCAGAAACCTTTAAATATTTTCTGCTTTCTTTACTTTATTTATTTTTAATTCAATTAAGCAATGCTCTAAATATTGATAATAAAAGCACGTCTCTAAAATTCCTCAATTTCTTTTCAAGTTCGCAATTGTGAAGCATCACGACAAAAATCCCCCGAGACTTGAATTTAATAATCTTGTGATGACGTTAAATGATTTTAGATTGCAACTTCGAGAATGCACTTCTGTTAGTAATAAAATAAAAATCCCTATAAGTCTATGTTTGACTGTGCGACTAATTTAACTTTTTATTAGAGAAAAGAAATCTGTTTTTCATTTTTGTGCAGAAAAATATGTGCACGCAATAAGATGAGTCTTTATATGAAAATTTTTTAAATAAAACCCAGAAATCATCCAGACAAATGTCATTGAATGTTTTCTAATGTAATAAGCCTCTAAAAAATTCGTAATAAAAATCAATTAACTAAATTTTTATATTGAAAAACAAAAATGTCTAAAATCGATCGCATGAAGTGTCAAAAACAACTTACAAGTGGTGCGCTGGGAACAGGTCCATCTGCAAAAAGAGGAAGTGTAGTTTTCTCCCCTTTCTTATCGTTAAACGGTTTTGTTAGGATCGTCATTTTTCTATAAATCACTGAAACAATTAATTTTAATAAAAATTTTCAATTTTCTGCAAAAAATTGGATTCGCTGGTACCAAATGAAACGTGATAATATCACGGACTTTTATTTGTGACTGAACTTAGCTGAATTTGAATCATTTGTTTTGAAGGTCACTTTAGTACTAAATTCTACGTGCGGACGGCGGACGCCACACACGAAATTGTTGCGGGCGCTTCATTCGCATTGTTCTGTCCTCGACGTAGATGAGTCCGCACAACAAAGCTGTGCCGCAATTGTTTTGAGCCGGCGAAGTCGTCTCGGTTACAACATAGGTACCCGTTTTGTACAAACTGTCGTATCACGTGAATCGTGACATCAACGCCGGAAAAAATATTTTGCAAATTGGCCTGGCCCAACTGCAGGGCAGTTCATTGCACCAAAACTTTTCGCGGAGTACCCCCCCTTCCTTGATGAAGAATAGCACGTAGAGGTTGCGGCTCCAACAAGACTAATTACTACTGCAAGTGACTACGCGGCAAAAACACTTTCAGTGGTACCAACATAAAAATTATGTTTGCGGTAGGCAACTTCTCATGAAAATATGTAGTACCAATATAAGAGCGCTGTATTTACTCTGCTGCGCTCCTATTGCAATCTGTGTCACAGCGCGGCGGAACAATTTCACTGTTCAATTTGCAGCGATGTCGCGCCGCGACTATAGTGTTATCTGTTTCAGCCATTAGAAATGACTACGCGGCAAAAATTTTCGCCGCGTTCAATGCGTGATGCACAATAGGGAGTACATCTTAGATCATATAAGTAAGTAAGGAGTACATGTTCTCAAACATTTTGCCGTGTTGTCGCGCCGCGCACTAAAGTGTAATCTGTTTCAGCCTTAATCGTAAATTTGCTGCTCACTTTCAGTGGTACCAACAAAAAAATTATATTTGGGGTAGAAAACTTCTCATAAAAATATGTAATACCAATATAAGAGCGCTGTATCTACACTGCTGCGCTCTTATTGCAATCTGTGTCACAGCGCGGCGGAACAATTTCACTATTTATTTTGCCGCGATGTCGCGCCGCGCACTAAAGTATAATCTGTTTCAGCCTTAACATTTTGCCGCGTTGTCGCGCCGCGTAATCTGTTTCAGCTAAAGAAGAATTTATCAATTTTTGTACTAAATTCAATTGTAGCTAGCTTCACATCATTTACAGTGAATGAAAATGAACGAAAGACTATTGATGGATTTTCTATGACTGCAAAGGGAAAGGTAGAAGAGGTGAAGGTATCGCTGGGTTTTCGCGGTGATAGTTTTATTAAAATCTCCCATAAAATTCGGTTGGATTTCTGAAAAGTTGTGAATAAAAATAGTTGAACTATACGCGAATGTAAAAAGTGAGTAAAGTTTCCAGCAAAAATGTGATATTGATACTGCAAAGTCGGTCAAAGTAGAGAGGATATTCTGAATTTTGTTAGCTTTTTGAAGGGCTGAAGCAAAATTTTGGCATAGCCCTGCTTCCTAGTGCTGCATACATGTAAAGGGAGATCACCACCTCGGGCGTAGTGAAGTCCTGTCAGACAAAAATTAAATTTTTGGCACATGCGCTGCAAATAGGTCGACCAAGGAACGGAGCAACATTATTCTTTATCCAAAGGGGACGGCGAAAAAGTCTGTATTTAGGGTGGTAATTAATGAAATTGGCATTTTCAAAGCAAAAGAAAAAAGTTTTCCAAAATTTGCAGTTATCGGTCTTGTTGGGTGCGAAGTGTGATTTTTTTTTAACCCGTTCGTTGTGTTTACAATTACAATTTACAATAATTTATCGCATCACCTATTAACGCAACATATTTCTTTAAACTTTTTGATTTGGAAAGTAAGTACCCATACCATATGCGATTATCATTAGAAGCAGCAGGATGAAATTGATATTTTTTTTTCGTATTGTTTTCTGCACAAAAAAGTTTGTTGTTTTATCGTCGCTCTCAGGCTCAATAATTTTCAAAGGTCAATGGCCACTAGATTTTAAATGTCAGTACCCGACCCTTCCACACCTCACTCTGTAAATGGTGATTTCTTGGCGGACGGACGTAGAATTATGCTTCCGGGATGGAATATTGCTAATGTAAATTATCATTTTTCCTAAATTAACTTTCGCCTACTTTCGACTAGAATTGATGTGGAAAATAGATTTGTGCTTCATTTATCATTCGAAAATCTTAATTAGTATAAAAATTGAAGTTTAAAAAAAAAACATATTTATTGCCTTCTTTTCAAAAGAAAAGCAATTATTGATCTGATCAATTTATGTTAACGTCCTTGATAAAATGCAGCGTAAATTCACTAAACATCGACACGCCTCTTAACATGTGCTCAAAAGACCACTGAAAGTTTAGTTAATAACATAAAAATTGTTATTGGTATTTTTATGGATTCTTACATTCTGAAATGCTACATTGAAAAGTTATCATACTGACCGCTTTTTTTTTTCATTGGACGCAGGTAAGTATAAAGCCGAAATTTTGTACGAAGTACTCCCAATTTATTCCAAACCTTAATTATCTATAATCTCAGAACTCTGAGATCGTTTAAACGCGCGAGTTAGACTTTTTCATTGGGTTCTGATCAAAACAATGCGACTCGAAAATATATAAATATTAGTTTGGGTGTGGTGTATCTCAAAATTAAGGGCCTTAGCTTTATAGTAGTGTAAGCAAACAAATTGAGGAGAAGGTTATGGAGCTGGTTAGGATCAATTCATGCTTTTTTTTCAAAAGTGCAATAAAAATTAGAAAATAGCATTAAATTTGGAGAAAAAAAATAACATCTGCTTTTCCCTTCCTTATATCAAATGCAGGTTTCGGCTTTGAGTTTGGAAACAAACCTGAAGCTACTCATCAACTTTTATTTTTTTTACTCTGGTATTGAGTAGATTGCGTATGTTTGGTGATGCTATTACTCTCATTATGAAATTCAAATCATACTTATACATACATAAATAACATTATCTTAAGTAGAACTCTTAAATTGCACGTATTTATCTTTTCTTCCAACTCCCTCCACAAGTCTTCAAGAGACATTGGGGTGCTGGAAAGATTCACATGTTTCTTGACAATTGGTTAAATTATGACCAAGATCCATAACATTGGCTATGTATTATTGCAGTGATTTTCTTTTCAGCTGGGGATTTGTGCCCTATTATTTTGCTGTCCAGTAATAGTGCGTTAAGGCGCAATATATTCCACCATAGTGGTGCTATCATGACTGCGGTACTTCTTTCTTAAAATTCCAGAAGTATTGCTTTGTCTGTCGAAGATTATCTCTCCATGTAGATAGAACTTTACACAGAGTTGTAGAATTATACCTATTTTTATCCCTAGGCATATGAGTAATATTATTAGAAACTCTAATCATGGTTCATGATTATAATAATAATAATAATAATTTATTAGCTTAACAAAGCCACTTTTACAACAATAATTTACATTTTCTCTCTTACATAAAATATAATATTCTTTCTGAAATTTCTAAAATTTATTTCGTACTTTAGTCTATCAGGTAGCTCATTAAACATACGTAATCCTCTAAAAATTATGCTGTTCTGAGTTCCTGAACTCCGAAATTCGAAAAGATGGCAGTCTGAAGTCGTTTGCAGATCTCAGTTCATACGACTGGATATCACGCACGTAATTTACTTGTCCAGTTAAATACTCTGGTAGCATGCTATGTCTTATTTTGAATATGAATACAAAAACGTTCGCAGCTATTCTTTGCCTTACACTTAGCCATTTCAGTGCCTCCAACATTAATGTAATAGCTGTATATCTGCTACATCTGAGAATAATTTGCATTGATTTATTCTGTAAGGTCTGCAGTTCTTGCAACATTTGCTGGCCGCCCATGAAAAGAATGGTGGACCAATATTCGAAGCGGGGTCTCACAATAGTGTTATATAAATTGATCGCCGTATAAGTTGATAGGTAACCTTTAATTCTTCTTAGGAAGTCAATTTTTTTCGTGATATATTCAATATGCTTCGAAAATTTTATATCTTCATCAATAACAATCCCAAGATATTTTATTTCTTTAACAGCTTCTATTACTGCTCCGTCAACGATTTGGCTCAAATTACCTTCACCGTTAATTAATTGTGACTTTGTTTTTGATACATTTAATTTCAATTTATTTGTTTTGAGCCATTCACTAAGTTCGCTGAGGTCCACTTGCAACAATCTCTCCGCCTCGTTAATGTCGTCTGCAAAGAGTGCCACCTTTGAATATTTTACTACTCTACTAATATCTTTATTATAGGTACAACGAAAACATCAGTGAACCCTGCGGCACCCCGATACCTCTGATGATGTAGCTTGTCCCACTTTCGTTTTTTGTGTTCTCCCAGTCAGAAATTCTATAAACCAGTTCAATTCTTTACCTCTTATTCCATATTTATAAAATTTTTGTAGTAAAAGTTGATGGTCAAAAGTTTCGAAAGCTCTCTTAAAATCTATGAACACGTAAGCACATTTTATTTCTTGACGCTATCTGCAATTTACCATCACCATATTAAACGCCGTTTTACAGGAATGACCCTGTCTGAAGCCCGACTGATTAGAGATTATAAGTGCGATTTCTTCTACATATTTTATAAGCTGGTTATATCATTTCCAATACTTTTTCATATGTCGGGAACGCGTTCACTGGTCTATAATCCTCACAATAAGTTGACTTTTTTATTTTAACTATTGGCGTTACTATTGATTCCTTCCATAAATCAGGGAAGCTTCCTTCCATTCCAATAGGGATTTATTCAGAATATCTACAAATATTTTTCCTACCGCTTCAAAGGAATCAATCAACATGCTTGGACTTAAAAAATTACAGTCTGTTTCTGGCTTTAGTTCTTTTAATGCTTCCTTAATATCCTTATGACTTATTGTATTAAAAGTAAAAGAAGTACTTACGCATTACATTGTTTCAGCATATTTTACTATAGGAATAGATTTGTGTATGTCTACATATTATACTTTGTACGAAGAATTCGTTGAACGTCTCTGCAACCTCATCATTCTTATTATGTATTCACTCTTTTTTCGCACCTTTACTTTATATTTATATCTAATGAGTTTATATGATGTCCAATCACTATTTGGATTTGTTAGTTATTGCGCCACGGGGTGTCACTAGTCCGCCGATTCACTTTTTTTTACAAATTCATTTATTACTCTACATAGTACACTTTTAAATAACATCGACATATCATTTAAACTAGCTCCTCCAGCAGTAACATTTACTGATTCACTTTCGTTATAAGTAAATTATAAAACTTTCTCTATTATATTTTAGAACTCTATCTCTTTTCTTCTTTTACTTTCACCGCAAATCAATATATCAATCAAATTATCGTAATCATCTTGTAAACATGATCAAAGTTATTTGAGTAGCTAGTTTGCAGTTCACTCCTTTTAATTTTGTCATTATTTCTTGTACGTTGAAAGCGCTTAAAATTGATGAACATTATAGAACATTGATCAAAACTGTTGTCTTCCTTTTCTTGCTCAGACTGAATTTTTTTAATCCATGTTGTTTTTCTCGGGCCGACCGACTTAGTTTCAATCTGTCGTGACTATTCGAACTCGGAATGGTTCTGAATACATCTGAGTTTTTCCCGAATCATATGTGGTTTTATCAACTGGAAGAAATATCGAAAGGTCTGTTTCGTGCCTTTTCTATGTGCACAGAACTAAGTTATGGCACAGTTCTGTTGATTCATACAGAATCATTCTGGACGAGAAAAGAAACGTGGGAAATTACTCTAAAGTTTTGTCAAAATAATGTCTTAATGTCATGTTCAAGAAGGAAGAAACACTTAAACATTTTTCATTCATTGTGTACTACGCGAATTAAACGCCGAGTAGCGAGTATATTATAGAAACGTACGTCGTTTGTCGTTCGGACTACGCTGTTCAACGAACGCAGAGCAACGACGATAGCGTGTAGCGAGCATTAACGAAGGTACTTCATACGTTAATATCATTTCTGTATGATAAGGAAGCAATAACTTCTGTTCGTTTCCATCTTCGAATCTGCAACATTAATTGAACACTGCATGTAAGCCTAACATTTAAATCAACTGGTATTATTATTATAATTAAGGGGGTGCAAACCGGCCTTAAGCACTCTGATCTCAAAAGAAGAAATTTAATATGTGACTATCAAAGATAAACGCAATTCAAGTTTACTCCTTCTGTTAATTTCAAGAATTCTTGTAATATGAGAAAAACTATTGTGTTCTCATATATTATTCCCTTTTTCGGAAATTATTCGCTTCGATATGATAGCAGCATAATCTGTCTTGAAGGCAAATAAAAACAACATTTCATGATAATGGCGCACAATTAAGTAATGTAGTCAGCATTACTTGAAAAAGTTTTTCCGGTCTAAGCTTAATCCATTCCACCGGTGTTAGATCAAAGCCCTTTGCTAATGTGTTCTCCGTGTTTCAGATTTGAGAGCTTTCAGGCCGCTAATACTTTTAATACAAAAGTGTTCCACAACTAACTAACTAACTTTAAACTACATAAAAACCCGAGCAATTTTCAGTTATTTACATAAAATTCTCCCACAATATACATACATATCTTGGTGGAATTATGCGTAGTTTTGATAGACATTGGTCATATGCTCTTAGATATACATTTTCCTTGCGTATTTTAATTGCTGTTCTAAGATGAAATCTTGTCTAAGTTCCTACTCATCCAGGTTGAACCTATTTTTATCACCCGACGACGGTCGAAATTCGAACTTTGATACTTGATTGCACTTTGTACCCTATTCACTGTGCCACCAGCGCCTTATCTGATGCTCCAATTAAGTTCACTTTTCATCATGGAGAAGAAGGCATCGTACTTTATACATATGGGATTTGTTATGAATATGATGAAATGTGGTTAATAATTATATTGAAGTTATCAATATTATCACCTTGGTGACGTATTTACAGATTCTTAATAAGAAGGGAAGTTAAGTTTTTCCAACAGGGTTGGTAGGAGTTCAATTACAACAATTTCTCAGAAAATCCTAATTCCAGAAACATTTAATGCAGTAAAGATGAAAAAGTTGTTTATCATGACTCAAAACCATACCAAATTAAAATGTAAATAATGAATACAAATAGACGACACACATCAAAAACCATTCAAAAGAAATGTCTTTCAGGTTCCTATATATAACTTAAAAAAAAAAAAACATTTTCCCTTTCATTCTCATTTCTAAGTCACACTTAAAAATGAAAAATAATCATTTACTCTACTGCGGTTGCTGTTAAACTATTCATCTAGGAATGTTTCTTCCCGCCTCCATGTTTTATACGAGCTCTTCGTTGGAGGGCAAAGAGTCAGGGACATACCCCGCCGGCGAAAAGTGCATTTTCCTGATTCTATTCTTTTAATTCTTTTGCATTCTTCAGTGCATAACTGCGTTCGCAATAGAAAATCTTATAAAACTTGGGTCGTTCCTTTCAATGGTAG